>CM071931.1:68680370-69220852 GCA_016081115.2 Rehmannia glutinosa | reverse complement strand
GAGACATTTTCTCTGTCGGTGGCACATTAGTAGGAACATTTTGGCAAATTGCAAAAAAGTATTAGCCCACGAAAAGAGAAATGAGAATCTATTAACTTCTATTGTAATTTATTGGTCATCAGATACTAAGCAATCATTTTATGACTTAATTAGGAGATTGCGAGTCATAATTTTGTGATTATCCAACTTCCGTACAATATGTAATGGAGCAATGGATAGGAACATATAAAGAAAGATCATCTGCTTGGGCCGAATAATGTCATTTCGATAACACCACAATAAATAGGTAATTCACTTTATTGTGCTCATCATTGCGTTTATGTTATATCATATATATACCTAAAAATAATATAATAGTGCTTGAAAAATCATTATAGAGTGGAGAGTCACCATGCAACATTGAAAATACGACTGCGTCTAGTCGAGGTAATTTTGAGACATGTTGGGAAAGATTCACACCCTCTCGAGACATCATACAATGCAATCAAACATTCTTTTGAGAAGAGCAAAAATGTAGTCTTACATAAATACAAATTGGTTGTATTCATGTCACTACGAGGTATGGTGTCTATACATGCATTGAATTTGATCTATCTTGAAATGCATTCGTGGCAGAGGTAGCGTAGACCCTTTATTGTGTGGTTGTGTATTGAGAGGGCGTGTGGACTCCTGGCGATGAACTTTCGAATATGTGAGATTGGATAAGCCAATTCCACTTGATCAAGTGGCTTCATTTTGGCGAAAATTAGATATATTCTTTGACTAAGAAAGCGAAACTATTAGATAAAATGTTTTTATCATGATTTTGATGATTTTGTTCAAATGAGTTTTTATACCAAAAAATGTCCGTAAATGTTGTCCAAATACTTTCGATCGATTTAAAATAATTTTACTATTTTTGGAGTATTTCTTGAAGTTTATTTTCGATAAAAAATGGACAACACTTATGTTTCGGCCTCGGCCACCGGCCGCCCTATAGGCAACCTTTGTACCTGAATTGAGTTTTGAAATAGAAAACGGGATGGAAGGAAATGGGGAGGGCGATGGTTGTCCCTAGAGGCGGCCGTATGGGCGGCCGGTGCACTGAATGTACCCTCAAAAGAACGAACGCGTTGTTTCTTATTTTTGAGCACCCCATTGTTCGGACATAGGGCGGAGTCGGACCCGTCGACTTGTCCCCTGTGTAAATTTCACGAGAAAACCTGTTTCAAACTTATCTCTGTGACCAGAATTCGTACCCCTCTTTATGTCGACAAACTATCTGTTGCATTTTGAGACACTTTTCCCTAATTTGTGGGAATGATTTCTAGCATGACTATAATCTTAATTTTAAATGGTTTCTTTTAGAAAATCACTCCCCAGAGGAGGAGCCTATGTCTGGAAATCAAGCCAAGACCTCTCCTATAAATAGAAGCTTCATCCAAACAACAAGATACAACACAATATACAAGCAAAGAGCATACAAGCAAACACATTCATATCTTGTTGTATTTAGCCTAAGTACTTTCACTTGCACACTCTTGAGGTCTAGGCTTTTGATTCTTGATTACACTTGCACTCAATCTTTGTATTGTTATTATTGAGTCGTAATCTTGAATTTTGTCAATCATCCAAAACAAGACATCCTTGTTGTTGCTCTTGTGGTAAGAGTACACTTGGGTGATCTTAGGTGTTGGAGAGTGTGGTATTCTTCATAGGTGTTGAAGGAAGATTGTGGTAATCTCCTTGAAGGTGTTGTAGGAAGATTGTGGTAATCCTCATTGTGGTGTTGTATTAATTTTGGTAATTAATAAAATCTTTTTCTTTTTGAAATCCATCCGGATATCTTTGGGGTGGTAGAGGATTAGGCACTAGGTGGGTTGAACCTCTATAAATCGACGAGTGTTGTTTAATTTCCGCATTTTATATTCTCGTCATTTGCTTGTTCACTCGAAAAAGAGGGCAAAATCTGAAAACCAGGGATAATCTATTCACCCCCTCTAGATTATCGTAGCCACTTGGACTAACAAGTGGTATCAAAGCCAAACTCTTTGGCTAGCTCGCTCCCGAGTAAAGAGGAAAGATCCATAGCTACGAATGAAGCTTATCTCACCACCGACGCCTCCACCAACAAGCCACCACTATTCGATGCCAACAACTACGCATTTTGGAAAGACATTTGGAATGTGGTCATTGAAGGAATTGGAGGATGGCACCTCGGCTCCTAAACCTTTTCAAGGAGTTCGATGAAAATGACAAGAAGGCTTTCTCCCTAAACGGTGAAGTGCCTTAAATATTTTGCATTGCTCTCTTTATCGCCACCGAGTACAATCGCATAAGAGGCATAAGGTCGGCACATGAAGTTTGGGAAAAATTGGAGACAATATATGGAGGGACAAAGGAGGTCAAACAAGCAAGAAAGACCATGCTTGTTAAAGACTTTGAAAACTTTAACATGCATGATGGTGAAAGCATCTCAAAAATGGTGGAAGGAGCTTGACAACATTGTCAATCCTCTTGTGGCCCTCGGTAAAGTCATCTCCAAAGAAGACAAGGTGACTAAGGTATTGAATGCACTTCCGGCTCATGGTCCGAAAAGGTGACGGCAATCACGGAAGCACAAAATCTTGAGACACTCAAGTTCGACGAGCTCATCATGAACCTCCTCATCTATGAAGTCTATCTCAAGGAGAGGAAAAATTCCAAACCATCCATCAATCAATCGGGTATGCAAATTATTCCTAAAGGTCTTGCATCTTCTTCTAATAATGCATACTATGATAATGATGTGATGATGAGGAGACAACCGCACTTGTTCGTAAATTTGCAAAATTTGTGAATAAAAATAAGGCGAGAAAACCGAGACAACTCGTGTTTTAAATGCGGAAAATCGGGCACTTCATAACCGATTGCCCAAAATTCGACGAGGAGAAACAAAAGAAGAAAAAGCCTTTTCGAAAAAGAAGGCTCTAAATGCGGAAGTCAAAACTAGGATGAGTTACTTGAAATAACCGCGAGGAAGGAGAAACCGAACATGGTCTCATGGCCATAGACGATGAAAATAATGAGGTGCGCTCTAACTCTTCTACCTCCTCCTTAGTTGATGAATTGCAATGTGATTTTGATGAATTGCAAATTGAATTTCAAAATTTGATTGTTAAATACAAGACTTTGAAAAATGAGCATAAAGAGCTTAAAATTGAAAAAGAAAAATTATTTACTTCTTATGAAATATCTATATAAAGCTCATGATATTACTCTTACTAGAGTCCATACTCTTGAAAAAAAGAATCGTTCATCAAAGATCTTGAATGTTTAAATAAGGATGTGCATCGTTTTAATATAAGCACGGATAAAGTTACAAAAATTTTAGATGCACAAAGATGTGAGCATTCCAAATTAGGACTTGGCTATAAACCTTTTCAACCTCTTTCAAAGAAAAATGACCAAGGTCCGGCTTTTGTACGTGCTAATAGTGCCCATGACCTTATTTGTTATTATTGTGGTAAAGTTGGTCACTATGTTAGTAATTGTAAATTGAAGAACAATTTTAGCTTTGTTTGGAGACCCAAAGGTCTCTGGCTAACCCCATGGACCCCAAAACTATAGGGTACCTAAAAATAATTCCTTTGTAGGTCATAGGGGCTATAACAACAATGGAGCATTCCAAATGGCTCGTGGACAGCGGGTGTTCACGCCATATGACGAGGAAAGAGAGAACTTTTTACCAACATCAAGCTCCAAGAAAAGGGTATGGTCATGTTCGGCAATGGCAAAGGAAGAATTCTTGGAAATGGAGAAATTGGTAACTCTTCTTTCTCTCTTAGTAATGTTCTTTTAGTAGAAGGGCTTAAGTTTAATTTGATAAGTGTTAGCCAACTTTGTGATTCAAATTATAATGTTGTTTTCAATAAAGAAAAATGTCTTATTCTTAAAAATGATGAAATCATTTGTGAAGTAAATAGAAAAGGCAATCTTTACAAAATTTGTACTAGTGATTTGGTTAGTCAAAATGTTTCTTGTCTTGTCGCCAATAATGATTTAACGAGTTTATGGCATAGGCGACTTGGACATGTTGGATACAAGAATTTGAAAAATATTTACAAAAACCAACATGTAAAAGGACTACCCAAATTGAATTTTGAAAATCTTGGCTTATGTGACACTTGTCAAAAAAACAAATTAGTTAAGAGTAGTTTTAAGCCCAAAATGAAATTTCCACAACCAAGCCTCTACAACTTCTTCATTTAGATTTGTATGGGGATATTGGTACGGCAAGTCTAAGTGGAAAACATTACACTTTCGTTATTGTAGATGATTTTTCTAGATATACTTGGGCTCTTTTTCTTGCAAATAAAAGCGATCAAGTTAATGAGTTTGTTAAGTTGTGTAGACTTATTGAGAATGAAAAGAAAGATACTATTAAGTCTATTGAAGTTATCGAGGTGGAGAATTTGATGGTGAATTTAGAGTCTTTTGTGAAACCAAGGGATATGCACATAATTTTTCGGCCCAAGAACACCTCAACAAAATGGAGTAGCCGAAAGCGAATCGAACACTACAAGAAATGAGTTGGTCCATGCTCAATGAATTTTCACTTCCAAAATATTTTTGGGCCGTAAAATCACGCTTTGCTATGTCATTAATCGAGTTTATATTAGTCCTAAAATGAATAAAACTCCATATGAGCTTTGGAAATGAAGAACTTCAAATATTAGCTACTTCAAAATATTTGGATGTAAGTGTTTCATTTTGAATACTAAGGATCAATTGGACAAACTTGATCCTAAAGCCGATGAAGGAATATTTATGGGGTATTCAACGAAGAGCAAAGCATATCGGGTTTACAATAAGACTAGTGAGGTTGTTGAAAAATCTATTCATGCAAAATTCAATGAAGTCTCGGGTGTTGAAAGAATACTCAATGATGATAGTGATGAAGAAGATGTTATTGAACCCATTGTTCAAAATGATGCCCAAAATGATCAACCTTCTACATCAAATGATCAACCATCCACTTCAAGTGTTCCTCAAGAAGACAAAGGTGATACCTCGGATCTTCCCGTGGCATTGAAATTTAAAGGAGATCACCCAAAAGATCTTATTATTGGTGATCCCCTTGATAAAGTGATGACCAAGAAATTTTGCGAAAAAGCTCTTATATCTCAAAAAGAGCCTAAAAATGCCAAAGAGGCTATTTTGGATGAGGATTGGTTCTTGGAAATGCAAGAGGAGTTGAATCAATTTAAAGAAATGATGTATGGGAATTGGTACCTTGTCCTCCATCTCAAACTATTATTGGTACCAAATGGGTATTCCGGAACAAACTTGATGATCAAGGCAACATTGTTCGAAACAAGGCAATGTTAGTAGCTCAAGGGTATTGTCAAGAAGAAGGTATTGATTATGATGAAATTTTGCACCGTAGCACGTTTAGAAGCTATTCGCATTTTACTTGCCTATTCTTGTTTTAAAATTTTAAGCTTTACCAAATGGATGTTAAATCCGCTTTCTTAAATGGTTTTATTCAAGAAGAAGTCTATGTAAAACAACCTCCGGGGATTGAAAATTTTTCTAGGCCTAATGATGTTTATAAACTTAAAAAGGCCTTGTATGGTCTAAAACAAGCACCTCGTGCATGGTAGATAGACTTAGCTCTTTTCTTTTGCAAAATGGTTTTACAAGAGCTAAAGTTGATACTACTCTCTCTGTTTTTGAAAAAGGGCAAGATTGTTTACTTGTGCAAATTTATGTTAATGATATTATTTTTGGTGCTACTAATGAATCCTTGTGCAAGAAATTTTCTAAGTTGATACAAGGTGAATTTGAAATGAGCATGATGGGGAGCTTAATTTCTTCCTTGGACTTCAAATTAAGCAATACCAAGAAGGTATCTACATTTTCGCAATCAAAATATACAAAAGAACTTTTGAAAAAGTTCGGCATTGAAGAAGGAAGAACTGTCTCTACCCCTATGGCAACAAATGGCAAACTTGACAAATATGAGAAAGGCAAGTTTGTGGATGAATCAAAGTATCGAGGTATGGTTGGTAGTTTACTTTATTTAACCGCAAGTAGAACGGACGTTCTTCATGTCGTATGCCTATGTGCTCGTTTCAAAGCAATTCCAAAGAATCTCATATGAGTGTCGTTAAAAGAATTTTTTGATATTTAAAAGACACCATTCAATATGGTTTATTTTATCCAAAGAATGAAAATTTTTCTCTTAAAGGTTATAGTGATTCGGACTATGCGGGTAATATTGATGATCATAAAAGTACTTCCCGGATCATGTCAATTTTTGGGCGATTGCCTAGTTTCTTGGTTTTCAAAGAAACAAAATTGTGTTTCACTTTCAACGGCCTGGAAGCCGAATATATTTCCGCAGCCTTTTTGTTGTACTCAACTTATTTGGATGAAACAAACCTTAGCGGATTACAAATGTTCTTTTGAAAATGTTCCTATCTTTTGTGATAACATATCCGCTATAAATATTGCTCAAAACCCCGGTTCATCATAACCGTACTAAACATATTGAGATTCGACATTATTTTCTAAGGGATTGTGTTTCTAAACGAAAAATTGAGATATCTTTCGTACCATCTCAAGATCAATTGGCGGGCGTTTTTACAAAACTGCTATCTTCCGAGACTTTTGCTTCAATACGAGCTCGGTTGGGCATAATGCATATTAAATGAGGTTTATGTTTGCATTTTGCACGTTTTAAAACTTAGGGCGAAACATCGGACTTTTGGTTGAGAATTTGATTTTGAAAATCAAAATGGACAGATGGGTCAAATTTGAATGGGCCGAAGCCGACCGTCGCCATGCCGCAGAGCCCGGTCGCCTGACCTCCAACCGGTCGCCCACATCATATTTTTGGCTTAAAACGCTTGTTTTGACTTAGCCAATTTGGCTCATTTTTATCCATTTTTCGTCTCCTTCGCAAATTGCACACAAATTTCACTTCAAATTTGTTTTCTTGCATTCATTTCATATCTTGGACTTAATTAGGCTCGATTATCATCATCATTGCTCATCTTTACCGATTGAATGGTAAGAATTCTACTCCTTTGCTCAATTGGGTTGAACCCTCGAAGTTTTGGCTTATTTGTAATATTCTTGTTGCAAGTTTCATATGATTGTGATGAGATTATTAATGATGATGTATTGAATGTTGTTTGAACTGATTTGATGTTGAAAAATTTTGGCTTAGTTCATTTACAAGGGCCTTATACAACTTCTTCTATTTTTCACACCCGCTAAGTGTTCGATGAATTGTCGCGAAAGAAAATTTTAACTTGTACATGACTCTTATGCTTTCAAATGTCTTATATACTTATTGAGATCATGTCTTGGCAACCAAACGAGCTTATGGATATCAAATGATTAATTTCTCCCATTTCTATTCGGATTCTACGCCTATTCTTCAATGGTTGATAAATCGTCTATTTGGCGCACTTTGATATACTTGTATGATGTTTTATCATCTTTGTTAGGAATTTTATTGTTTAGATTTTGATGAGTGCCATGTAAAACTTAGAATAGAAAGTTAGCTCCCCAATTCTTGCTTTGAAATGTATTGTAACAATTAGAGTGGCCAAGCCGAGTTAAGTCGCCTACGCTCCAACTTGCAAGAAGACAATCGAAGGCTTGAAGGAAAACTCGCTGTGAGACAGTGAGTACAACAAAGAAAAGCAGACAGAACTCGACTGAAGAAGCGGTGAGATGCAGGTGAGTGAAACATCGATCAAGTCAACTCAAGAGAAGCAAGTCTCAAGATGAAGTGACGGAAAAGAGTCATCCAATGATTGGAAGTCGACTCTAAGTCACCTGGGGAAAGCGAGGAAATGCAGTCAAGTCGAGATAATCGAAAAGGAACCGTTGCCGTACGTAAATCAAGAGATTTACTTAAACAAGTAATATCTCCATAGTACCTTTCTTGGAGTGCTCGGTCCCGAGCGTGCAAAGAAATGAACCAATGGGAAGCACTACACCGTGTCGAACTACGAAAAGGTGATAAAACATTTCATACGAGGAAATGGCAATTCCAAGAAGTGCAAACCAACGATCGCAAAGTGATTTTCAAAAATGAGCCTATCTCTTCAACGGCAAATTTTTGAAAGTTCACTATAAAAGGCTGAGGAGTTTGATTGAGAAAGAATGACAATGCGTGGATGACACACACGTGAGATATACAAGCTTATCAAAATTGAAATATTCTCAATCCTCAACCCTACATCTCAAGTACATCAATCCAACACTTACCCGTGAAGGAAAGAGAACTTCAATCGAGTTGAAGAGGAAAATACTGAAAACAAGGGGTCTACATTCCAAGAAGGATTGTAGAAAGGTTCAAGGTGAACCAAGTCTTAAGCGTTTGGAGGGCTTCGTGATCAAATCCAAAGTGCTTGAGCAAGTGAGTGTAGTAGCAAAGCAAGGCTGCCCTGTGAAGAAGCTCGAGTCGCACGAGAAGCTAGCTGTGTGATCAAGGCGTCTCAGATCGAGTCCCAAAGGATCAAGTCGGCTGTTGTGATCAAGACTTGTATCTCGACGGGATTATTTACCACTTTGTAAACTGATCATTACTTAGTGGATTCCTCCGGGAGTTGGAGAAGAGAGGAGTAGAAGAATTACCCCATCTTCGAACCTCTATAAAAACTTTCTTTTGTGTCATTTACTTTACAAACATTTAAATATCGCACTTTTAATTGCTTATATCTGCTGATAAATTTGCTATCCATCGATAATCTATAAGTACTAAATCAAGTTGTAAAAACTTGCTTAAACAAACTTAAGGGTGTTAAGTCTTCCAAGTCTTGAAAAACAAAACCAGGTGAGTAAAATTATAGCCAACAGGTGAGTTACTCTATTAACAGCTCAATTTGAGTGCATTTGAGAGATTAACTCTCTTGAGGGACTAATTCGACTGTTTCTTCAAGGACACACTGTGTAGAACTCTGTAGATTTAAAAGGCCTAAATCGAAAATTTGGTAAGGTTTATTCAACCCCCTTCTAAACCTTACACTTACACCCCTTGGGACCTACAAGTGGTATCGGAGCGGTTGGTTCATTGAACCCTCCGCACCAGTTCTTGAACTAGATCTCAATCTTTTCAAAAGTCTGCTTTAGTACTTATCTTTCAAAACTCTTTTCTATCATTAAAAATTATTATCATGGAAGCAAATCTAACACGCATTCCTATGTTCACTATTGAAGAATTTGATGATTGGAAAATTCGTATGCAGGCTCATCTATCAAGCATTACATGATGAGATGTGGATAGTGATAGAAGATGGGCCTCTGCAAATATTAAAGGTGAACACACTGCATTATCGAAGAGTTGCGTTGAAGGGAAGAAGATGCGGCACGGACGGTCATGGTTGAAAACCAAGAACTGAGTGGACAAATGATGACAGAAAAAGATACAACCTGGACAATGTAGCCAAGGACATTCTTTACAAAACCTTGGATAAAGCCATGTTCAACAAAGTCAAATCTTGCAAAACGGCTAAGGAAATCAGGACAAGTTGACTTTGATTTGTGAAGGTTGAGAGCAAATCAAAGAAAACAAACTATCGATGGTTTGTACAAAAATTTGAGAACTTTAAAATGATCTCGGGAGAAAACCTGGATCAACTGGATGCTCGGTTTCGTGAAATCACAAATGAGTCTGTCTACACTAGGAAAGGAATATACACAGAAGGAAATGTGTATGAAGATCCCGAAAAGTCTTCGGTGAATGGGAGATGAAGGTCATGGCACTGAGACATTCCATGGACCTATCAAAGACATCCAACCATGAGTTATTCTCGGACCTCAAAGCCTATGAGTTTGAGTGAGAAGGAAAGACCAGGAAGAGACAACATGTACCCAAACAAATGGCCTAGTTGTCAAAGATGGAAGGAGAGCTGAAGTCAAAGAGGCAATTGACCCGAAGAAATAGCCCTAATGGTTAAAAGATTTAACAAGTTCTTTAACAAGAACTACAAGAGAGGAAAGGGTGAATCCTCCAGAAGACACTGACTCCTCCAAATCAAGGGATGAAAGGCCAATCAAGAGGACGGATCATCAACAAGTTGAGTATCAAAGGGTGACAACTCAAGAATAGAAAGAGTGAGCAAAATTTGAATATCTATGTTGGAATTGTAGACAACCAGGTCACTACGCCATTATTTGCTCATATCCTGTAGTCAACAAGTACGTAAACGAAGAAGAAAGAAAAGTCTTGAGAGAAAGAAGGAAAGAAAAGAAAAAAGGCAATGATGGCTGCAGAGCTTTGAGACAACCAAGTCAAGAGAGACAACTGACTCGAGAGCGGTGAAGGCGACTACTCAAGTGACTCGAAGAAGAAGCCTTGATCCGCAATGGCCAAAGAACAAGATCAAGAAGATGAGGTACAATCTAACTCAACAAGCTCGGACACTAGTGATAGTGATCGTGACACACACTTCATCACCCATTTGATCTTTATGATTCATTAGGCAAAATGATGAAAGATTTTGAGCACATTAAAACCTCACACACCTTTGATGAATGAGGAAAACGCCTACTCTAAAAAAATCAAAACTCAAAGTCGACTAAGGAGCCGAGTACTCTAAGTCAAATAGGCGATGAGAATAAAAGTTTAAAGGTGAAAATGCTAAATTAATAAGCGTAAATTGCCGCTATAGAAAAGAGGAGAATGACCTCAAAAATGTTATTGCCTCATTCACTAAGGCATCTAAATCATTGGATGATCTTATTATGAGTCAAAGAGAATGTGGAGACAAGACAAGCTTAGGATTTAATTCCTTTGTGCCATGTCAAACCTCAAGAGTAACTTTGGAAAAAGGATCTTCAAGTCATGAAGAGTCCGAAAAATCCAAAACTCTAAATGATGCACACACTTTCAATCCAAAGCACAATGCTAAGCAAAGCGGCCTTGATTTACAAAGGAAAAGGAAAACGGCCGATTGAGAGTCTTGAAAGGGCCGGTGAGAAGAGATTCACCGAGTCCCTCGGCCAGACTCCAAGCGAGAAAATACTCAGAAAGTAAAGAAGAAGCGAGCTACCAAAAATCCCAGAAAACTCATAAAAGAAATACATATGATGGGAACGGTAGAAAATATCCAAGCCAAGTCGATGGAACAATGTGAACTATCGGCTAGACTTATGGAATACAAGCCCAAATGGCAAAGGCCAGAACTCAACAAAGGCCATTCCAAAAGCATAAGAGCTTTCATCAAAGACACATATGCACCTAGGCACTACACTCAAAGACACCACAATTACCCAAGAAAGGCAATTGCTAAAACACATATGCGGGCATACGGACAAAAGAGACAATTTGTATGAACTGGACTCCCCAAGCAATTTGCCAGGATTAATTATGATTATGGCGATAGATGGCAACCTCTTAGAGTCAAATCATTTGGCTATAGGTTGGTTGGATCATCTTATAATTCTAACCCCTCCGGACCCAGACAAGAATGGGTACCTAAAACTTAATTTCCTTGATTGCGGGTTCAAGGAAGTGAGTGCCAAGGAACCTGGTACATGGGACGGTGGGCATTCCGGACACATGACAGAAACAAGAGAAATCTGTCAAAATTCAAGGAAGTCAAAGGAGCAAAAGTCATATTTGGAGAAATGAAGCTCTGGTGAAATAAGAGGCACCTTTGGATCCATCAAAAGGAATGGTTTAGAAATCACAGATGTTGCATATGTTGAAGGACTAAACTTCAATTTACTAAGCATCACCAACTCTGCGACAAGGGCTACAATGTTGGATTCAACATGGGAATATGCCAAATCAAAAATGTTGAATCTAATGAAGTTGTCTTTGCAAGGATGTAAAGAGAAAAATATGTATGTAGTGGATTGGTCAATTTGCAACACCAAAGACTGTCTACTAGCAAAAAGCACAAATTTGAATCAAGTTGGTGTGGCACAAAAGGTGAGTCACACGAACTTCAAAACAATTAATAAGCTAGCAAGAAGTCATCTTGTAGAAGGACTTCCAGGACTCGATATCAAGAAGGAAAGCATATGTGATGCATGTCGAAGGAAAACAAATCAAGTCGTCATTCAAAGAAAAGACATGCCCATCCTCAACAAGAATATTGCATCGCTTCATATGGATCTATTTGGCCCAGTGGAACCAAAGAAGCATAAGTGGAAAGAAATACACCTTGGTGGTAGTAGATGACTACTCAAGATATACATGGACAATATTCATGTGCAAGAAGAAAGAAACTCTACAAAAGCTACCCACGGTGATGAAGAGAATACAAAATGAGAAAAGTCAAACCATTATCAAAATAAGATCGGATAGAGGAACCGAGTTTGTCAATGGAATAATAACTCGATCTTGTATTGAGAATGGTATTGGTCATGAACTATCATTTGCAAGAACTCCACTGTGAGAATGGAGTTGCGAGAAAGAAGGAAAGAACCCTCAAGGAAGCGGCAAGGACCATGTTAGGTGACGGGGGTTACCAAAAAGATTTTTTGGGTCAAGCAATCAACACGACTTGCTACACCCAAAACAGGATGTATGATAAATAGGCGGTGACAAAGACTCCTATGAGACTGGATTGGAAGAAAACCAAATGTTGCATATTTGGGATATTTGAATGTAAATGCTTCATCCACAATAATGGCAAAGACAACCTAAAGGCTTTCGATGCTAAAGGTGATGAGGTATCTTCTTAGGATACTTTCGGTGAAAGCAAAGCCTCTGAGAATACTCAACAAAAGAACTATGGTTCTGAGAAGAATCCATTCATGCAAAGATTCGATGAGCCAAACATAAATGGAAAAGACATTGAAGAGTCGGTGATAAGTCAAACATCCAACCTCACGAAGAATCCCTATCTTTGGTAGGCGGGGATTATCAATTCAAGAAAAGAAGATGAGATAGTGAATCTCAAAACATTTGGAAAATCTGCGGTGAGTGATCACGAGAGAGCCGACCACAAAGAACACAAACGGTCAAGTCGATCAATCCGGTCTAACTTACTTCAACCTGACGTAAGATGGCTGAGAGACCATCCACCGAGAACTTGTCATTGGAGACATGAGAGAAGGTGTCAAGACAAGATCGAACTCAACAAGAAGCAATGTTCACATGCTTCATCTCGCAGAATAGAGCCCAAAGATGTGTCACAAGCATTGGATGACACACTTTGGATTCAAGCCATGCAAGAAGAGTGAATCGGTTTGAGAGAAATAAAGTATGGGAATTAGTACAAAGACCCATACATCAAAATGTTATGGAACCAAATGGGTATTCGAAATAAGATGAACGAGGAAGGATCCGTGGTAAGAAACAAAGCAAGACCGGTAGCCAAAGGATATTGCCAAGAAGAAGGAATAGATTTTGATGAAACATTTGCTCTGTAGCAAGATTGGAAGCTATAAGGATGTTTCTTGCCTATGCACTCACAAAAACTTCATTGTATATCAAATGGATGTAAAAGTGCATTCCTAAATGGATTATTGGAAGAAGAAGTGTATGTTGAACAACCTCCAGGATTTGAGCGAGAAGACTCTTGGAGACAAAGTGTACAAACTCAAGAAAGCCCTGTATGGATTGAAACGGGCACCCGGAGCATGGTATGATACCCCTGTCACAATTCCTAATCGAAAATGGATTCACTAAAGGAAAAGTAGATAGAACACTTTTCTTAATTCAAGACAAGAAGAGTATCTTGCTTGTTCAAATATATGTGGATGACATCATTTTTGGATCCACTAACAAAGAGTCGTGTGAAAAATTCTCAAACCTCATGCAAAGTAAATTTGAAATGAGCATGATGGGAGAATTGACATTCTTCCTTGGACTTCAAGTGAAACAAGTGAAGGATGGAACCTTCATAAGCCAAACAAAATACACGAGAGATTTAATGAAGAAATTTGGTATGGAGGAGAAGTCTTCTCAAAAATACCAATGAACACATCATCAAAATGGACATGGATGCGGATGGCAACAGTAGATCAAACAAGATCTGAGCACTTATTGGATCATCGCTCTATCTCACGCCTAGCAGCCGGACATCACCTTTCTTTGTAGGTGTATGTGCAAGATTTCAATCTGCTCCAAAAGAGAGCCATATGACTATGACTAAGAGAATATTGAGATACTTAAAGGAAACCAAGTAGGGCTATGGTATCCAAAGGAAGGTGGATTCAAGCTAATTGGCTATTCAGACTGGGACTATCTTTGGATGCGAGTGGACAGGAAAAGTACTTCAGCACATGTCAAATGCTTGGAAACAGACTAATTTCTGGTTTAGCAAGAAACAAAACTCAATAGCCACTTTCACGGTGAGGCGAGAATACATAGGCTGCGGGCATTTGTTGTGCCCAAGTCCTATGGATGAGGCAGTGAGAGATTATGAAATTGAAGAAAAAGAAATTCCAATCATGTGTGATAACACAAGTGCCATTGCAATCACTCAAAATCTGTGTTGCACTCAAGAACAAAACATATAGATGTCGAGATATCATTTCATAAGAGATCATGTTGAAAAGAAGGACATTATCTTGGAATATATCTCAACCGACAAACAACTAGTGACATCTTCACAAAACCATTATGTGAGTCAAGATTTGAAGAACTCAAACATGAGTTGGGGCTAATTGAGCTAAGCCGAGACACGAAGAGCCAAAGAAACGAAATAAAACAGGAAAGAAGGTGAAAAAGATTTGAAAACAAAAATCGGCTCAATAAATGTTGTATCGGAAAAGTCACTATACCAAGTCAGCTGATAGCTGAGTCACTAAGAGAAATGTGAGAAGCAGAGTTAAATCGGCTAAGAGATAAGTGAATAATTTATGAGCAAAATGACAAAAACGCAATCGTTTTGACTAAGCGGGAATGTTTTAAGGAACACGTCAAAGATAATGATGATGTGTACGACATAAAGCCGCACACCATGCTTATGATTGGATATAAATGCTTGCCGCATTAAATACGAGACATGAACGCTCAATATGCGTGCGAAATCCAAGCCGTTGATTTCGATCACGATTCAAAACCGTCTGCACGCCCTTTCATAAACCATATTTAAACCATTTTTCGTCCGTTTCTCTCTCACACTTCTAAAAAGCTGTTTAATCTCTCTCTCAAAAAGCAAAGGCAAACACTCTCGAAACCCTATCAAACTTCAAATCTATTTCGAACTTTTCTTGAAATTATTCTCGAGAAATGGCACCAACATATGACTTTACCAAGTTGGGAAAACAAATCCACACCGGTTCGACCGTGGATTTCGACGGAATGGTGAAGCGGGGTCCGACGACACCTGGTGAAGAAAATCGCGGAGAAGCTAGAAACAGCGAGGATGAAACCGTTTCTAACACCGAGTATCCTATGACCTATGTGGAGGAGGTCACAATTCTACGTGAATGCCGAGATTCACGACGAAGGAATCAAGTCTGCATTCACGGGAAGCGGTGACTATCACGGCCAAGGATTTGGTGAATATTGCTCACTACCCAGAGGGAGCATCCGAGATCAAAGAGGCTGATGTAAACTTGGCTAACGCATGGAAAGAAATAGCCAAGTCCGGCGTTCTTTGACAAAATAATATACACAAACAAACAAGAGATCAGCTGAAGGAAGATTATCACAAATTGTTGGACATTGTTGCCAAGTGTATCGACATCAAATTTGGCGACTTTGACCAGTCAAAGGCAAAATTGTTTGTGATGGCTGCAATAATCGAAGAAAAGAAGATAAACCGGGCTGAGTTTATCTACAAACTCTGCCAAAACGTGGGAAACAAGTCCTTCAAAGAAGATGGGTCATTTGGAGGATCCCCGGGATATGGCACAGTGATTGGCCGGCTATTGGAGGTGAAAGGAGTACCTCTTAGACATGGGAAGGCCTTCCATGTTAACAAGAGGATGTTGAGCTAATCTCTCTGGTGCTCGAGCGTCGTCGCCAAGAGAGCCGACACCATGAGGGGGAATCGGTGACCACCAAGACACACTGCTTCCTCTCCAACCAAGAAAGATTTCGCCCTGCAGCCTACCAAAAAGTCTCACGCCCTGCAAAGAAAGAAAACCAAACATGCTCGCCCGCCAGCAGTCAGAAGTCCTGTCCTCGCAGCAGAAAGTCACCGCCTGGCAACCGTGTGTCACTGCCCCTAGCGGCGGTCGAGAAGGACTCACAAATTCCTTCTCTCGATCGTCAAAAAGAGGAGAACGACAAACCTAGACGGCCGGCTCCTCGTAAACAAACACAAGCACCGGCCCGGCCTACCCCAAGACTCGGAGGACGCCGCCCGAACCGTAAATTCCCCCTGGTACAAACCGGGAGACGAAGAAGACTCGTCAAGCAAACCGAACAAGAGAAACCGGTGAGTCAGCCACTCGGCTAGCAAGACAGGAGACCTGAGACTACTGGAGAAGTAGAGTCTCCGGATGTAATTGATGAAACAGCCAAGTCTGCTTTGAAGGTGATCGCAGAGGCAACCGAAGACACATTTGTAGTTCATACAAATTGAAACTCAAGAAGAACCAGCCCAAGCAGAGATAGTGATGTAATGATCCTATCTCCACCTTACCCGACATCCAAAATCGTCTGCGTGAGTGGAGAAAATGGAAGCTGGCTGAGCAGTCAAGGGAACAGTTCCAACGGCCTGAATTCATAGAAGAAGAAGAGGAACTGCTAAACTTCCTGGATTATCTATCGTGCTCCCAGCTCTAGATGAAGACAACTGCATGGATATTCTGCGGATCTACAAGGACAAGGAGAGAGAAAAGCAAGTGAAGAAGCCGAAGCACGCGAAAAAGCAAGTACCGCCCTATCTCCCAAGAAGAGAACACTTCCATCCTCTCCTTGATGTCTTCTCCGAAAGTGATGAGGAACACGAGAATCTCGCGCCACGGAAGAATTGCGATCGGCAAAGAAGCATTGCATGAATCAAGAATCCTTCACGAGCAAAGATCGATGGAGGGACCAGGAGAGTCCTCCAACACACCGTGGAAATCGACCCAATGGGAGTGGTTCAAGCAAATAGCCACCGATGTTCGCTACCACTTCCCACTAACTCGGAAGGCAATAAGGAAATGGCGATGAAACAGGCGGGCTAGTGGGGACCCCGGTCGAGCAACCCCTATTGAAGGTGTGCCACCACCGCCTAACGGGCTGAACCATCAACGCAGCCGGGAGTTTGGAGACGAGTAACCCCACTCCAAGTCACTCGGTGATGCGCCGGTGAGGGGGAAACTCCTCCACTGCAGCAAGGTCGAAGGATCTGCAGATGACTCCACAAAGAATGTAGGAGGCGAAGCGAAGATACTCAAACACAAGAAGAACAGCAAGTTGCCACCAACGAAGCTCGGGGACAGTGAGATCTGTCTCGGTGAGGTGCCAACACTACGAAGGCTAATGACGGCGCGATGCGGTCGAGGCACTGAGAAGGAATGTACCGGGAGTTAACACTGGCGATGAAAGCGCAATCCATGGGGTTGAGACTCAATGGATGCCCATTGTAGAAGACCCTAAGACAGTGACACTTTGTCGAAGGGAAGACCAAGGCCTCGCAGCGAAGAGAGACTTTGGAGGAAATGAAGGCCACGGGAGGTTGAGACTTCCGGGTAACACTGTTGAAGTAGAGAACATCCCTCCCGCAACCATCGATCCATCCGAGAAGGAGATCAGCGCACTTCATGATTCCCAAGACAAACCCCGATGTCACCTTTCTCGGGATCGGAAAGGCGAAGAAGAAGCTGAGTCAACCCCATGACAAATCCAAATGACTCAGTTTGCGGATGTTCCAGGCACGAGCAAGTCGATCCAAAGACTACTCGTCGACCTTTAATTTTGATGATGAGCCACCAATGAAAATCTCATCATCGTCCGATGACGCTCGATAAGGCCGAGGACCGTCTACTCAAAAGGAGAAATCACTGAGACCAACGGCACATTAAGACAATTGAGGCTCAAGAAGCCAAGTCTATTGCACCACAAAACCCGGTGAACGGCGATCACTGCTCCGGCTCCTCAAGCTACAATTTGGATCGATTCCCGAAGAACTTCACGTCCACCGCTTATCATCGAACAAATCCCGGATGGCGGTGATGAATCCTTTGTGGAATCTTTCCCTTTCTCACCGGAGATACCGAGAACTCCACGAAGAATCGAAAATGAGCAAGCACGCTATCACAGACCAGCTCTGTTTTCACTCGAGGCACCATTGTTCGGCCGATTTCGACCGTCGACCATGTATGGCCATCGCAATGTGAAGAATCATTTGAAGTACGAGAAGTGTTCAAGGCACTCTTTCTTTGAAGTTGAAAAGATGGAGAGGCATCAGCCTCCTTGGATATGCGCTGGACAATAGAGATGCCAACCTTACGGTGACTTGAGAGGCATCACGGTCGAGGTAAGGGAATGGTGGCAACAACAAAGAATCAATGCGTGTGGAACAGGTGAGATACTTCGTGACAATTGTTCAAAAAGCTCACGGTGTGGAGAGTGAAAATGTTGATGCGAAACGAAGGCTGCGGGAACACATTGAACATATGCACGAAGCTCATCTTTGCCGAGATCAAGGCTGCTGCGTGAGCGAAATGCAAATGATATACGACGTTTGGAAGAACACATGACAAGAAAATTCAGCCTTCTCATGGCCTGAGATGAAGCCGATTTGTGAGAATCCAACGCTACTCGGTCAATTCGTGCGGCAAAAGATACAACGCACAGACTTGAAGCAAAATTCAACCATCGAAGACTCGACTTCATGCTTGCCAAAGATGTTCCACAGGGTTCCTCTATCCTTTGATGATGCCAAAAGGGGAAGAGGAATACCTTAAAGCAAAGAAAATCGGCCGAGAAGAAAGGAGCGGTGACAAGGGAACAATTTGAGAAGGAAAATCACCGAGGAAATTTTGAAATCGAAGAAAGGAAAATCTGCGAGGGGGAAGGATCAAAGAATATGACCTTGATGATTGCACAAACCCCCAGAGGTCCTCACGGTGACATTATAAGCGAAAACTCCCGTGACTCGCCACTCCAAGACTCGTATCTATGGCCGAGAAGAGAAAAGAAATTGAAGCGGGGATGAAGGAGGTGGAAGGAAGAATGGATGCCAGGGTGATGAACATTTTGAAAGAACACGGAGGCATTCCGGTTCCAGGATGAGAGACACGTATGCCATTTCGGATGCCGGGACGAGCCAAGATCGAGTTGACGAATTCAAAACGCTCGAATCTGAAGGTTATTTTGCAAATTTGTCATTGGCTCAAGCTTGGGATCATCGGGAAAAGGGTCTCACACTATGTGAAGAAGGCGACGAGACAAAGAGACAACCCGATCCTCACTTGGTCACTCGGGCACTCACCGAAAGAAGAAGGCCCAAGTCGCAAGATACGCCCGCAGTAGAGGAAGAAGCGGCGAGTGGAGGAAGAAGCTTGGACCAGGCCTCTCGCCCCAAGAATATTGAATACGTAGATCCGGAAAGAAAGGAGGGATCTCCGGGTGGGCTTGACCATGTGGCGAACTTGCAAGTGGCTAAAACCAACGCCGAGTATGCAAAAAGGATAGAAGAAGAAAACAAGAGACAAACTCAGCTATGGCGGGAGAGACAGGAAAGAATAAGGAAAGATGAAGTCGCGAGAAAAGGCATATGAGAAGAAAAAGAAGGCGGTGATGACGAAGAAGAGAGAGAAGAAGAGAAGAAGATCTTGATCAAGATGAAGAATGAGACGGCGAAGGAGATGAAGTGTTCTTTGTCAACCCTTCGTGTATTTTATATGTAAATACATACAATGTAAGTCTTACGTAATAATGCTATAAATTTTTTTGAGACAATTACATACTCGATACACCTTGTAATGATTTGTGTTAAGTACAAGAATGATATGATCAATAAAAAGATTGATTATGCGCATACATTCTATGTCAATACACTATCTCAGTATGTATCTTTGTTATTTGCATCTTTGTATGATTTAAGTTTTGGCATCATCAAAAAGGGGGAAATTGTTAGGAATTTTATTGTTTAGATTTTGATGAGTGCCATGTAAAACTTAGAATAGAAAGTTAGCTCCCCAATTCTTGCTTTGAAATGTATTGTAACAATTAGAGTGGCTGCCGTGAGTTAAGTCGCCTACGCTCCAACTTGCAAGAAGACAATTGAAGGCTTGAAGGAAAACTCTTTGTGAGACAGTGAGTACAACAAAGAAAAGACAGAACTCGATGAAGAAGCGGTGAGATGCGGTGAGTGAAACATCAGTCAAGTCAACTCAAGAGAAGCCAAGTCTCAAGATGAAGAAGTGGAAGAGTCATCCAATGATTGGAAGTCGACTCTAAGTCACCACGGGAAAGCGAGGAAATGCGGTCAAGTCGAGATAAGCTGAAAAGGAACCGTTGCGAAATCAAGAGATTTACTTAAACAAGTAATATCTCCATAGTACCTTTCTTGGAGTGCTCCCGGTAAGCGTGCAAAGAAATGAACCAATGGGAAGCACTACACCGTGTCGAACTCGAAAAGGTGATAAAACATTTCATACGAGGAAATGGCAATTCCAAGAAGTGCAAACCAACGATCGCAAAGTGATTTTCAAAAATGAGCCTATCTCTTCAACGGGCAAATTTTTGAAAGTTCACTATAAAAGTCGAGGAGTTTGATTGAGAAAGAATGACAATGCGTGGATGACACACACGTGAGATATACAAGCTTATCAAAATTGAAATATTCTCAATCCTCAACCCTACATCTCGAAGTACATCAATCCAACACTTACCCGTGAAGGAAAGAGAACTTCAATCGGTTGAAGAGGAAAATATCGAAAACAAGGGGTCTACATTCCAAGAAGGATTGTAGAAAGGTTCAAAGGTGAACCAAGTCTTAAGCGTTTGGAGGGCTTCGTGATCAAATCCAAAGTGCTTGAGCAAGTGAGTCAGTAGTAGCAAGGCATTTGCCTGTGAAGAAGCCGAGTCGTCGAGAAAATTTGTGTGATCAAGGCGTCTCTGATCGAGTCCCAAAGGATCAAGTCATTTTGTTGTGATCAAGACTTGTATCCGGACTATTACCACTTTGTAAACGATCATTACTTAGTGGATTCCTCCGGGGAGTTGGAGAAGAGAGGAGTAGAAGAATTACCCCATCTTCGAACCTCTATAAAAACTTTCTTTGTGTCATTTACTTTACAAAGATTTAAATATCGCACTTTTAATTGCTTATATCTCACGATAAATTTGCTATCCATCCGATAATCTATAAGTACTAAATCAAGTTGTAAAAACTTGCTTAAACAAACTTAAGGGTGTTAAGTCTTCCGCTGAAAAACAAAACCACAAATTGAGTAAAATTATAGCCAACAATTTGAGTTACTCTATTAACGGCAAATTTGAGTCTGAAATTGAGAGATTAACTCTCTTGAGGGACTAATTCGATCGTTCTTCAAGGACACGGTGTGTAGAACTCTGTAGATTTAAAAGGCCTAAATCGAAAATTTGGTAAGGTTTATTCAACCCCCCTTCTAAACCTTACACTTACACCCCTTGGGACCTACAATCTTAACGTTCTTTTTGATGATTCCAATGGGGAGAAACAAGAAATTGGCTCGTTAGGCCAAAAGTCTGTGAAGTATACTTAGTCCATGGATTGTATTATGAACTTATTTGCATGAATAATGAGCATATTTGACAGGAGAGCTTCTAAGCTCATGATGTTTATGTTTATCTTGTAAAAGCTTGTGCTTCTAGCTTATGCAATATTTCTTATTGATGTGCTTGTTGATAGGGAAGCTTTTGTAAAACGGATAGTTTACTCCTTGACCGAAAAATTGCTTTGTTTTTAAAATCGTCCTCTTGAAAATTGTTTTGGTTTGTAATCATCAAAAAGGGGGAGTTTGTTAGATAAAATGTTTTTATCATGATTTTGATGATTTTGTTCAAATGAGTTTTTATACCAAAACAATGTCCCTAAATGTTGTCCAAATACTTCCGATCGATTTAAAATGTTTTTACTATTTTTGGATTATTTCTTGAAGTTTATTTTCGATAAAAAATTGGACAACACTTATGTTTCAGGCTCGACCGGTCGCCCTATAGGGCAACCTGTACTTGAGTTGAGTTTTGAAACAGAAAACGGACGGAAGGGAAATAGAAAGAGGGCGACCGGTCGGCCCTGGGCGAGCGGTATGGGCGACCGATGCCCGAATGTGCCCTCAAAGAATAGACCGCCCATTTTCTTATTTTTGAGCACCCCGACCGTTCGGACATAGGCGACCGGTCGGACCCCTCGTCGACCGGTCCCCCTGTGTAAATTTTGCAAAAACCCATTTCAAACTTATCTCTGTGCAACCGGTCGCACCCTCTTGTATCGCAAACTATCCGTTGAATTTTCGGACACTTTTCCCTAATTTGTGGGATTGATTTCTAATGCTATAATCTTGATTTTATATGGTTTCTTTTGCAGAAAATCACTCCCCAAGAAGGAGCCATATATCGGAAATCAAGCCAATACCTCTCCTATAAATAGAGGCTTCATCCAAACAACAAGATACAACACAACATACAAGCAAAGATCATACAAGCAAACACATTCATATCTTGTTGTATTTACCCTAAGTACTTTCACTTGCACACTCTTGAGGTCTAGGCTTTTGATTCTTGATTACACTTGCACTCAATCTTTGTATTGTTATTATTGAGTTGTAATCTTGAATTTTGTCAATCATCTAAAACAAGATATCCTTGTTGTTGCTCTTGTGGTAAGAGTACACTTGGGTGATCTTAGGTGTTGGAGAGTGTGGTACTCTTCATAGGTATTGAAGGAAGATTGTGGTAATCTCCTTGAATGTGATAAGAGGATTGTGGTAATCCTCAAGGTGGTGTTGTATTAATTTTGGTAATTAATAAAATTTTTTTTTGAAATCCATCCCAGTTCTTCGGGGTGGTAGAGGATTAGGCCCTAGGTGGGTTGAACCTCTATAAATCAACGAGTGTTGTTTAATTTCCGCATTTATATTCTCGTCATTTGCTTATTCACCCGAAAAAGAGGGCAAAATCAAAAAGCGGGATAATCTATTCACCCTCCTCTAGATTATCTTAGCCACGACTAATGAATCGAGTTGGGCGAAATGGGTCTCGATGGACTCAAGATATTTCGGTGATCTTTTCACCAAATTTGAACAAGCACCGAATCGAGAGAGGTTGTTAATTTTGAAAAGAGTTATGGAGATTACGAATCCAAGAACAACCTCACTAATTGAGCACAAGTACGGCCAAGACACGTGGTCGCCCTAAGTCCGTAAAGGTTAAACAATCCAAATCAACCAAACATGACCCGAGTAAGTTCGAGTATGTTGAGTCTATTAAAGATAGTTGTTCACCATGTGAAGAAGTAATCTTTAATGTTGGTCCATCGAATCAACCTATGTTCTCTCCAATGCCGAGGCAAAAGCTACCGGTAAATAACGTCTCTTTTATTTGTGCATGTACATATGACATATTTGTTGCTAATGTCCCCTTTGTTCTTCATGTTGTGTTTCAATAGGTTGTCGTCAAAAGGACCAGAAAGTGACCATTAGTGGTTTTATGAAGCAACTTCCAACGCGTTTACATCAACATATTATTGGTACTAAGGATGTTGACAAATGATGGTCATTGTGGTTTTCATGCCGTGCGAGACCTACTTGGATTGTGAAGAATCATGGGGTCGGGTTCGAGGAGACCTATATTATGAGTGAACGAAAACCAAGGTTGTACAATCGTGTATTCGTCAAATATGGTTTGTTGACAAAATCTTGTCTCGTCTCAACTACTATAACGAGACATCGCATAAAAAAAAATTGGTTTTGTTTACCCGAGATGGGTCACTTGGTTGTGTCGACTTACAATGTTGCGTTTGTGTGTTTGGATCGGAATGTCCCTCACATATCTACCATTACGAACGAGCGCCAATTGCTCGAAGCTAATTTGTGTTGGATTTGTGAACAATAACCATTTTATAGAGGTAACACTAAAAATTGAGTAAAGATTATGTGTACTCATTGTTGACATGTATTTTGTTTCATTTGTAGGTTTTCTTGAGTGGCGGTCACCCATTGCCTACCGTGGTCGCAACATGGAATAATTTTTGCCATGAATATGCAACAAATTGGAAGAATTTGTATACTAAACAACTTGAATTGTATAGTGGAAGTGTAGGAAATAGTCCCATTGTCCGTAAGACGGAGACTATAAACTTAGGTTAGAATTATTTGTTTGTTATGTATTGGGTAAGTTAAAGAACTTTGTTGGAAATGCATATCAAGTAATTAATTAATTATTACCATAAGTTAAAATTTGAAAAACACAAATTACATTGTGTACCTAACGGTCAAGAAAGCATGCGATTCAAAGAGGACTTGAAACTTCCACCGTGTGCAACGTGGAATAGCAATGTTTGAGGATGGAACCCCACATAAATCCCCAGTTAGGTATGGCCTCGTACGCCCATATCTAAGAAGAACAATAAAAATAGTTAAATTATAAGATGTATGTTGTACTAAATGTAAATTATAAGATGTAAATTACATTAATATCACTTACCAAGAAAGCCCAAACAAATCAGTAAATACAAAAATTACTCTTGGGCTCGGTGGGTAATCGTGAAACATAGTGGCATAAAACGGAATGAGTACTTCCCCAGAAAGACTCCCGATCAACGTCATCAACCAAAGTCAACCACGAATCCTCAATGAGTGTTGACCTCGGATCCCACCGAATAGCAAAAGTATGCAACCAACAACTTCGCCACCTTCAACTCATCGGATGGATCATCACGGAATGCATTTGTAAAATGCATTAGTAGATCATCCATCGATACCTTAACACCACGGTAGTATCTATCATACAAACCATTGGGAGGCGAACGTGCTTGGTGTTAGGATCAAATGTGGTGGGGGCAAAGGATAGCCCGATAATCAAAGCGTACTCATATTTGGAGAACCGAATCAAACGGTTTCCAATTCGAAACCAAAATTCGCCCCTCGCATCTTTCTTAACAACCTCCTTCGCAATAACGGCATGAAGGGTGACATTACAACTAACCGCACGGTTGTCCATCCTTAAAACAAAACCAAAATAGGATTTCAAACTCCTCGTACACATAATCCCCGCAATCACGCAACTCAATGTTTAAGTCGTCAAGAATCGACAACCTGCTATACAAATTGATCTTGGCTTTATTGACATAAAGTTATCTCTTCCAAGCCCACCGCTTTGTGAAAAATAGTAAAAATCACAATTAGCAATCAACCACTATCAAGCAAATTACATAGAAAAATCTAAAAAAGTTGACAACTACCACGGTGGCTTATTTCATCGCCGTGCCACAAATTAAGCCATCGGGGCACGATGGTGGCACGATCGATGAACAAAGCCATTGTGCCCCAAAGGCGCGATAGTGGCACGATCAATGAACAAAGCCATCGTGCCCCAAAGGCACGATAGTGGCACGATCGATGAACTAAGCCATCGTGCCCGGCGCGATGGTGGCACGATCGATGAACTACCATCGTGCCTAAGTGGCACAATCGCATCGAGACAATCGTGCAACCTAGGGCTTCATCAACCGTGCAATTTCGTCTTCTTCAAAGTTCCACATTTGTAATTTTACGATCGAAATGGCGTCATAACTACACTCATCTCCAACCCATACCCATACAACTAAATATATAACAATAGCACACCCAAACTACAAAAATGCAAGTTATTTTAAGCCAAAGTGGAGTTATTACCTCATCATCGTCTTCGCAAAGCGGTGCGGGCCGGGCGGTGGATGCCGTCGCGTCTCGACTGTTGTGGATGGTGGTGCACCATCCACGAAGTCATCATCATCATCGGGAAGAACCATCCTTCTTCTCCGGTATGTTTGGATATCACGAGCCATTTTTTGTCGAAGAGAAACAGTTTGAGGTGGTGGGTGTATTTTTTGTTTTAGATTGAGGAAGTGGAGAGGTGAAAGGTTGGAGGGTGTATTTTGGGGAAAATAAGACCAATGGTAAAATTGGAAAAAAAGGAGTGGTGAACTCATCAATTGTGTCATATTTGAAAAAGTGGGAGGTAGTGTACTTAGAAAGTGGGTGTACTCATCAAAAAAGGGGTGCCAATAGCGCCACCTTGGAGAAATAAGATGTAAAGTAGCAAATTATTTTATTTTAACATGAGCACTTCTCAGGCGGAATGAACTATGAGTAGGAAGAGCTCAAAACAAGGTTGGTGCAATGGTCCAATTTCATTAACTAGAATCGGCAGGCCCAATATTTAGCGAGCCCAATAGTTCATCTGTGTAAGCCCTCCAAACACAAATCGGTCCAAACAAATAAAGCTAATTCATAAATATCACAACCATCATCAACTTACGGTCATATCATACGAAATTACAAATAGAGATGAAAATGAATCGGTGACTCGAAATATTACTTTTTAAGTTCATTTAAATTTTATTTGAGTTTCTAAAATTATGTTTGAATTTGATTTAATTTTTAATTGAGTTGAACTGAACTTGTTTTAATCGAGTTGAACAAAGTCGAGCTCGAGTAGCTAAATATTTTACTATTCAAGTTGAGTTCGAGTCGAGTTTCGAATTTTTCAGATGAAAATATGTGTCGAGGAGGCTTAAACAAGCTTCTGACGATATATAATAATCTTATTCGAGTAGCTTAATTTGTTTGTTAGTTTTAATTATAAAGAAATTGCAAGATTGGAACCAAGAAATTAATCGAGAATTAAATGGCAACATATAAGTAGTATCATAATATAATTTCGCAATCTCATTATTATGGCATACTATCAAGCAGATGAATAGATGATTGAAGAATGGAAAGGAAATTATTCCAAATTTAATATTTTACTCATATTTTATTTTTATACTAATCAAGTCGGGTTTGATTTGAGTTTTGGATCTTATCATGAGGTGAAAATATATGTTCGAGAGGCTCGCTTGCTAGCTTAGCGGTAACAAGTTTGTAAAACTCGGGCATATTCCTGAGTTCGATTCCACCTAAAAATGTAATGAATGACAACATGAATATGTGACCTTACAATCTATCTATATATATATATATATAATAATAGCAAAATGATTTCTATAAATATTTTCCCGCTTAAACGCTATTGCTAAAAATTTTCGGGTATATTTTTGGCCAATTTTGACACTATTATCGATATGTAAAGATTACATAATTGTAAGTCCAAGCGGCTACGATAATCTAGGGGTGAATAGATTATATCCATCTTTTCGATTTCGCCCTCTTTTTCGAACCGAATGCTCAAAGACAATAATAAAGGTGCGGAATGTAAACAACACACGTCGATTTATAGAGGTTCAACCCACCTAGGGCCTAATCCTCTACCACCCCAAAGTATATCCGGGATGGATTTAAAAAAGAAAAAGATTTTATTAATTTACCAAAAATTAATACAACACCAACTTACAACAACACCTTGAAGAGCACCACACTCTTCTTCAACACCACCTTTGGAGATTACCACAATCTCCCTTTGAAGATTACCACAATCTCCAACGGCACCTTGTCAAGATTACCACAATCTTCAACCTTGAAGAATACCAAATTCTTCAACACCTTAACAAGAAGATTACCACAATCTTCTCACACCTAACACCTAGATCACCCAGTGTGTTCTTACCACAAGAACACTCACAAGGATATCTTGTGTTGAATGATAACCCAAAAATTCAAGATTACAACTCGATAATTGATAATACAATAGAGTGCAAGTGTAATCAAGAAAAGCCTAGACCTCAAGAATGTGAAAGTGAATAGCTAGGCAAATTACAACAAGAAATAAGACAATGTAACAACAAGTGTATTCTTGAGTGTATCTTGTTGTGTTGTAGTTTTCTCTCTTGATGTGTTGCTTCAATTCTTCCTCTATTTATAGAAGATGTCTTGTACATGATAGGCTCCTCTTGGGGACATGAATTCTGTAAAAAATTGCAAGACAATTGAAAAAAGAGCTGTTAGAAATCCATCCCACAAATTAAGGGAAAGTTGTGTCTTGTGTCAAACGGTCGATTTTTGATGTCAAACCATATAGGCGACTCTGGCCGCACGAAATAGAAGTTTGAAATATATCGCAGCAATTTTACATAAGGCGACCGGTCGGCGTAGGCTTCGACCGATCACCCCATTGCTCACCCGGTCGAGAGAGACAAAAATGAGAAAGCAGTTTACATTCTACGAGGCGCGCCAGGCACCGGTCGCCCTAGGTCGGCTTGGTCGCCCGCTCTTAGTTTTGTTCCGTCTCTTTTTCGTTTCCAAAACTCAACACAGTAGGGTTGCCTATAGGGCGACAGTCAATGAGCTGAAACATAAGTATTGTCCAATTTTATATCGAAAATAAGCTTCAAGAAATACTTGAAAAATAGTAAAAATATTTTAAACCGATCGGAGTATTAGGACAACATTCGGGGACATAGTTTTGATGTAAAAACATTTTGACATAAAATTATTAAAATTTAGTCAAAAATAAACTTGAAAAAAATACTCGGAAATGTTAAAAACCATTTTAAATCATTTAGGAGTATTTAGACAACCTTTAAAAACATTGTTTTGGTGTAAAAACAAAATCATCAAAATCATGATAAAACTATTTATCAAACAATCTCCCCTTTTAGATGATTACAAACCAAAACAATTTAACAAGGCCGGTTTTGAAAACAAAATAATTTTGAGGGGCGATTTTGAAAACAAAACAAGTTTTCCGGTCAATACTAAATATCCGTTGAGAGCGACAACATTCCGCGTAATATAAACACAAGGATGGGAGTAGAGATATTCAAACACATATAGCAAATGCTCCCCTATCAATATGCACAACAAAAGTAATATAGAAGCAACTTCATCATAAGCTAAAATCTTAGTTTTTCGATATTGAGCTTAAGTATCAAAAACTTAAAAGCTCCCCTGTCAAAGAGACATCATTAGAACCGTATATAAGTCCATACTACAACCAATGGACCATGATTCATACATAACCATAATGCACCAAGTGGACTAAATATGATCCACAACTTATGGCTTTATGAAGCCATAGCTTATAGCTTTTTTCGTTAAGCTTATCTTAGCTTATTTGAGCTAAAGAGCTTATAACCTGTTTCTCCCTTTGGAATCATCAAAAAGAATGTTAGCACGATAAACGCATCATATATTCATATCAAAGTGCGCAACAAAACCGATGTATCGAGCTATTTGAACATTGAAGCTTATAAACCAAATAAGGAGAAAAAAAAGTCGAATCATACGACTTGAAGAACCTCATTGATAAGCAAAACATGATCTCTATAAATATATAAGACTTTTGAAAACAAGAGAATCATGTAAGTGATGAATTTTTCATTGAAACATTTTATCGAACACTTGGCGGGCGTCAAAATTAGAAAATGATATATATAGTCATTGTAAATGTATTCAAGCCAAGTTTTTTTATCACTAAATGCAATTTAACAAATATCATTCATCAACAATCAATACGCTCATCACAACAATATATGAATTTCATCAAGAAAAATACATATAAGCCACAAACTCAAGGGTTCAACCCAATTGAGCTAAAGAGAGTGAAATTCTTACCATTCAATCGGTAAAGATGAGCATCAATGATGATAACCGAGCTAGATAATCCCCAAAATGTATAATTCATGCATCAAAAACTCATTTGAAGTGAATTGTATGTGAAATTTGCAAAGGGGACGAAAAATGAACCAAAAAGCCAAAAATGCTAAGTCTGGAAAATACAACCATTTTTAACCAAAAAATCCCTTAGGGCGACCGGTCATGGGCAAGGGCGACGGTCGATGGCATGGGCGACCGGGTCGGCCTTGCCCCATCAGCTATTTGTTTGAGTTTTGCCAAAAAATCCGAAGTTTGATCCAAAAATCCGATTTTTCGCCCCTAAGTTTTAAAACGTGCAAAATGCAAACGTAGACCTCATTCAATATACATTATGTCATAATCAAGCTCGAAATGAGGTAAAATACTCGGCGGTGAGCGATTAAAAAATCTGTGAGTTATCCTTGAGACGGAATTAAACACATCTTCAAGTTTTTGTTAAAACATGCAATCCCCTTAAAAAAAATATCGAATCTTAATATGTTTAGTTCGTTTATGACGAACCATATTTTGAAAATTTTTCACCGGACTTGTTATCCCGAAAAAATAAGAACGTTTTAAAGCTTTGGATGAACAAGTCATAAGAAGAAGTGCCTTACTTATATTTGAAAATTTCTTTTAACGGCACTTTTTTGAGATTCGTTGGGATCGTTTTTGAAGTCAAGCATATAGACATAAGGCATATGGAATGTCGAGTCTATAGAAATAATACAAGAAAACATACCTCGAATTTGTTTGTCGGCCGATATGCCTTTCTCAACCTTTGTCAATCTTTAGCCATAGAGGTTGAGATAGTTTTTCGTTCTTCAATGCTTAACTCCTTCAAGAGTTCTTTTGAAATACAACCGTCTTCTTGGCATTGAGTAATTTGAATTCCAATGATCAAATTTGAGCTTCCTCATCATGATCATCTTAGGTTCGCCTTGCATTGACTTGGAAAAATATCTTCTTATTGAAAATACCTTCGAGCTACTAACCTCGCCTTTAGTTCGACCAATGTTGCCTTGGTCATCGAGTTTGTTCAGGAATACCCTTTTTGTCTTCTTCATCACTATCATCATAGGGCATCCAATTGATCTAAGGTGTTCATAATAGAACATTTACATCCAAATATTTTGAGGTAACTAATATTTGGAGTACTTCATTTCTCATCTACACAACTTAACAAACTCATTAATGGCATCTTATATAAGCAAGAAAAAATAGCCCAAGTGTAAAAACATGCCTTAATTATCAATCAATAATATCTTGCATAAGAGCATAGTAGAAATAGACACTATATATATAGACCATGAAGCAAGAAACACATACTATGCATTTAGAAGATCATCAAGAGTCTAATAAATCATGCAAGTTCAAATAAGCTTAAGAAAGCTACAAAGGTCTCTTTTGAAATTTGAAAATCCGATAGCATATAGTTGAGACCTCATTTAAAAGAAGTATTTGAACAAGAGTTGACAAAGCAAATATGTGCAATCAAATATCGAATAGTGCCTTTCAAAAAAATCTAAAAATCCTCTTAATGGCACTTGTATGAAATACTATGAAAAACAAGCACATAGGGACATGGCAAAACATATATCGAGTCTATAAGAGTAAGCATAACACAAGTAAAAGTACCTCGATAATTTATGCCTTTCTTGACAAGTAATGACTTAAATGGCCATTTGTGAAAATATGTAAATCCTACACAATTCTTAAAACAAGTCTAGCACAAATTATAATGATAAAAGTGTAGGCTAAGAGATATCACAAGTAACCTTATGCCATAAAAATCCATAAGAGATGATAACACACTTTAGTCTACAAAAATGCACAAGAGTTTTAAAAAACATCATATAAGGTCTTCTTTTTCAAAAATATTTTAAAAGCACAAATATATATTGAAGACCTTAATTAAAAAATAAATACTTGAAAAACTCATTTTGCAATTAAGACACAAATAAAAGCATGCATAATAACAAAATAAAATGCATATTTAAATAGGGAGATACAGGGTTACCAATTACGCCATTTCCATGGGTTGTGTCGTTCCCATTGTTGATGATATCTTCCCTTTGAGAAGTCACTTTATTGATGATGGCTTCTTTGATTGCCGCATTTCCAAGATTTGTTACCTTCCCATTGTTGATAGTCTCTTCTTCTTTGAAAGTCATCTTGATGATGTCTTTGCCATTTCAAGGATTATGTTCTTCCCATTTTTTATTATATCCTCTTCTTGGAAATTGGCTTTGTTGAAAATACTTTCTCCTTCTTTGATCAAATGAAATGGTCATTTGATGTCTTCTTGGCGGTATAAATTTTCTTCGATTATTATTTCACGGGTACCTATTAAAACATTATTTTGTGGTACCCTCAAGTGCTTGGGTCCTTTAGATTAGCTTTGAGACTTTTAGGTCTCCAACAATAATTAGAGCTATTTCTAACCCGACAAGTATTTACCGTATGACCCTTTTTACCGCAATAAAAGCAAGTAATAATTCTAGGAGCATAATGACTAACATGCATAGGGACTTGATTTCTTTTCATATGGTTAACAACACTAGGCTTATGATCAAGTCTTTGTTTCAATTTATTACAACTATGATCATCAACAATATTGGTCATTTCATTGGTACTCAAGTTGGATTTAGATAAATCATTTTTCATGCCTTCAATATTCTCAACAAGAGTACTATTTTCTTTTTCAAGGTTTCTAACCTTGTCAAGTGTGGTGGTGTGAGCACATGATAGTGATTTATAGGAAGTAAATAAACTATCCTTATCATTTTTCAAAACATTGAATTCCTTTTTCAAATTTTTGTATTTAACAAGCAAGCTTTGGAATTCATTTTGAACATCATCAAAATCATTTTGCAAATCACTATAATCATTTTGTATAACAATTTCATAGGAAGTAGAGGGTCTAAGACATACCTCGTTTTCTTCTTCGATGCCCATAAGACAATGTTCAACTTCTTCATAGTTGGAAGTTGTAAAGAGGCTTGTTCCTTAGATTTGACATTGTATCCCTTTGAGAAGTAGATGCTTTTGTTTGACTCCTTTCATTTGCATATACTTCATGAATGGCTTCTAATTTTTGCCATACTTCATGAGCCGATCGAATTCCTATAATACGATCAAATTCCAAATTGGTAAGTGAACAATATAAAATATTGAGCTTTACCATTTAAGGAGATGGTTTTCTTTTCTTCATCATTGAGCTCCTTGAGAGCTTTGGAGGTGTAAGGTGTGTCTTTCATTGGAATGGATTCTCCACCGATGACGATGTTCCAAATATCGAACCCGCAACCTTGTAAATAGCATTCCATTCTTTCTTTCCAAAATATAAAATTTTTGGAATCAAATAGTGGTGGCTTGGTGGTGGAGAGTGCGGTAAGATGGGCTTCGTTAAGTCAGAAATGACGATCGTTTCTCTTCACTCGCGATTTGAAACGAGCTTGCCAAAGAGTTTGGCTTTGATACCACTTGTAAGTCAAAGCGGCACCATAAATTAAAAGGGGTGAATAGATTATCTCCATCTTTTCGATTTCGCCCTCTTTTTCGAACCGAATGCTCAAAGACAATAATAAAGGTGCGGAATGTAAACAACACACGTCGATTTATAGAGGTTCAACCCACCTAGGGCCTAATCCTCTACCACCCCAGTATATCCGGGATGGATTTCAAAAAGAAAAAAAGATTTTATTAATTTACCAAAAATTAATACAACACCAACTTACAACAACACCTTGAAGAGCACCACACTCTTCTTCAACACCACCTTTGGAGATTACCACAATCTCCTTTGAAGATTACCACAATCTCCAACGGCACCTTGTCAAGATTACCACAATCTTCAACCTTGAAGAATACCAAATTCTTCAACACCTTAACAAGAAGATTACCACAATCTTCTCACACCTAACACCTAGATCACCCAAGTGTGTTCTTACCACAAGAACACTCACAAGGATATCTTGTGTTGAATGATAACCCAAAAATTCAAGATTACAACTCGATAATTGATAATACAATAGAGTGCAAGTGTAATCAAGAAAAACCTAGACCTCAAGAATGTGAAAGTGAATAGCTAGGCAAATTACAACAAGAAATAAGACAATGTAAGAACAAGTGTATTCTTGAGTGTATCTTGTTGTGTTGTAGTTTTCTCTCTTGATGTGTTGCTTCAATTCTTCCTCTATTTATAGAAGATGTCTTGTAAATGATAGGCTCCTCTTGGGGACATGAATTCTGTAAAAAATTGCAAGACAATTGAAGAAAAGAGTCATTAGAAATCCATCCCACAAATTAAGGGGAAGTTGTCTTTGTCAACGGTCGATTTTTTTGTCAAACCATAGGGCGTCGCACAGAAATAGAAGTTTGAAACATATCGCAGCAATTTTACATAGGGAGATCGGTCGACGTAGCCGACCGGTCTCCCCATTGCTCACGGCCGTCGAGAGAGACAAAAAATGAGAAAAGTTTTCGTTTCTACGAGGCGGGCGAGGCACCGGTCGACCGGTCGACCTCCGGTCGACCGGTCACCCCCTCAATTTTGTTCCGTCCCTTTTCTTTCCAAAACTCAACACAGTGCGGGTTGCCCTATAGGCGGCCTGGTCGAGCCTGAAACATAAGTGTTGTCCAATTTTATATCGAAAATAAGCTTCAAGAAATACTCGAAAAATAGTAAAAACATTTTAAATCGATCGGGAGTATTAGGACAACATTCGGGGACATAGTTTTGATGTAAAAACATTTTGACATAAAATCATTAAAAGTGTTGTCCAATTTAGTGAAAATAAACTTGAAGAAATACTACGGAAATATTAAAAACTATTTTAAATTATTTAGGAGTATTTAGAAAACCTTTAAAAACATTGTTTTGGTGTAAAAACAAAATCATCAAAATCATGATAAAACTATTTTACTAATATAATCTATCGGTCATGTTGATTATTTGATAAAGAACAATCCTACATTCTCTATCGTCATGTTAGTTTGCCCCTCCGCACGGACGGCTAAACATGAACTTGAAGCGTCGGATGCATCGGTAAAAACTGTTGATTATTTGTATGATTGTGAAAAGGTAATTTTATTTTTTATAATCCCTTTATTTAAATAATTTTATTTAAATAATAAATATTTATTTGTATATTTTTTTTTCCTATTTTACTAATATAATCTATATAGGCTGGTAGTTTTTGGATCTGTGCAAGAGTCGTTTCAATTTCGAAAGATTGGTGGTATCTTGCGTGTACTAAGCTGTGGGAAGAAGATGCACCAAGCGGTGGACAATTTTTATTGTGTGAAGTGTGATGATTTGTTTCACACAGGGGTTTTGAGGTAAATTTTTCCTTTATTTTTATTTAGGTTCTAATATAATCAATTTCTTATTTAGTTGGTCTAATATTATTTTTCGAATAAAAATTTGACTAGGTACATGATTCTTGCCCAAGTTGTTGATGAAAGTGCAAGCGCCACTTTACTTTGTTGGGATAGGGATTGGGAAAATCTAATTGGAATGTCTTGCACAGATTTGAGGAAGGAGCATCTTGAGGTGAGGAGTTGCCCGAGTAACTATCTGGACTCATCGGGAAGAAGCTTCTTTTCAAAGTGCGGATAAAATCAACAAACTCCATAATTATTCTCGTATCTTTTCCGTTGCTAAGCTTTTGATCCAGATTTAATTTGGAAATATGGAGTGATGAATCTCGAGAGTCGGTTATTTAAATATTAATTTTTTATTATAATATTTATTACAAATGATTATTATAAATCAATAATTTAATTTTTGGTGTTTAGGAATCGATTTTTTGTCCAAGTTGCAATCGGATGATGTTTGTGATGATAGGGTGTAATTTTGTAACTTATTATTATTATTTTGTTTCTTTATATTTGTAATAATACATTTTTTTCAATGGGACTAAATAAATTTTAGTATTGTTGTATATGTTTAAATATTAACACAATATGTTTTTATTTGTTTGTAGGAAGAATCTTCATCAGAATCTGAAGTTAATACTCCGATTAAAAACCTTAAGAAGAGGCCATCGACGTCCGAATCTCCTATGTGTAAACGTAGATTGTGTGAAGATTTTTCTTCATCAACCACTTCTATGAAGCTGAAAAGTGTTATAAAGATTGAAGATGAGAAGAAGGATGGCTAAAGGTGCCTTTAGTGATTCATAGTATAGTTGTTTTTTGCGAAAAATAAAATTTAATTTTAGTTGGTTGGATGTTTTCACCACAGTTTTGTGGTTAGTTTTTTTTTCCTGCTGTTTTGAGAAGAATATTTTTTAATGGGTTTTACTGAGTTTTGTTCCCAATACTTAATAATACTTCAGCATTTATATCTATTTATTTTTATTGTTTTCGTTGTGTTTGTTTTATCTAATCAATTTGTTTATATCATCATTTTTTTAATGGCTTTTCTGTTATTTAATTATTATTCTTATTAAGATTTAGGTAATCGTTTTTTATATTGTTTAGTTAAAATAACTTTTAAAAGTTTTTGTATCTAGATTGGGAAAAGGAATGTGGATGTGGTCTTGGGAGAGATAATATATTATATATGTTTCGATTAATAAAAAACAGGAGTAAATCTGCATATTTATTTTTTTAGGTTTTTATAATGTCAAATATATGGTTGCTTGATTATTTATTAACTTTAAACTGTGAATTTGTTTATAATTAATTTCTTATGGTCCACTATGTAATTCCAATTTTATATAAGTCAATAAAATGTTTTAACTAGGTATTTGTATTATTTAGAATCTTTTTGTAATAATTTTTTAATTATAAATCGAAAAGTAATTTACATAAATTTAAAGATCTTTAGTTTTTTATTGAAGGTTGTTTTAACCAGAATTCCACTACAAACACGTTGTAGGATCAAATGGTGTTATTTTGATGGATCATAAAAAATACACAATAAATACAGATCTAGAAGAAGTCAATTAGAAAATGAACACTTAATAATAAAGATTTAACCATTAAAACCAACAGGATTCCAATACACATTTTGTTTACGGTCAAGAGGTTTTATATGGTTTTGATTTATTATACTTCACAAACATTTAAATTAAGACAATACAATAAACATAAAATAGAACAAACATGTCAATAAAAATCAAAGCATAAAAATTAACAAAGCATGTCTAAAGATCATTTGATAATCATAAACCATTCACCACCACTTATATAGAACATTGGATGTAAACAATGAATTGATACACATAGAACATTACATTGAACACATTCATCTTTCCAAACAATAAATAATCTGCAATTTTTTAAAATAAATTCGAAATTATTCTCTGTAAGATGATTACAGTAAATAAACTAAAGTCAAACAAGATTATATTTACTTATATATAAAGATCTTGTTTCAATGTAAAAGTTCACCGATTATTTTATATCTTTGTTTTTTTACTACAAAAATCTTTAAATATCTTACAATATTCACATGTCTAATACTATAATAGAGTGAAATTTTATTCTATGTATTTTGGTGTAAATTTTTTAACAAAATCAATCAGGATACTATACAAATCACATTATTCCATTATATTGGACACATACCAAATATACTTACGTAATTTCACTATATAAAGATTTCGGGTTGAGTTTATTCAAAGCACATTCCTCACATTTTATCAAAGCAAACCACACCGAAAACTTCTGAAACACACTCTACAGAACGATCATCATTCATATAGATTATAGAACATCCTATTCACGATTATGAGGAAGCTCACATGTCACAACATAGTTGGGAATAAACGTAAAATTCACGGTCCAAATGAACAAGGTAATTTTTGAATAAAGTTGCTCCATCTATTTATTATTCTTTTTTTGTTTGTTAGTCGTTATTTTATTTAGTTCTCATTCACATAGATAGATATGAATTCCATAATATATGTTTCAATTTATAGTTTCATGTAAAATACTTATCTTTAAAATGTTGAATACAATCTCTATGGATTTGTTTGCATCAGAGTTCATTGATATTGAGCCTGCATCAAAACAGAAAAAAAAAGTTAATAGTCATATATGTATTTTCTAAATGAATATAACTTTATTTTAATTCATGTTTATATTCAAATAGGTAGAATAATTAAGTAGATAATGATTATTAGATATGAAGTTTTGATATACTTATATGTACATCATAACATGTTATTGTATTTACGATTTCTACTCTCTTTCAATATTATCATTGTACCTCGCAAAAAATATGAAATACACATTAGGCAGAAAATAATTGATGAAAAAATTAGGACTAGTGAAAATTACTAAACAAAATTGGAAATATATAAACTTATCTTTTTCGGACTTCTCGCACCCAGCAGGATGAACTGGAGCTTGAGGTAATTTCACCGATTTTGGTATTGTATCTTTTTTAACCAACGGATCATATATATATAAAAAGTAACATTTTCATACTACCCAGAGGATTCCACTACAATTATATTGTAGGGTCAAGTGGTTTACCGTTTATGCAAGTTCGTAAATTGCAACCGAGAAACAAAATCCATTATCGAATAATCCACTTGAGGCTAAATGGAACACTAGCAAACAGAGATTTTATACTAAACCATATAAACAGTTGATACAAAAATTATACTTTAGAAAATTTTGAAAACAGAAATCTTCTTATTTTCCGCATTTATTAAACTGTCAAAATAACAACTGAATAATAAAAATTTATATGCATCTATTTAAATAAACCCTACATCTACCTTCGTTTTCAAAAGAGCAACCCACCATTAAAATGAGAAATGAACATTATGTTTTGGGTTTTCTTTTAGAACAAAAATCCTAATTTGTTTATATCTCGCATATTTGTATTCTTGACTTACCCAAAAAGATTCTAAAAAAATAAAATGTGAAATATATCGAAATTATATATCTATAGTTTTTATACGAAAAATATAAAAACTATGAATATCACTTTGAATTTTTTAAAAAAACATCTATATTTAGCTGTTGGATTTTTTAAAACACCTTTTTCGAAATATAACTATAAGGCATAGATTTTTGGCCTTTGTAAAAATGAAATACAAAAATTGCATACACTTTTTGTGTCTGTAAAAAATTAAAAACAAATACCACAAATCGAAAACCCTAAAAAGAAAACGGCTGGAAGTCTTACAAACCCCATTTTGTGTCCGGAAAAAATATAAAAATTTACAATAAAATAAAAACCCTAAAAATGAACGGGTGGAAGGGCTTACAAACCCCATTTCCACCATTCAAACCGAGGTACATCCGATTATCGATCTAACGAACATTTAGGTTTCGATTTACAAAATTTTTTAAGATCTAGAGAACATTTTATAAACGGACTTATATAAAAATAAACACAAAAATTAGGGTTTTTAGTTCTGAGATCTACAAAAAAAAATTTCAAACATTTTACACACAAAAATACTCGATGAAACATATGAATATGAAGAAGAACAAGTATTAGGGTTTTTAAAAAAAAACAAAATTTCTTACCCTCTCGAAAACCAAATAATCTCTGAAAAAACAACAAATTTTTGACGAAATCGGACAACATTTCTCTGTAAATGTTGTAATCATTTTGTTAAAATGGTTTATAATCTGAAATCGGATGACAAAAATAAAAAAGAGATTCAAACATTTTGCAGTGAAAGAATAGAGAGAGATGAGAGAATTTTCGAGAATGTAGAGAGAGAGTGAGTGAAAAATCTGAGAGAGAAAATGATAGAAGTGAGAGAGAGTAAAGTGAGGATCGTTCCGATTTTTCGGATAAGAATAGACCCTTCATTTTTTTCACATCCGTCGATTTTGGACACGTGTAATCATCAGGACCCTTAATTTTTCACTCTCGGTTTATGTTGGAATATTCCGAATATGGGCTATGGGGTAGGTTTCTAAGGGGATGGGTTATGGGCTTTGATTTAATGGGTTAATACATTAGTGAATGGGCTTTTTTTTTTCTTTTGGGCTATATTTTAATGTTTAATTAAATTAAATTAAATTATAAGTAAGTTTAATTAATAATAATTGTTATTTTGTTTTTTATTAATATTGTTATTATTATTATTATTTTATTATTGTTACCTTTAATATATATAGATTATTATTATAATAATATTATCATAATATATTAAATTTCAAAAAAATTGACGAGTTTTATGTATTATATGACTTTTTTATTAATTATAAATACATATATTATTAATATATTATTATCTATATTAATTATTAATTATATTATTATTATTAATAAATATGTTATATATATACGTATTATATACATATTAAGATTTTGTATTAAGTTATTTTATTTATTATATATGTATTAAAATTATATTGTATTATATAAAATTATATACTTATTAAAATTATTATAATAATAATTCAGTTAAAACTATTCGATTATAATTATTATTATTATTATTATTATTATTATTATTATTATTATTATTATTATAATTCAATGAATACCGGCCGATGTTATAATAATTATTTTTATTATTATTATAATTATTATCGTGAATATTATTAATATAATTATTATTATTATATATTTATTTATTTATTTATTATGGAATAATCAATATACTTGAATTATATTAGTTAATTTTATACATAAATTTTATTATATTTTAATTTTAATTTAATTTTTTTTTGGAAATATAATAATATCTAAAAGGGCGTCTTTTGAAAAAGTCTCATCAAGTACAATGGTGTATCGATTATCCAACGACCGCTCAACGATATCACAAATGGTAAGTTCAATTATTGTTTTTTTTATTTTTGTTATAAAAAAATGAAATACTAATTATGATATTAATTTTTTAAAAAATTTATTATAGTTTCTAGCGCACGATTACTATCAGGAAGAAATATCGTTAATCGTTGCATATTAAGTATGGTACTTCCGGACGCCTCTTCAATGAGTTCGAAAGAAGTTGTAGTAATTGATCTAAGAAGATCAACCGAATGACGCCCATGTTACTTCAAATGAGCGAGACAACATATGTGAATTCGGTTGTTAACGTAAATGCAATTGAGCTTAGTGAAGTATTAAATCCTTCACATAATGGTTAATGCAATTTTGGATATTTGTTAATTTCATATATGAGTTTATTAATATTGTTTAGTATAATTAAATGAATTAGTGTATATATTGGTTTTTCGAGTATTGGGATACAGGAGATGCGAGTTATAAATGCGAATTTTGTGGAGCTTTATTTTGGTTTGAAAGAGACTATCCTCCTCTCCAAAATCAAAGCCTCGCTACTCGTGTTGTGGGCACGGAAATATTCAACTTCCGCCAATCAAACAACCACCAACTATTCTTGTTGATCTATTGTTTGGAAATGGAAATAAAAGTAAACACTTTCAAGAAAATATACGATCTTATAACAATATGTTTTGTTTTACATCTATGGGAGGAAATATTGATACAGATGTGAACAAAGGCGGGGGTCCTCCTGTTTTTCGAATGTATGGCCAAAATTACCACCTAATTGGAAGTTTTTGTTGCTTGGGATGGATCGACCCCAAATCCGCTTTCATATATATATATATGATACTGAAAAATGAAATAAGTCATAGGTTGAATTCGTCAGGTTTGTTTATTTTTTTATTATATTTTGTCTCTTTATTATTCATTTGTTTAATTTATTAAACGCAATTTTGTTTAATTTTTAAAAACCATTTTCAAATTTGTAGGCAAGGAAGTGAAAGCAATAATTTGCACGAAGTTATCGTGGTAATCGAATTGAAGAAAATGTTGGATGAGAACAATGTTTTGGTAAAATCTTTTGGAATGGCAAAAGAAAGGATTCGAGAACTTGGATATTGGACGTAAAATTACGTTTGATTGGTAGAAGAGTACGGATACTAGGACATATAATATGCCAATGAGCAGCGGTGAGGTCGCCGCTTTGATTGTCGGTTATTTCGATCGTGCTTAAGGCGATCGGGATATTATTATTAAAACAAGATCCGGTCTTTTGCGGCGATAAATGAATTGAATGTGTAACGCCAAGAGCCCATTTCGATTAGGAACGCCACTGTGGTACACTTGAGAATTTATAAATAATTTGCGGAAGCATAATAGAATACTTTAATTACTAAATTGTGGGCTTAAAATTTCTTAATATAAACTTAAAAAGTTTATCAAAACTAATAAGGTTTATAAGAGTTACGCATTATTAAAATACTTATTACAAAAGCTTAAGGTTTGCTTCATCAAAACGTAAGTACTTAAATTATTCGGGAAATACGAGAACAACGCCACGCAGATACGGTCCCTACGCTCGCCTCCGGGCTCATAATCATTATCCGAAATGTAATAAAACATTTGAAGGCGTGAGTCGTGAAACTCGGTGGGAAACGTAAGCGGCTACACTATATAAGTCAAACAGTCAAAAATGCTCTAAAATTATTTTTCGACACCAGGGGTCATCCCCACCCGTTAAGATATATTTGGCTCTCGGCCATTTCGACACCGGGCGGTCATCCCCATCCGTTGGCAAAGATACATATAGCCCGTAGGCAAAATTTCAAAGAATTAAGGAAAGTTGGCAAACATAGTATAACAAGACAACATACTTACAAAATCGAAGTTTACCCACCTTTGGAGTTTGAGATATCTAGTGATGTATTTGTTCGAATGAGTTCGTTATCCGATTGCGCCCGCACCTAACACGCTTAATCCTTTCAACTTAAATGACATAGACAAAGTAAAGTTCATCAAAAATAACTAGTCTAATGAGCTAAGACGATCAAAGACGTTCTTAAAGTCAAAAATCCCCATAATCGGGGTGTTCTGTACACTTTTAAAGAGCTTTAAAAAACGATAGTTGACCAAAGTCAAAAGTCAAAGTCAACGGTCAACATAAAGTCAAAATCAATTTAAAGTCAAAAAGTCAACTTAAAGTCAATTAATCCTTAATTAATCACCTAATTCAAATAATCGTCTAACAACTCGCTTTTTCATAAAATTTCCGATTAATCGAACCCTTAATTTATAAAATCTTATTTCGACTAAAATTCCCAATTTTCTTAAAAATGACGTGTCATCCCGGAAAAATTCCGAAAATATCTTAGTCATGAAAATCCGATAAGATTGTATTGATTTGTGTGCCATGTGCACATCACATCACATCACTTACACCCATCACATCAAAGTCACATCTCATCGTTACTTGTCACATGGTCACAATTCATCATTCTTATCCTCAATTTAGGATAGCCTTATGGGCTCCAAATTGCCACTCCGGTGGGATGTGGTCGGACTGGAGGAACGTGTTTCTCCGTTTTTCAAGCTCTATTCAATTTTCCGGTTCTAATATTTTTAAACACCAAATTTTATCAACTTATCATCCTAAAATCACTTTTACAAATTAAAAGCTCTCATTAACTTATTCTAAAATCACTTTTACAAATTCAAAGGATCTCATTAACTTATTCTAAAATCACTTATTAGAAATTAGAAGCTCTCATCAAAAATATCCTAAAATTACTAAAAGCTTTAAATCTTCAAGTTTTCACCAAGAACACCAAGAACACACACTCCTTCAAATTTCACCAAGAACACCAAAACACACAATCCTTCAAATTTCACCAAGAACACCAAAACACACACTCCTTCAAATTTCACCAAGAACACCAAAAACACACACTCCTTCAAATTTCACCAAGAACACCAATTAATTCCTTAAGGCTCTAAACTCCTAATTTTTAATAACATTGAAAGTAATGAAACCAAAAATTCCAAATTGATTTGTTCATCAACTAGCCTAAGTTCATCTCCAACAATTACTTATGAAATTTTCTTGAAATCTTCTTAAGCCATAAATAACAAGATTAATTCACTAAAAATCATATATAACTCCAAATTAAAAACAAAAGTTATAAACATCACATTTAATCATCCTATCATCATAATCAAGCTTAAAATTTAACAAATCAAATTTCTAAAAAAATCATCAAGTGGCCGTCCACTTCAAGGAGATTAGGGAGAAATTTTTCATTTTCAATTCAAGATTAAAACACATAATCAAGCTCCTACTAGTTAGATATAACATAATCTATAAACAAAATTTGAATCAAAAATTTATTAAAATTTTTATATAATGGGCGAAAATTAAGGCTAGAAAAATTGGGGTTCAAAACTTCACATTTTCATGATCAAAGTTGATTTATATGTTCCATAATTTCATAGGATCATTTTGCCTAAAAGAATTTAAAGAAAAGACAAGAATTAAAGAAAAGATGAGAAAAAGTTACCCTTGAAGCTTTCTTCAACAATGGAGTTTTTGATGAGTTTAGGTGGTGTGAGGAAGATGACCATGTGATGGGGTTTTTATAAAAAAAAATGTAATAACTGGGGTAAAAGAAAATGTAAAAAGAAAATATTAAAAGGGTTATTATTCTTAAAAATACATAAAAAGGCTACTAATTTTCTTAAAAATCCCGAGAGTTAGTAAAACTCGATTTTCAATAATTTGATGGTCGTTAGTAATAAAATTTAAGGTAGATATTTAATCTCGAATATCCAAAGTATAAATAAACACTTATGTGAAAATCTCCGAAAATCACTTATTCGGTACAAAAATCTAAATCCCGATATCTAAGTCCAAAACTCCATAATAATATTCTTGTTATGTCATCGCGATATCTATACATTTCCATTACTATAGTTAGGGGCACAATCAGTTCTCGGATGCTCAAAATATATATAGATTTCATAAAGCGAATAAATTGCTTATTAAAAAATAAATTAGATATTTGATGCAACATTATAATTAATTTAAAAGTTCAAGTAATTTAAAAAGGGTGGGTCGTCACAACCTCCCCTACTAAAAAAAAAACTTCGTCCTCGAAATCGACTTACTTAAATAGGAATATTTGGATATTTAGCTAGGATCTCTTCTCTCTCTCCCAAGTAGCCTCTTCCCTACCATGTCGGCTCCACCGCACTAACACTAGGGGCACTTCCCGATTTCTTAACTTATGTACCTTCTTTCCCAAAATAGCAATGGGGCTTTCTTCGTAGGCAAGATTGTTACTAGCATCCAATTCCTCATGGTTAATGATGTGGCTTGGTTCGAAAATGTACTTCCTAAGCATGGATATATGAAACACATTATGCATGCTGCAAGTTTTGGAGGTAGTGCTAAACGATATGCGACATCTCCAATCCTATCCAAAATTTCAAATGGTCCAATGTATCGTGGTCTCAATTTTCCCTTCTTCCCAAAACGAACCACTCCTTTTTCAAAGGTGCAACCTTGAGAAATACCTTGTCTAACACCTCAAATTGGAAGTCTTTTTCTTCTTCTATCGGCATAACTTTTCGGTCGGTCTTGTGTCGCTTGATTCTATCTCGAATCTTAGCTATCACTCCCATTGTCCTCTCGATAATCTCTGGTCCAAAATTTTTGCGTTCACCAACTTCGCCCCAATGAGCCGGTGATCGACACTTTCTTCCATACAAAGCTTCGTATGGTGCCATTTGGATAGTAGCTTGGTAATCGTTATTGTAGGCAAATTCAACCAACGGTAGATAAGTCTCCCAACTTCCATCGAGATCCAATACAACTGTCGAGAATATCTTCTAATGTCCGAATTGTTCTTTCTAACCGACCGCCTGTTTTGCGGATGATATGCGATCTTGAACTTAAGCTTTGTCTTCATAGTTGTATAAAGACTCCCCAAAATTTCGATGTAAAACGGGGATCACGACCGACACAATTGATAATCGGCACTCCATGAAGGCTAACAATCTTCTCAATGTACAACCGAGCAAAACGATCCATACCGAAAGTCATTCTTACCAGGTATAAAATGCGCGCTCTTTGTGAGTCGTCACAATAACCCAAATAGCATCATTTTTCTTATTGATGTGGGTAGTCCGGTTCACGAAATCCATAGTAATGTGTTCCCATTTCCATTCGGGGAATATCAAGTTGATTTAATAATCCCGACGGCCTTTGGTGTTCGGCCTTCACTTGCCGGGCAAATGAGACATCTTTCAACAAATTTTCCTATGGTCCGTTTCATATTTCTCCACCAAAACATTTCTCTCAAATCCCTATACATTTTGTTCCTCCGGATGGGTCAGTATAAGGTGTGTTATGGGCTTCATCAAGAATTTCGTTTCTCAACTCTTCATCCTTAGGTGTACGCATAATCTTCCATCATAGACTAGTGTGCAATAGCAAATCCTTGGATATTTCCCGCAAGTACTTGTTGCTTCATCTTGTTGAGGAAAATATCTATCTTCGGGCATCTTTGATTCGTTGCCTCGAGTAGGTTGTCCGTCAATGCTACAATCACGCATTGCCCGAATAGGGGTCTCAAAATTTCCAACCTTAGATTGGAAAAATCCCTTAACAGAGATTCTTGTTGTGTGAGCAATGTTGCAATCATGTCCACTATTCTTTCTACCGAGTGCATCCGCCACAACATTCGCTTTCCTGGGTGATATTGAATGGTGCAATCATAGTCTTTCACCAATTCTAACCACCTCTTCTCGATGCATATTCAACTCCTTCTGGGTGAAGAAGTACTTCAAGCTCTTGTGATCCGTGAAGATCTCACACTTCCCACCATAAAGGTAATGACGCCAAATCTTTAAGGCGTGAACATCACGCTAATTCCAAGTCATAAGTGGGATAGTTTTGTTCATGCGTTTTTAATTGTCTCGATGCATATGCGATAACCTTGCCATTTTGCATTAGCACACATCCCAATCCTAATTTTGACGATCCGTATAAATTACAAATCCATCACTTCCTTTGGAATGGTCAAAATAGGAGTTGTCACTAACCTCTCGCTGAGTTCTTGGAAGTTGTTTTCACATTGGTCCGTCCACTCGAATTTCTCATTCTTCTTAGTTAAGTGTGTCAGTGGCTTGGCGATTTTCGAGAAATCCTGGATAAATCTCCTGTAATATCCAGCCAAACCTAGGAAACTTCGCACTTCTCCTGCGTTAGTTGGTGCCTTCCAATCCATCACTGCCTGTACTTTGGATGGGTCTACTTCAATTCCACTGGCAGTGACAATGTGTCCTAAAAACACAACTCTGTCTAGCCAAAACTCACACTTGTGAACTTGGCATAAATTTTTTCTTGTCGCAAGGTCTCTAATACAATGCGAAGGTGTTCTACATGTTGTTCTTTATCTTGTGAGAAAACCAAAATGTCGTCTATAAAGACAATAACAAACTTATCGAGATACGAATGGAACACTATGTTCATCAAATCCATAAATATTGCCGGTGCATTTGACAAACCAAACGGCATAACGGTAAACTCGAAATGACCGTATCTTGTCCTGAACGCTGTTTTAGGGATATCACAATCATTGATCTTCAATTGATGGTATCCTCGATCTCAAATCAATTTTGGAGAACACATTGGCTCCCTTCAATTGATCGAACAGATCTTCTATCCTGGCAAAGGATATTTGTTCTTAATAGTCATTTGGTTCAAGTCTCGATAATCAATGCACATTCTAAAAGTTCCATTTTTCTTCTTCACAAATAGTATTGGCGCTCCCAAGGTGAAACACTAGGTCGAATAAATTTCTTATCCAACAACTCTTGATCCGGATCTTTAATTCTTATAATTCCTTGGGTGCCATTCTCGTATGGTGCCTTAGACACTGGTGCCGCTCCGGCACTAAATCTATGGTGAATTCCACTTGGCGATCTGGGGGAATCCTCGCAAATCATCGGGAATACATCTAAAAATTCTTTAACCACCGCTTCATCTGTTGTCTTCCTTTCCATCGTCTCTTTCCCCATTACATTCACCAAAAATCCTTGGCAATCTCTCTTTCGTAGCATTCTGATAGCTTTTATTCACGACACTATCTTTACTCTAGTGTTAGTCTTTGCTCCATGAAAGACAAATCGATTCCCATTTGATCCTTCAAATTCAATTTCTCTATCATAACATTTAATGGTGGCTCGATTCTTACTTAACCAATCTATACCCAATATAACATCAAAGTCTCTCATTTCTAGACGCATGGATCAACTTTCATTTGTTGGCCACTAATAGTAAGTTCCACTCCTCTCATTTTCTTAGTATTAATTGTTTCTCCCGAGGGAATACTTACTTCTAGTGCTTCCTCGTTATCACAACAATTTAGTCCAAGTTTTCTTCTAAAGTTCTCGGACATAAAGGAATGTGAAGCTCAAGATCGAATAATACAAGTACAGGTATGTGAAATACAGGTAAGATATTGGCCATGGTTTCGTTTTTCCTCTCGTGCTTCTCATTAGTCGAGCGAAAACACGAGCTTTCCCTTCTTGTCTTGGGGACGCCCCGGGCCTTGTTGATGGCCTCCCATTCTTACTCCCGATGGAACATGAATTCCTCGCATTTGGGCAATTTTCAATCCCGTGTGTCCGGTTGGTGACACTTAAAGCAAGAGCCCTTTCCCGGCTAAGCACTCGCCAAAGTGGTACTTGGCAAGTAGAGCATTGGGGTACATTTCCAATGTTTGGAACTTGGCTCGCTAGTTGGTTTGAACCTTCGATTGGAGGAACAAACTTTCCTTTTGAGGAGGAACCCATTTCCTCTTTCCCGCTTGATCGATAGTGCGGGTCCGATCAAGATTCGACTTGTAGGATATGATTTGAGACCTCTCAATCACTTCCCCGCAGTGGGCAACCTTAAACGATACGAGGAGAGTTAAAATGCCCTTCCTACTCGTATTTATAACGTTGGACTTCATGCTCTACAATCGGGCTGAGCATGAGTCATTTGTACAATCATCAACACGGAAAATAAAATCTTGGTCCACCCTACTAGCCGATATATACTTGATGCCCTACGGGAAAATGGGCATGAGTATAAATATAAAAGAAGTAGACCTACGCATCGCTTTGCTCCTAAAACTAGATATATATACATATAAAAAGGATATCGTCCAGACACCCTAGAGCGGGTGCAATCGCTCCCTTCTCCGATGAAGAAACCCAAATGATCAGATAGAGCATAACCTCCATCCCCGTCGCTTCGGATTCGGACCCATAACTCGGGTCGGGGTCGCTCTGCGTCGTCGCCCGAGCAGCATCGGCAACGAGACAACTCTAAGGCTTTGACCGCATCTTCATGAGTTCGGTTCGCCCGAATATCGTTTTTTTCAAAGACGCTACTGAGTCTATCCACCTCCCTCATTCCATAGCAGATTGTTGGAACAATCGGTCACTCACTATCCGTCCTCTCTCTTGTTTGTTACGAGTGGAGATTAAACGATGTCCAAACGAACGTAACTAAAGCTTCCTCCTATAACCACATTCTCGCCGAACATCCGGTCTAATACCGCCTATGCCAATTCACTATCAACAGGCTCGGTGGTCGCGACCAAGTGAGTAGCACCGAATAGTCGGCACATCGAAACCTACCGCTATAACCGGTTACGTAGATGACCTACGCGGTATACATAGTCGGCTAAGGGCTCACCCATACGCATAGTAAAGATTCAAATAGTCACCGTAAATTCTCTGTCAGATTCATCTCGAGTATATGAAAGTTTTATCGGTCTATCTAAAAGTCAACTAATCGGTCTTATTTCGAGAACTAAGTTCAAAAGTTTAAGTTCATGAAGCATCAAATGATCTAAGTTCAAAGTTCTTTTAATTGTGAAGTTCTTAAAAGCATCACTAGGTTTTCAATATTTGTTGTACTAATTCTCATAAAATTCTTGTAAAGTTCCTCTAAAGTTCATCATAGTTCATAATCGTTCTTGTTTGAGGAACAATTTCATTTTATAAAATTTCATTGAAATAAAATGCAAAAATATCAAAGCATTTTACTAATCATACCTCGGAGCGAGTGTAGGTTCCGCTAACGTGGCCGCCCTTCCCAAGTTTCAAGAATCAAGTTCTTAAAATAAAGTAAAGTTTTAAAGAAAAATCATTTATAGTCTACGTAAACGTAGACCCTTTCTCTCGATACCACTTGTAACGCCACGAACCCATTTCGATTAGGAACGTCACTGTGGTACACTTGAGAATTTATAAATAATTTGCGGAAGCATAATAGAATACTTTAATTACTAAATTGTGGGCTTAAAAATTTCTTAATATAAACTTGAAAAGTTTATCAAAACTAATAAGGTTTATAAGAGTTACGCATTATTAAAATACTTATTACAAAAGCTTTAAGGTTTGCTTCATCAAAACGTAAGTACTTAAATTATTCGGGAAATACAGAACAACGCCACGCAGACAGTCCCTACGCCTCAGCTCCAGGCTCATCATCATTATCTGAAATGTAATAAAACATTTGAAGGCGTGAGCTGTGAAACTCAGTGGGAAACGTAAGCAGTTACACTATATAAGTCAAACAGTCAAAAATGCTCTAAAATTATTTTTTCGACACCGAGGGTCATCCCCACCCGTTGGCAAAGATATATTTGGCTCTCGGCCATTTCGACACCGGGCGGTCATCCCCATCCGTTGGCAAAGATACATATAGCCCGTAGGCAAAATTTCAGCAATTAAGGAAAGTTGACAAACATAGTATAACAAGACAACATGCTTCCAAAATCGAAGTTTACCACCTTGAAGTTTACTGAGATATCTAGTGATGTATTTGTTCGAATGAGTCCGTTATCCGATTGCGCCCGCACCTAACACGATTAATCCTTTCAACTTAAATGACATAGACAAAGTAAAGTTCATCAAATAACTTAGTCTAATGAGCTAAGTGCGATCTAAAGACGTTCTTAAAGTCAAAAATCCCATAATCGGGTGTTCTGCCCTTTTAAAGAGCTTTAAAAATGATAGTTGACCAAAGTCAAAAGTCAAAGTCAATTGTCAACATAAAGTCAAAATCAATTTAAAGTCAAAAAGTCAACTTAAAGTCAATTAATCCTTAGTTAATCACCTAATTCAAATAATCGCCTAACGACTCGCGTTTTTCATAAAATTTCCGATTAATCGAACCCTTAATATATAAAATCTTATTTCGACTAAAATTCCCGATTTTCTTAAAAATGACGTGTCAAATGGGAAAAATCCCGAAAATATCTTAGTCATGAAAATCCGATAAGATTGCATTGATTTGCGTGCCATGTGCACATCACATCACATCACTTACACCAATCACATCAAAGTCACATCTCATCATTACTTGTCACATGGTCACTATTCATCATTTTTATCCTCAATTAGGATAGCCTTAGTCAAACAAACGCTGCCACCTCCCGGTGGGATGTGAGTCGGACTGGTGGAACGTGTTTCTCCGTTTTTCAAGCTCTATTCAATTTTCCCGGTTCTAATATTTTTAAACACCAAATTTTATCAACTTATCATCCTAAAATCACTTTTAGAAATTAAAAGCTCTCATTAACTTATTCTAAAATCACTTTTACAAATTCAAAGGATCTCATTAACTTATTCTAAAATCACTTATTAGAAATTAGAAGCTCTCATCAAAAATATCCTAAAATTACTAAAAGCTTTAAATCTTCAAGTTTTCACCAAGAACACCAAGAACACACACTCCTTCAAATTTCACTAAGAACACCAAAAACACACACTCCTTCAAATTTCACCAAGAACACCAATTAATTCCTAAAGGCTCTAAACTCCTAATGTTTAGTAACATTGAAAGTAATGAAACCAAAAATTCCTAATTGATTTGTTCATCAACTAGCCTAAGTTCATCTCCAACAATTACTTATGAAATTTTCTTGAAATCTTCTTAAGCCATAAATAACAAGATTAATTCCCTAAAAATCATATATAACTCCAAATTAAAAATAAAAGTTATAAACATCACATTTAATCAACCTATCATCATAATCAAGCTTAAAATTTAACAAATCAAATTTCTAAAAAAATCATCAAGTGGCCGTCCACTTCAAGGAGATTAGGGAGAAATTTTTCATTTTCAATTCAAGATTAAAACACATAATCAAGCTCCTACTAGTTAGATATAACATAATCTATAAACAAAATTTGAATCAAAAATTTATTAAAATTTTTATATAATGGGCAAAAATTAAGGCTAGAAAAATTGGGGTTCAAAACTTCACATTTTCATGATCAAAGTTGATTTATATGTTCCATAATTTCATAGGATCATAAAAGAATTTAAAGAAAAGACAAGAATTAAAGAAAAGATGAGAAAAGGTTACCCTTGAAGCTTTCTTCAACAATGGAGTTTGTGATGAGTTTAGGTGGTGTGAGGAAGATGACCATGTGATGGGGTTTTTATAAAAAAAATGTAATAACTTGGGGTAAAAGAAAATATTAAAAGGGTTATTATTCTTAAAAAATACTTAAAAAGGCTACTAATTTTCTTAAAAATCCCGAGAGTTAGTAAAACTCGATTTTCAATAATTTGATGGTCGTTAGTAATAAAATTTAAGGTAGATATTTAATCTCGAATATCCAAAGTATAAATAAACACTTATGTGAAAATCTCCGAAAATCACTTATTCGGTACAAAAATCTAAATCCCGATATCTAAGTCCGAAACTCCATAATAACATTCTTGTTATGTCATCGCGATATCTATATATTTCCATCGTAGTTAGGGGCGCAATCGGTTCTCGGATGCTCAAAATATATATAGATTTCATAAAGCGAATAAATTGCTTATTAAAAATAAATTAGATATTTGATGCAACATTATAATTAATTTAAAAGTTCAAGTAAATTAAAAAGGGTTGGGTCGTCACTGAGAATGCTTCTTATTTGGCTTTGCGGTAAAGATCCATTACTATTACCTTATGGTGAGGATGGTTTTAGAGAAGATATACCATTTTCAACAAATAAGACTAATAGTATTGGTCCTAGAAGAACAATTAGTGTGCGTGAATACTTTTTGCGATTACATGATTACATGACAGACCATGAATCGGTGACTATTTTATCTTCTCGGAGATTGTTTCAACAATTTGTTGTTGATGCATACACAATGGTCGAAGTTCTGCTAAATTGAAATATATCCGTTTGAATCGAAAAAGCTTCGTTGTGATATATATAAAGGCTTGACGGATGTTGTTTTGCGTGGTGATATTGATCCGAGTACTCGGGGTAAACGCATTATATTACCTTCAAGTTTCACCGGAGGTGCTCGATATATGATACATAATTATCAAGATGCGATGGCTATATGTCGATGGACGGGTTATCCGGACCGTTTATAACATTTACTTGCAATCCTAAATGGCCAGAGATTGTTCGTTTTGTTCAGAAAAAGAATCTAAATCCCGAAGATCGACCGGATATTGTTTGCAGAATCTTTAAACTTAAGCTAGATTCTTTGATCAAAGATTTTCGGCAAAATAAACTGTTCGGGAAAGTAATCGCAGGTTAGCATTTTTTTTAAATATTTTATATATATATATATATATATTTAATAATATATTTAATATTATTTACTTAGTTTAGTGTCTCAAATACTTTATTTTATTATTTTATTGGAGCTTATCTATACGATAGAATTTCAAAAGTGTGGCTTGCCTCATGCACATATATTGTTGTTTTTGGCGAAGGAAAATTAATATCCAATCATGCGGATGACATAGATCGAATCACATCGGTGAAATACTGACGAGAGAAATGATCCATTTTATTATGCTATAGTAAAGGATCATATGATTCATGGTCCATGTGGTGATGTCGGGAAAAACTCTCCATGTATGGCCGATGGTCGTTGCGGTAAACATTTTCCCAAAATATTTGTGGATGCGATTACTTTTGATGATGAAGGTTATCCGCGTTCTGATGCGAGTAAATGACGGAAGAGTAGTTGAGAAAAATGGTGTGTCGTTGGACAACAGATATGTGGTGCCTCATAATCGTAAGTTGTTACTCAAATATGGAGCTCACATAAATGTGGAATAGTGTAATCGGCCGATCTATTAAGTATCTATTCAAGTATGCAAACAAAGGAAATGATCGCGTGATGGGCTGCGTTTTATACAAGCACCAACGATGAGGACTCGGTAAAAACATTGATTAAGTGAGCATGTATTATGATTGTAGGTATATATCGTCATGTGAAGTGCGTGGAGGTTATTGGGGTTTGAGATTCAAGACAAATATCCTTCACGAACGACTCGCCTTCCATCTTCCGAATGAGCAGAGTGTTATTTGCGGTGATAATGAGCGAATAGATGATGTGCTTAGTAAAGATTTAGTTAAGGAGGCATATTTTTAGCATGGATGGAAGCAAATAAAATATATCCCGAAGCCCGTGAGCTAACCTATCTTCAAGCCCCAACAAAATTCACATGGAAGAAAGAACTCGAGAAAGTGGATGCCAAGAAAATGGGGAAATCCATAGGTCGAGTGTTTTTCGTCCCTCCTCAGGCTGGTGATATGTACTATTTGCGGTGTCTTCTCAATATTGTCCGTGGGGCTACGTGTCATGATGACTACAAGAAGGTCAACGGTACTCAATACTCTTCGCACCGTGAAGATTGCTATGCTCGTCCGTTAGAAGATTATAGGGAATATTTTGATGCAATCACCGGCGAGCCATTGGGCTTCCGCAGAGTCTCGAAGTGTTTTTGCGTCGTTGCTATGATCGAGAATCTTTGAGCGCACTGAAGTAGTATGGGACAAGTGTTGGCAATATCTTTCGGATGATATTCTACATAGACGACGACGTCTTCTCCAACATGAAGGTATTATTATTATATGTTAAATGTCATATTTTTATTTCTAATAACATTATTTTATATATCTTATTATTTATTCAATGTCTTATTATTTCTCTTGAAGAATTGGTATTGAGTGAGAATGAGATAAAAAATCTTGATTTGTTGGAGATTGAAAGAATATTGAGAAGTCGTGGCACGAGTCTACTTGATTTTGATACGATGCCCTTTCCGATCGACAATCGGGAATAGCCGAAATAGATTGATATACGACGAGTGCGTTATGATCGTAAGGCTCCTTTGGTAGAGCACAAGAACCTCATATCCGGACTCAAGGAGGAACAAAAAAATGTTTACTCTAAAATCATGACAGCGGTGGAATCAAATAAAGGTGGTATGTTCTTTGTATACGGATATGGGGAACATGCAAAACATTTTTATGGAGGGCTTTATCTGCGGCTTTGAGATCGAAAGGAGAAATTATGTTTAACGTGGCATCGAGTGGAATAGCGTCCCTATTGCTGCCTGGTGGAAGGATCGCCCATTCCGTTTTGTTATTCCTTTAAACCCAAATCAAGAGTCAACTTGCAATATCAAACGAGGGGGACTCCGCTTGCCGAGCGATTATTCGTTGTAAACGTATAATGGGATGAAGCCCCAATGATGCACAAGCATTGTTTTGAAGTCGTGAATGAAACTTTGAAAGGTCTTTTAAAATTAATCAACCCACGGAATGAATCAAAACCTTCTGGAGGGAAAACTATTGTGTTCGGGGTGACTTGACAGATATTGCATGTTATACCGAAGGAAGTCGACAGGATGTAGTCAATGCCACGATAAATGCATCGTATTTGTGGAAAGATTGTACAAGATCGAGATTGACTAAAAATATGCGTCTTCAAAGCCTCCATCGGAAGATGATTATGCGGATTTGGCCCGATTCTCGAGTGGATAGCAAGCATCGAGATGGAACAATCGGAGGATCTAATGATGGTTGTGCCACTATCGATATACTGAAGATATTATTTTGGAATCATCCGGTGATCCGATTGCAACAATTGTAGAGAATACTTATCCAATTTTTAAAGACGCCATTGATGATCCCGCTTATTTGAAAGATAGGCGATACTCGCACCGACTCTTGATGTTGTTGAGTCTATCAATCAATATATGACGTCTTTAAATTCTTTGGAGGGGCAGACTTATTAGAGCTCGATAGCACGAGTAAATGACGCTAATATTGATTTCTTGCATGATCTCGCATACGCCAAAATTTTTGAATGGTATAAAATATTCCGGCATTCCCAATCATGAGCCGCATTTGAAGGTTGGGACTCATTATGCTCCCGAGAAACATGGACCACTCGATGGATTGTGTAATGGGACTAGATTGGTGATTACGAGGCTCTCTGACACGCACTTGAAGCTAAAATTCTCACCGAACGCATGAAGGTCATAAGGTGTTGATACCGCGAATGACACTAACACCGTCGGACCTCGTAATTCCATTCAAGTTTCAACGAGACGCTTTCTCGATCGTGTCTTATGCAATGACCATAAACAAGAGTCAAGGTCAATCTCTCTCAAATGTTGGTCTCAGCACTTGAAGAATCCGGTATTGATCACGGTCAATTATATGTTCTTTGTTTCCCGAGTCACCAATCGGAAGGGACTAAAAATATTAGTCTATGGCGAAGATGAATCAAAAAACAAACAGACGCAAAAGGTCGTGTACAAAGAAGTTTTTCAAAATTTGTAGATATTAATTTGTTCGAGTAGATGTTTGTACATTTTCAATTTTTTATTATTAATGTATAATAAATTTTATAAACATCCAATCTACACGGTCAAACACAACAAACCAAATATCGTAAAACACATTAAACTTCATATTGTCCAATATTACATTTGCCGTGCAATCGGGTAAAGCACTAGTTATATCATAATATCAAACGTTTATTAGATAATTGAAGAAAGAAAATCAAATATACCAAAATTAAATTTTTACACATATTTATTTTATGTTTTTTTACCAGTCTTGTCTCGTTGAATCCGAATTAAATTTCAAATCTAATCACATGAAAACATATGTCCCAACTTCCAAAGACTCAAACATATGTCCAAAATAAAAAAGAATAAAAACTCACTATGAATAACCACAAACATGGTAACATAATCTTAGATTAATTAATTCCAATTATCACTTACTTGATTCTCAAAATGTACTTAAGATGTAATTTTAATTTGCCCCCAAACTATACACGTTTTTCTATTTTGTCTACTTAACTATGAATTTTTCTACTTTACTCCCCAACTTTGCACACTTAACCTGTAATTTCCAAATTTGCCTCTCGTTGTCTATAGCTATATATAACATCTCGAACAATTATTCAGATCCATTTTCTTTTAAAATTTTCTCATTGTTAACCAATATACAAATAGTATTAAATAATAGTAAATTTCATTAATAAATCTAGACTATAAAATTATTTTCAGAGATCACAAAATAAAATAATTATAAAGATTAAGGCGTAAATTTGGAAATCAGATGTGAAGTGTAACAATTTACAAAGTTGGGGGCAAAATAGAACAATTCAAAGTGAAATGAGCAAAATAGAAAAACTCGTATAATTTGAGGGGCAAAATAAAATTACCTCTAAACTTAATTAACTTCCAAGAACTCTCCCTATTTAAAGTCCCACTTAGACGAAGAAAAATTACATGCTAAAAAAACAAAAAATATAAATAAAAAAGATGAAAAAACAAGTTTATTCCATTTTTGCTGTCTGCAATTCTTGTAGGCTGTAGCAATGGTGGTTAGCAACTTGATGTTCTAAAACTCGCTAGGCGGTTGCCAGGCGCCAGACAAGAGCCTAGGGCCTAGAGCGCCTAGGCGGGGACTAAGCGGCGCCTAGGCGGGGCCTAGAATTAAGGCATAATTATATGGTTTTTTATTTTTATTAAAATTAAAACCTTATTAACAAAATTAAACCATTAGAAAATATGATCAAATAAAATAAAAAAGTAAAAATATTGGATAGGAAATAATCATAATCCATATGTATTGTATATTTTAACCCCAATCATTCAAATAGTTATTGAAATAGATGCTAACATAAGAGATATCTGAAAACAAAAAATCTTGTATGTAAAAAATCAAACTGAGAGTGATTCCACACATCTACATAGAGTAGCAAAGTTGTTGATTAATAAATATTAAATAATAACAGATGAATTATGGTGATTTCTCTCAACAAGTCAACAGGTAATCATTTTTACCTCTGTTTACAAAATTGAAATACAAGAAAAGTTGAAGTTTGTTGTGTTCGTTTTGATGAGCAGATTTTTTTAAAAAAATGAACATATCTCGGCGCCCAGCGCCAACTTGAGCGTCTAGGGGCCGACTTGACCGATTAGGCGCCGACTTGAGCGCCCGCCCGATTTATTGGCGATTAGGCGCCCGCCTAGCCCGAGTTTTAGAACACGTTAGCAACTATGCCGACGCTAGGCCTGTTTTCATCAAGAAAGTAATCTCACCATTGATCACCAAAGATTTGTATTCGGAAAGCTTCCGAGAGGACTTGTTCCTCCATCCGGGCCGTTGATCCTCCCGCCGCGCCGCGATTTCATATTCGGAAAAGTCGCCGAGAAGTCCTCTTCCTCCATCCGGATCGTTGATCCTTCCGCCACCGCCGCCGCATTTTCGTACTCGGAACGCTGACGGAAGGGCATATTCGTCCTTCTCCACCGCACCAATCTCCCACTATTAATGGCGGCCTGAGAGTGATGGCGGGACGCAAAATTTTACTGATCCGGCGAAGTGCGGTTGGGAAATAAAACACGTTTATGAATAATTTGGGGGGATCGAATACTAAATTAAATTTCTCCTTATAAATAATTTCAATTTTTTAAAATGATACATAGTAAAAAAAATAAAATTGAATTTTTTGTTTTTGTTTTAATTAATTGAAGGGTTTTTTTTCTTTATATTGTGTGCTGATAATAATTTATCTACTATATACTATTTCGTTGGGTGTTTCCAATTTGCATTGGATACTAATTAAAATTTCTCTCTAGCATGCCCTAGTCGTTTCATTTCTTCATCTCTTTTCTCATCTTTCCATTGGAGGATGAGGGAAATAATACTATTTTTCTTGTTTTTACTTTTTATTTAGTTGGTTGTCATTCTTTTTTATGGTAGTTAGGGATGGCAACGGAGTGGGTTTGGTCAAACCCGTGACCTACTCCACCAAGAAAATCAAGACCTGGGACCCACCCCGCTCCAAAACTCGCCAATATTTTTTAATTACAATAATTTATTTTTTTGTATTTGTGGCCAAATTTTTAAAAGTAATCAAATGCCAATAGGTTAAAAAAAATGTAATTATGAAACTTATTATAACTGAATTTTACAACTATTTATCTCTTGTTAGGATTTTCTTAAAAAAACCGCTATTAGGATCTTGCAATAGTACTCAAATAATACTCAAAATACAATATACAAGTTTTTTTAAATAAATTACAATATTACAATATGTTATAGTAAATTAAAATCCAGTATAACAATCAAATCTAAAAGTAATAATGGAAAATATCTAAATACATATTAAAAAAAATAAGAAATAGTGTGGTGGGCGGGTCCTATTGGACTTGGGACCCGCCCGGACCGGGTGGGTTTACATTTTAAGACCCAGGACCGCCGAGACCCGTTTAATCGGGTCTAAGCCTGCCCTGACGGGGTAGGTTTGATGCGGGCGGGTGGGGCGGTTTTTCACCCACCCCATTGTCATCCCTAATGGTAGTTATGAAGTCTCCTCAATGAGAGTCCGTATCCCTCAATAAGTAGAGTTTCTTCCCATTAATAAGTGGTGTTTCACTATTTTGTCTCACACACAGTGTTATTTCATTCAGAAAATACTAGAACAACATCCGTGTGTTACACGAGATTTGTCAAAAGATAAAATTTTAATGTCACGAATTTATTTGTAATAGCTCTAGGATTTCCAAAATACTAATAAGAAATATTAAAAAAATAAAAATTAATTGTGATCATCAACTTTTCCAAACTAATTGTGAGCAAACTCTTTAATTTTTGGATTGTATTTTATCTTTAGAATACTTGATTGAAAGTGGAAAGACATTCATTATTAACTCAAATGAGAGGATATCTTCTACAAAACATATAGAAAGAAATATGTAACAATTACTTGTTTATTTTTTATACGTATAATATAACAAATTTAAAAGATAGTGTATAGAATCCTTGATTTTTGGATTATTTATTATCATTCAATTGTTAACTTTTAAATTTGTACATGTGGTTGTTACATCAATAAATGTGAAGCCGCCATGTGAAATTGAGAGATTGAGAAGTTGTCATATATTCAAGATTAATGAGGTGATGACATGTGTTATTTTATTTTTCTTTTAGTATATAGGGTTGATGTGGTGTTGCTCGGTAGGGGTAAGCAAACGGTCTGTTTCGGTGCAAAACCAAACCGGTTTGATGAGGGGTAAGCAAGCGGTGTGTTCATTGCAAAACCAAACCGACGACAAAAGCGAAAATTGAATTTTCGATTTTCCATAATGACGAATCGCAATGCTAGAAGAACCAAACTGGATTATTTCGGTGTGGTTCGGTTTGGTTTGGGCTTTATCTTTTTTTGCTAAAAATCCATATACTTAACAATTTATAAATAAAATGAAATTAAAAAAGTAAAATAATAAATATAAAAATAAATATAATAAATAGAAATTCATGTGTTCCGTTCGATTCTGCAAACCGATATTTTCTAAACCTAAACCGAATCAAACCGAAAATTAATTCGGTTTAGTAGATTTAAAACCGAATCAAACTATTTAACCAAGAAAAAACGACACAAACCGCATCGAATGCATTGGTTAGGTCCGATTTTGGGTTTCGATTCGATTTTGCTCACCCCTACTTCTCGTTTCATATTATGAGTGTTTTGTGCGAGAATATTCAAATGGTCCATTACCAAAAGATTAGTGATGATGCAAATTTTCTCGATTCTATTGTATCAACTAGATTTTTTTGTAGATTTCAAATATTTTTATGTATTAAATCTATAGAGGTTTATGAATTGGTAGGTCATACAATTTTAATTTTTTACTTTGGTTATCAGATGTAAAATTCTTCTGTTGATTGAAATTTATTGATTCTGAAAAAAAAAAATCATTATCTGTCAAGAGATATCTATTTTGAATTCTTTATTTTCTGGATAATAGAATTACTCACCTCATTACCATACATTGGGGGTTATTGGGAGAAAATGTTTTGAAGAAAAAAATGAAGAATCTACCAAAACAAAATGTAGAGATAATTTCTACTTTATATGTAATTTTGTGATTTTATATTAATTTATTTGACTTTGTGTTTGCTATATTTGCATAAAGAGCGAAGAAGATAGATAAATGAGAGAAAAGATCAAATTGTGGTTTTTGTTTGATTTTTTTTTTTTTTTTTTTTTTCTTTTCAATACTCATGGAATAGATCAAGCTAAATTTCGATCGGGCGCCTAAGGCAACTACTCCGACTCGCCTCAACCTAAGAACCGACTATAACAATTGTCGTCAACTTACAGGCATATATAACATACATAAATTACAAATAGAGATGTAATTGACTCGAAATTGACTCAATAAATTACAAGTAGAGATGTCATATACTATTTTTTAATCGAGGTGAACACAGCCAAGCTCGAGTGACTAAATGTTTTTACACATGTTTTTTTTTTTATCTTTTGCTAATCGAGTTGAGTTCGAGTCTCAATCTCAAATTTCACAAATGAGAATATGTGTTGAAAAGGCTCAAACAAGCTTTTAACGATAGATAATCTTGTTCAAGACTTGAGTAGCTTAATTTTTTTGTCATCTTTAATTATAAAAAAATCATTACCACGAGTATGTAGGTCAAGTGGTATCAATTACACTTTGTAAGGGTGTTTTAAGGTTCCAACCAGGACTCTTTGAATTTCTTTGAGACTTATCCTTTCTCCTCCAACCATTCCTCCCCACTTATTAAAAATTATAAATAAATCATTCCATAATTTAATATTTTACTCATATTTTTTTACTAATCAAGTCGAGTACAATTCAGATTTCGGATCTAATCAGATGAAGAAATATGTTCAAGAGGCTCAAAAAAACTTTTAATAATATGATTGTATTTATATTATTATATATGAAGAATGCAATATTGGAACCAAGAAATTAAATCAATACCGAAATAAATGACAATAAATTAGAACTATCACAATACGAGATCTCCGATCTTACAAGAATATCATAATATTAAACATTTAGCAGACAACTGAAGTAAAAAAATAAATAAAATGTTCAAATTAGATTTTCATACATATTTTTTACTAGTCGTTACGTTTAATTTGAATTAATTCCCAAATATATCAAAAATAGGAAATTCAACTATGAATAACTTTTATACATGGTTATAACATGATCTTAGAATTAATTAATTCCAACTATCATTTATTTGGTTCTCAACAAATACTAAATTATCTGTCAAAAAAAAAAAACAAATACTAAATTACTTCCCAAACAATTAGATTCGCAATATTCATAAGTTCATCAATTCCCCTATTTAAAGCCCCACTTACAAGAAGAAAAAAAAACAAACAAACAAACTTAATAAAATCTCCCAAAAAAAAAAAAAAAAAAAAAAAAGATGAACAAATTTACTCCATTTTTGCTGTCTGCAATTCTTTTTGTAGCAATATTGGTGTTTAGCAACTATGCAGATGCAAGGCCTGTTTCATTGGAGAAAGCAATCTGGGCCGTTGATCCGCAAAAAGTTGTGATTGGAAAGCTGCCGAAAGGGCCTGTTCCTCCATCTGGGCCGTCCAATGGAATCAGCCCACCATCGCCGCCGAGTATTGTATTTAGAAGGCTGCCAAAAGGGCCTGTTCGTCCTTCTGCACCGTCCCCAACCATTAATGGCGGCCCACCTAGGCCCTGAATTTTGTTTTAGTAGCAAAAGCGGCCTTTTTAACTTAAGAGACATGTTTTATTAATTGAATGAATTTTTAATTTTGTGGGATATGCTAAATTTCTCTACTATGTACTATTTCGTTGGTTTTTTCCAACATGTATGAGTAAAGATATTGTAATGGTTCTATTTTGTATCCATGCATGAACGAGGAAGAGATATATATATATATATATGTGTGTGTGTGTATGTGTGTGTAATTGACTAACAAAGCACACAATTGTATTGAACATCAACACATCCTAAATTGGAGAACATGGTGGGCAAAAATCTGCCCTAAGTAACCTTTTTTCATTTTCTACTGGTTATGGACATTGGGAGTATTTACAATCACTAAAATGTATTCATAAGTTTGTGGTGGAAAACAATCACTTTTTACTATTTGAAAATATCAATTTTTGCTTTTAATTTTAATAACAATATAAAAGCAGAAGATGAGTGCTTTTCGAGTCTGCTTTTGCTTTGAATTTTACAAACAATTAAGTACTTTTACAAATTTTCACTGAACACTCTCAACTTCTTATTCTCAACCATAAATCACTTATTCTAAAAGCAAAAGTTTTTACAAATACTCTCATTATTTCCGTAAAGGGAAAAAAGGGAAAAAACCACAAAAAAATTAAATTAATTAAAAAAATATATAGTTATCTTTCAAAGTTATAAATACTCATTTGAAGTACCACAAACATCCTCATCTAATGGTTGCACACTTCGAACCTGAATGCACTAAATTTAATGGACTATTTTTCAATAAACAAAATAATTTGTGAAAGTGGTGATTTGTAAATAATTTCCCCGATAAACATCTATTATTCATATATACCAACATAATGCATAATGTCATCACTAGTTTGTTTAATTAAAAACTCTCTAACAAACCCTAGTTGCCTCATTTCTTCCTCTTCTTTACTAGGAGTGGCCAAATAAAACCAAAATCGGGTTCCAAATCGAAACCGAAATCGTGGTTAATGGTTTCAAAATTAGAACCGGAACTGTATAGGTCGGTTCCGATTCCGGTTCCTTGGTCTCAAAATCAGAACCGACGATTTTAACCAACCGCTGGTTTCAAGGTTAAAATCAATGATTTTTATTTTTTTTGATAAAAATATGTTAGAAGAAATGTTAAATGTTTATTATGCTATTTTATATTCGTAATTACATGAGACACGTTTTAAACCAAATGTTGGAAGCGAACTACGTGAACTTTGATTCCTCTATACTCTAATTGTATATATAGATAATTTAATATTATTACTAATATTAAGTATAAAACTTAATGGAATATTAAGTACAAGTCTTTTTCTTTCTTTTCTTTTTTTTTTTTAATTGAAATTGATAAACTATTTTAAAAAAATAAAAAATTATCAAAAGATAAACAAATGGTTCCGATTAAAACCAGAACCGAAACCGTGAAGGAGCCGCATTCCATACCGGAACTATCAGTTCTATTTTTGGAAACGAAACCGTGAGGTAACGATTCCGGTCACGGTTCTGATTCTGGTTCCTCCAAAATGTGGAACTGGAACCGTCAGTTTTGGAACCGGAATCGGTGGTTCCGAAATCATGGTCGCCCCTATTCTTTACTCATCTTTCCACTCTGGGAGGATGAGGGGAATAATATTATTTTTCTTGCTTTTACTTTTTATTTAGTTGGTTGTCTCTCTTCTTTTATGGTAGTATTGAGTCTCCTCAATGGGAGTCCATGTCTCTTAATAAGTAGAGTTTTTTCCGCATTAATAAGTGGTATTTTGTCTCAAACAGTGTTATTTCATACTATGGGTGTTTTGTGCAGATGTTTCAGATAACCCATTACCGAAAAATTAGTGACAAATGTAGTTCGTGATTTGTCCAATACTTTTGCGGTTTTTTGATTCTGTTGTATCAGCTAGACATACATAGGTTTAAAATAATTTTATGTTTTAAATCTGTATAAATTTATGATTTTTTTGGTGTTTTATTTTGTTTATTATCAGGAGTAAGATTCCATGAATATGACTGATTCCTAAAAAAAATCTATTATCCATTATCCGCCAAGAAAGTTCTATTTTACATTCTTTATTTTCTTGATAATAGAATTTCTCACCTCACTACCATACATTGGGGTTATTGGAGAGAAAACTTTTTGAAGAAAAAAATGAAGAATCTGCCAAAGTTGATGTAGAGATAATTTCTAGTTTATATGTAATTTTGTGATTTTATATTAATTTATTTGACTTTGTGTTTGTTACATTTGCATAAAGAATAAATAAGATAGATAAATGAGAGAATATATTAAATTGTGGTTTTTGTTTGATGTTTTTTAAAAAAATACTCATGGAATATGCTGACAAAATTTCAGTGAGGCGCATGAGGCAACTATCCCACTCGCCTCAATATAAGGACCAACTCTGACAACAACCATCAACTTGTAGGATAAAATTATAGTGAAATGTTTCTATTTTCGGAAAATGGCAAAGTGTATTGTGTCTAAATCGAGGCCTGAATTGGATTCGATCTGCCAGCAAGAAGACGAAAAACGCCCGTATACCGAAAGTCTTAACGGTTGCCCGACGTCACGCCCAAGATACAACGACTATTTTACGCCTCGAGTTTACAACACTTGCAAACTCGAAACACAAATAACAATCGAAGTGCTTATGACTTTCGAGGCTACAAAGGAAGGAGAGAATCAATATGCTTTGTAATGCAAATGACCATTTTTAATCTGATGATTTCGTGTTTTTATTCATCTGCAGGGGCTTCAAAAATATAGGCAAGCAAGTGCCCGTACGGAAAATCGCGTCTTTAGGCTCGAAAATACACATTTTTGCACTGACAGACGCACTTTGTTTAGGGCGCACGACCAGGCCGTCTTATTTGGTGCGCAAAACTTCGGCACCTAGCACGACCCAGACGCATGGGTCGTGCTCCAGCCTGTGCGCTGTTCGGCACCCAGAACTTCTTCCCAGTTGAAATCTGATTTAATTAATTACGAAAATTAATTTAAATCCATTTAATTAATTAATTACAAAAATTAATTAATTATTTATTTTAAAGGTTTTTGGTCCAAAAAGAATAAGGGCCTTGAAGCCCAAGCCCACGCCCGCGACCCTTTAAAAACTTGGGTGCCAACAAAGTGAGGTCCTCACCCCTTTAAAAGCAAGCACCCACAAGGGCCCAAACTCATATGTCCAACTTGGGATATATTAGCGCGCAAACTTATCCTCATTTTTCCTATGTGGGATAGAAAGATATCTCATTCCCTACATTTTCCATTTCTCATACCATTTACGATTATTAAGTGGGTAACTTAAAGATTAATTTCTCATTCACCCAAAATTGGTTTTGAGAAATTCCAAATGCTATTCTCATCTACTCTCTTAGTAGAATTTTTACAAATAATTTAATTCTATTTTTCACTAATAGAAACCACTTAATTATTCGATCAAAATCGGGTCAACACTCCATTTATCAAAGACCAAATCCCAACAATAATTCCTTACTCAGTTGATCTCTGTCTCTGCTCCAACTTAATCGAGCTGGAATGTCAGTCCGTCAACTCCATAAGAATTTTAAACTATTACAAATTTTCAAATTATTGTGTGTTTTGCTTTAGTGGAACATCCAAAACTGACAATTACATTTACAATCACAAAATGCTGCTTTTCTCAAGATTTATTTTCCACTCTGGATGATCAGTTTAGTACAGAAGCAGATCACTTATTTACGCAAATGGAAATTGAAATAGAATGCCCAAAAACTTGAACAACGGATTAAGAAAATAAAACACTCAGCTAAAGCCCAAGAGAAAACGGAAAGCCTGTAGCCGCCAGCCAATTCCCGCCGCCGATAAAATTCCCGCCGTAAAAGGCTGCGCCTGCGCCGCACTCGTCAGAACCCTAAACCCCCTCCACGTCACCCTATTCGCCGTCCCAGCACCGCACCGGTATTCGCATACTCTCGTAGAACAAAGTATTAAGCGCGAAATTCCCGTTCCACTCGTACCAACCCGCCGGATTAATCACATTACTTATCTCAGTCTGCATAATAACGGTCCTCGAATACTCCTGCCACGGCCGGCCCAAATACGTCGGGAAGCTGCTCTGCACGGGTCGTAGATCTGAGGTGGCGCCGATTCTGCACCGTTGGATTACGATGCGGTGTTCTGATTCGGATCCGCGCGTCCTTGGGCGGTGACCATGTTGCGCTGGCCGGAGTTGGGGCGGCGGGCGTGGATGTCGCAGTTCTGAGTACGGCGGCGGCGTTGCCGAAGATGAAATCGACGGTTCCGGACGATGATGCAGCCGGTGTAGAATTGGCGGAGGGAGTGGACGTATAGGGGTTGAGATCTCTATTCCACTTTTCTATTCACTCCCTATTCCATATGTTGGATGAAAGACACGTGTACAATTGTGACATCACGTGACATCATCATGCACACGTGTATTTCATCCAATGCAATGGAATAGGAGTGGAATAGGAAAAGTGGAATAGGAGATCTCATCCCCGTATAGGGTGTCCTGGTAGGCTAACATGTCGCAACGGTAGAAAGCGCAGAGATCGGCGTTCGCGTAGGGCCACGGCTTGGTGCTTGGATGGACCGGCGGTGTTCTGGAATGTGATGTCCCGGGCGAGAAATCCGCCGCCCACCACCGCTGCGTGGAAACGGAATTGCATTAGCGTTGCGACGTCGCATTAATTATCAGACATGCGTCTTTTTATATATAGACATTAATTAATTAGCTAAGATGATTGTAAAAAAAAATTAAAAATTGGCTAAGATGTTGATTTTAGTTTAGTTGATTTGGCAATAATTAGGCATATCATAACGTCACTACAGATTAATAAATATATATTGAAAAGTGACAAATGATTTAACAATATGAAAAGATGATGGTGAAATGGCTTAAAGCCTCAAGACAATGAACAAACTAGGTATAAATATAAATAGTTATATACTATTGAAATATGTCACTCTCATTGACCATATTGATTAATAAAGGAAATGGGCTATTATAACTAGGAGTGTACAGTTCGGTTCGGTTCGAAGATTTAGAAATTTAACCGTCTCCAAATTCGGAGATCCCAAAATTAAATCTCTAGAACCGAACCATAAAAAAATCTCCGTCCCGAACAATCCCGAAAGTTTGGTACGGTCGGGACGGAGATTCGGTTCTAATGGAACAGTGCGGGACGGTTCGGAGAAATGGAGATTCCAATATTATTCATAAATAAAACACACAAAAAAAGTGTGAAAGAAAAAAAACTAGTGTAAAAATCATTGAACGGTTATACTTTCTATCTTTTTAGTGCATCTCAAAACTATATACTAAAGCCATGAGTACTATACGAATTTAACTTTTGATATTTAATATTTAACTTATACATAAAAAAATCATTCATATTTAAGCGCTAAATTTTAATATTGTAATTCCAAATGTTTTCTTCATGATATAAACTATACTACATTATTAGTTTTTATCTAATTTATAGTAAAAAGTATTGATTTTTCTTTTTGGATTTCAACATATTATGTTCCAGATATTGTATTATTCGTATAATTAGTAGTAAAAGTCTAGAATCTCAATGAATAATAAATTAAGTAGTCTATATTACATAATAATATTCTATAATCTTGTCACATTGTCATGATCTATTGACTTAGGGAAAATATAATTAGCAATATACAAATTAAATATGATATTATAATTTAAGTTAATGGGTACATTAAAATTAATATGATGACAGCCAATTTTTGATAAAATATGCCAATTTTTAATTTGTCAATTTTAGTAATATATATGTTTTATATAGTATTGTATTTCAAAGGAATGTGTAATTAATTCAATATCAAAATATAAATTAGATAAAAATATTATATATGTATATATGTATATAAAAAATTATTTAAAATCGGTTCTAATTTTGGATATTCGGTTCGGTATGGTTCTCAGTACGGATATTTGAAAAATCTCCAGAACCGTACCATGAAAATTTTCGAGACGGTTCGGTTCGGGGAAAGTCAAAAAGTCAACGGATATTTTCGATTCGGATATCAATTCGGTTTCGATGATCTCCAGATCCCGTGCACACCCCTGATTATAACTAGTGATACACAACTTATACACAACTCAATGAAGTATTTGTAATGCCTCGAATATGGACAACCTTACCTTAGGCTTAGGCTAAGCTTCAACAGAAGACTGCCTACTTTCAATTTTTTTTTATCAATAATAGTATCCCAACATTATTTATTAATCAGTTCACCCATATCCAATCCAATTCAGCTTACCCATGTCCAATCCAACTTATTTATAGTATTTTTTTAGCTTGTGTCAAACAATTACCTGATACTCATATCTCAAATTCATTTGTAAATTCTATTGTTGATGAGTTTTAAGCTCTGAAAGTTAGTCGAGCACAACTTTGATGAGTATTGGAAAAAAGAAACTAAATAAAATTTTATGACATTGAGAATTTTCATTTTTAGCAAACCTTCGTCAACTTTAGGTTCTGTCTCTAGCTCCAAAGTAGGTGTTTGTAATTTTAAAATTAAGGTAAGTGAAGTTTTTGTTCTTTTATAATTATACTAAACCTCATTATCCCATTATCCCTTAAAACTATTTAATTCATTGAAGACACAAACATAAGCAAAGTGAAATCTTTTGAATTGAAATGACGATAAGCAATAGTGAAGCATAAAAGGACTAACCAACAGTGGCGGAATTGAAAGTGGTGCTGCCATCCACGACATTCCGACTGCCGGTAATAATGGTCGACGTCCGTCCATCTCCGACGAACATCAAATTAGTCTTACTCCTCGGTATTTCCACATTCTCCCTATAAACTCCAGCTCTTATCCTAATCACATACCTCCTACTACTCCCCGACGGCGCCGCCGCCACCGCCGCCGCAACCGTCCTGTAATTCCCACTCCCGTCCGCCGCCACCGTCACATCAGGAGTCACCGTCGACGCCTGAAGCAGCCGCCTGTCTCCCGCCGACAACCATTCCGGCCACCTCTGTTCATCCTCTCCAAGCCTCCTCTCCGCCGGAGACGAATATTTCATGTTTGCCATTTCCGTATCCGACAGGTTCTTGATTATAGCCAAAACATTGCTGACGAGGCGAAAAACGTGCATCTGGCCGGCGACCAGAGCTTTACGGACCTGTTTATCGGCTCCGTCGTGGGAAAATCCGTCGAGGCACGATTCTTGATTCGTCTGGGCCGCGCTCAAAAGTATCATTAATTTTTCTTTATGATCGGCCAGAGTGTAATTTCGAAACCCGTAATCTTTTAGCTCTGTTTTGCTTTCCCGGAGCTCCTCCAGGGTGTCGTCGATCACTTCCAGGCAGTCGTGGAGGGCGGTCTTCTCGCGCGGCGTCAGGGATTTTTTCGGCGGGCGCCGATTTTCTTGACGGTGAAGTAGTTTCGCTCGACGGTGGAGATGGTGTAGTTGAGGGCGGTTATCAACACGTCCTTGCTGGTTGTTATGGCGGCGGCGGCGGGGGCGGCGGCGGCGGGGGCGGCCGCTTTGATGGTGGAAATGCAGAGGTCCGGGTACAGTGTGGCGGCGCAGGTGGATTTGATCACGGCGGTTGCACCGCCGTGGGCGGCGGCGTTTTTGTGGGATTGGAAGATTGTGATGGATATAGCGGCAACCACTAGCAAAGATGCTAATGCTGAGAGGAGGAAGATTTTGGGCTTGTTTTTGTTGGTCTTTTCTGGGTGCTGCTCATTATTTTCCATGGATACAGAGAAATAAAAGTTGAGTGATGCAGAGCAGAGCAGAGCAGTGGGACTGTGGATTTTGTCGGCAAGAAAGTAGAAGCTTGAAATGAAAATATAGTGGCTTGACAGCTTGTATTATCTTGTCCCATTTTGTATTTTCAATTATCATTTAAACTTTATGTTCCCTTTTTGCTACATTTAATTGTTAAGTTGGCATTAGGCTATAGCTAAAAAGTATATAGTTGTGTTTCCTTTAGAGATGGCAATAGGTGGGATTGGGCTACTTCGGCTCAAGCCCATTGGCTTTTAAATAAATTTGGGCTAGGACAGTAGTAAAAATATTTGGTCAACCTAACCTGTATGTATTTTCAGACATAAATATACCACCGCCAAAAACCGGGTTTTCAGGGCCATCGGGCCTGGCCAAATAACTGTTTTTTTGGCCTAAAAAAACACGGGCCAACCGATTTGCATTTTGTCAAAGCATTAGTTTTCTTAGTTCATTTTTAGTTTTAGTGTTGAAAAATGAATTTTGAGAATTTATTAATTTTGTGCAAAAATAGAATTATGTTTGAATGAATGAATGAGAATTAATTTTATGTGGTTGAGTAGTTTTGTGTAATATTTTGGGCTATTTAACAAAATATAGCCATTTAAAAATCAATTTATCAATATACCGTAGTAAAAAAATTCAAAAAGTGTGAAAACAAAGAACACCATCATGTTTTCTACTTTTTCTCGCAAAAAGATCGCAGAAAAAGAGGTGGCGTTCTTTGTCTTTGGACCGACAACTATTTTTGTTTTTGAATTTTTTCCCCGTAAAAACAATGATGCCATCATTGTTTTTACTTTTTGTCGGGACTGACAAAGAAAAAAACAAATGATGGCACCGCTGTTTTCTGGGGAAATAAGTCCAGCCCCCCCTTCTCCCACATTTTCATTCATCTCCAACACCTTCTTCTTCACAGCTGCCAACGGTAAGTTCTCCCTCCCCCCTTGTTTTATTTTTTTTTCTGAAATTAATTATTATGTATTTATATAAGCATTAGTATATTTAAGTGTAGAAAATTATTTTAAGGGTGAAGGAGAATGCCTTTTTTTTTGTTTTTGGGGTGATATTTGTTTAGGAATAATTTTTGGGGGTTGTTTTAGGAAAAAAATCGACGATAGGGTTTTTTTAGGAAAAAAATTAAGGGGGAGAGTTAGGGAAATTTTTCAAAATTTAATTTGGTTCTTAGGAAAATTTTTCGGTGACCGGAATTTGTTTCTTAGGAAAATTGTTTTGCCGTAAAATTTGTAAGAAATTAATTATTGTATCCTAATTTTAAGTTTCTTTACATATTTTGTAATTGCAGACCGACTATATTTGCAGACGGACTATATTTTTCCGGTAAGTTTTTATATTATGTCTTTTTTAAAATTAATTATTTTCGTTAGTTTAATATTTGAAAAGTTAGTATATATATATATTAATTAATACCTTTAATTTATTGTATTCAATGACATGTCATTACAAAATATAGATATTATTGTATATTTTGGAGGACAAATTGTACAAGATGGGTTCACAATATCTTATGACCGTGGTCCAAATATAATTTATAGGCTGTCTCGGATGACAAAGTTGGATGAATTGATTAGAAAACTATACCGATTGTTCAATATTGATAGTAACCAGTTTCAGTTGAAGTTGTTCGTTAAGTATAGTTCCGGAAATCATTCACGGTTAATACCAATAACTAGTGACGAGAATTTATGGTTTTTCTTTGATCCGATTTCAGAAATTCCATTTGTCGATGTATATGTTGAAATAGAACAAATACAAAATATAGCCATATCAGACATCGAAAGGAATCCTGAATATTCTCAATATGTGTCCTTATTAAGAGATGATAATATTCCAGATATTGGGGGTAGTTTTGGGCAGTATAACTTGGGAGGTGATTATGTTCCGGATGTTGGTGCTAGTTTAAAAAGATAATCTTAGAGGTAATGTTGGACATGATGTTGGGGGTAGTTTTGTGCAACCTAATTTGGGAGATCATAATGTTCATGATGAAAACGTGGATGTTGAAAGAATGCCAGATCACTCAGCTGATAGCCACGTGAATCAAGAACGTGTTGATTGTAACTATCATGTGACGAAGAACACGAAGATAATAATGACGATGATAATGATGGTGTAGGAATTTCGATTTTGATGAAATGTATAATGAACAAGGCCGAGGAATACCTCACAACAGAGTTGTTTAGTCTTTGTCGGTTGTACTTATCGCCTTTATGCGGTTGTGCAGTCTTTGTCGATTTAACTTATCACTTTGTAGTGATATGTCTTGTCAAAATTATTTTATCATTTACAAATGGTCTATAAATACATGCTCAAACTTACCACAAAATATACATTGCTTCAAACTATTCTCATCTACCACATTCACAATAAAATTTCTTACATTCATATCATATACATATTCAAATGGATGAACTCAATTGGTCTCTCTACCACCCCCACGAAAACCAAATTCTCGTTATTGCGGACATTATATAATGAAAAAAAAAAAACAAAATGGACGCCGCCGATGGACATCATCTCGCCGATTCTCTTCTAAGCGAGATGAGCAAGTGGGAATCGGGTTGTTGGTGAAGAAAACAACGATGTTGTTTCGATAATGACGGCTAGAGCTATTCTAAAAGGAACATTTGATTGCAACTTTAAGTATGCGTAAGTAAGTCAACGAGTGAAACATCTTCAAGCTCGTTACACCTTGTTTGCCAAAATGTTGAGCACAGGGTGTATCTCGGGATCGCAAGTTGAATTTTGTGCACGCAATGGCAAAGACGGGTTTCGTGGCATGCGGTAAATTAAATATTCTTATGTTACTCTCTTTGTATAATATTCGAGTCTTTGTTCTACGTAAATTTAGCGACTCATATGTTTTTTTTGTTTTTCTAGGTTGATGAAATCGTTACTCCAGATGCTTATATGTTAGAGGGAGAACCTTTATTTGACAAACTGGAAACACTTTTCAAGAAACCGGAGCCAGAGACACAATGCTCAAGCAATTTTCGGCTCACCCTCCGCTTACTTGCCACCAAAACCTAAGTTTGGAGATAATTTTGAGCAAGAAAGTTCTTCACGCCATGAATGATGTTTAATATTCCAGTTCTAGTACAATTTTAAATTTTGTGATTTTCAGTTGTTTTTAAATTATGTCATTTAATTACGTTTTTACATTGTGTAATCGGCTTCTAGGGTTTGTTATGTAACCTTAGGGTTGTAATGAGTTTGCTATTTTATATTAGAAAAATAGTGTATGCATTTTAGTGATTTTTACAAAAAATCCGAAAATTAAAAAAACAAAACAGAGATTGTATCTCTGTTTTCAATATTGATTTTTTAAAAAAAAAGTGATTAGAAAACAGAGGTTGGAACTGTTTTCTAAATAATTAAAAAAATAAAACCAAAAAGCGGCGTTAAATCATCCATTTTTTTCGCAAGTTTTTCTATAAAACCTAAAAACAGCGTTCAGATCATTGTTTTCACCCATTTTCGAATTTTTGTTTTGCGGTATTTGGTTAAATTGATTTTTAAATGGCAATAGTTTTTAAATTGCCCTAATATTTTTATTAGGGGTGTCAATTTCAGGTTGGGTCCGTGTTTGCGGTTCGCGTGTCGAAACGACCCGAGCCGATCTGTTTAATTATATATTCGTGTCGAATCTTGAACCGGACCGACCGCTTATTTCACGGGTAACCCGAGAATAACTTGGGAGGTGATTATGTTCCAGGATGTTGGTGCTAGTTCTAGCAAGATAATCTTAGAGGTAATGTTGGACATGATGTTGGGGGTAGTTTTGTGCAACCTAATTTGGGAGATCATAATGTTCATGATGAAAACGTGGATGTTGAAAGAATGCCAGATCACTCAGCTGATAGCCACGTGAATCAAGAACGTGTTGATTCAGAACTATCATGTGACGAAGAACACGAAGATAATAATGACGATGATAATGATGGTGTAGGAATTTCTGATTTTGATGAAATGTATAATGAACAAGGCCGAGGGAATACCTCACAACAGTTGTTTAGTCTTGTCAGTTGTACCTTATCAGCTTTATGCAGTTGTCTAGTCTTGTCTGATTTAACTTATCAGCTTTGTAGTGATATGTCTTGTCAAAATTATTTTATCAGATTTACAAATGGTCTATAAATACATGCTCAAACTTACCACAAAATATACATTGCTTCCAAACTATTCTCATCTACCACATTCACAATAAAATTTCTTACATTCATATCATATACATATTCAAATGGATGAACTCAATTGGTCTCTCTACCACCCCCACGAAAACCAAATTCTCGTTATTGCAGACATTATATAATGAAAAAAAAAAAAAAACAAAATGGACGCTGCCGATGTACATCATCCTCGCCGATTCTCTTCTAAGCGAGATGAGCAAGGAACTGGTTGTTGGTGAAGAAAAAACAACGATGTTTCGATAATGACGGCTAGAGCTATTCTAAAAGGAACATTTGATTGCAACTTTAAGTATGCGTAAGTAAGTCAACGAGTGAAACATCTTCAAGCTCGTTACACCTTGTTTGCCAAAATGTTGAGCACACCGGTGTATCTTTGGGATCGCAAGGTGAATTTTTGTGCACGCAATGGCAAAGACGGGTTTCGTGGGCACGCGGTAAATTAAATATTCTTATGTTACTCTCTTTTGTATAATATTGAGTCTTTGTTCTACGTAAATTTAGCGACTCATATGTTTTTTTGTTTTTCTAGGTTGATGAAATCGTTACTCAGGATGCTTATATGTTAGAGGAGAACCTTTATTTGACAAAGCTGGAAACACTTTTCAAGAAACCGGAGCGAGAGACACAATGCTCAAGCAATTTTCCGGCTCACCCTCGCTTACTTGCCACCAAAACCTAAGTTTGGAGATAATTTTGAGCAAGAAAGTTCTTCACGCCATGAATGATGTTTAATATTCCGAGTTCTAGTACAATTTTAAATTTTGTGATTTTCGGTTGTTTTTAAATTATGTCATTTAATTACGTTTTTACATTGTGTAATCGGCTTCTAGGGTTTGTTATGTAACTTAGGGTTGTAATGAGTTTGCTATTTTATATTCGAAAAATAGTGTATGCATTTTAGTGATTTTTACAAAAAATCCGAAAATTAAAAAAAAAAAACCTGAAAACAGAGATTGTATCTCTGTTTTCAATATTAATTTTTTTTTTAAAAAAAAAGCTGATTAGAAAACAGAGGTTGGAACTCTGTTTTCTAAATAATTAAAAAAAAATAAAACCGTAAAAACGGCGTTAAATGCATTTGTTTTTCGCAAATTCTCATAAAACCTAAAAAAAAACAGCGTTCAGATATTTGTTTTCACCCATTTTCGAATTTTTGTTTTGCGGTATTTGGTTAAATTGATTTTTAAATGGCAATAGTTTTTTAAATTGCCCTAATATTTTTATTAGGGGTGTCAATTTGGGTTGGGTCCGTGTTTGCAGGTTCGCGTGTCAGAAACAGCCGACCCGGAGCCGATCTGTTTAATTATATATTCGTGTCAGAATCTTGAACCCGGACCCGACCTGCTTATTTCACAGGTAACCCGAATAACTTGGGAGGTGATTATGTTCCAGGATGTTGGTGCAGTTCTAGCAAAAGATAATCTTAGAGGTAATGTTGGACATGATGTTGGGGTAGTTTTGTGCAACCTAATTTGGGAGATCATAATGTTCATGATGAAAACGTGGATGTTGAAAGAATGCCGATCACTTTCGGTGATAGCCACGTGAATCAAGAACGTGTTGATTGTAACTATCATGTGACGAAGAACACGAAGATAATAATGACGATGATAATGATGGTGTAGGAATTTCGATTTTGATGAAATGTATAATGAACAAGGCCGAGGAATACCTCACAACAGTTGTTTAGTCTTGTCAGTTGTACCTTATCAGCTTTATGCAGTTGTCTAGTCTTGTCTGATTTAACTTATCAGCTTTGTAGTGATATGTCTTGTCAAAATTATTTTATCAGATTTACAAATGGTCTATAAATACATGCTCAAACTTACCACAAAATATACATTGCTTCTGAAACTATTCTCATCTACCACATTCACAATAAAATTTCTTACATTCATATCATATACATATTCAAATGGATGAACTCAATTGGTCTCCTCTACCACCCCCACGAAAACCAAATTCTCAGTTATTGCAGACATTATATAATGAAAAAAAACAAAATGGACGCTGCCGATGGACATCATCCTCGCCGATTCTCTTCTAAGCGAGATGAGCAAGGGGAACTGGGTTGTTGGTGAAGAAAACAACAGTGTTTCGATAATGACGGCTAGAGCTATTCTAAAAGGAACATTTGATTGCAACTTTAAGTATGCGAGTAAGTCAACGAGTGAAACATCTTCAAGCTCGTTACACCTTGTTTGCCAAAATGTTGAGCACACCGGTGTATCTTTGGGATCGCATAAGTGAATTTTGTGCACGCAATGGCAAAGACGGGTTTCGTGGCACGCGGTAAATTAAATATTCTTATGTTACTCATGTATAATATTTGATCTTTGTTCTACGTAAATTTAGCGACTCATATGTTTTTTTTGTTTTTCTAGGTTGATGAAATCGTTACTCCAGGATGCTTATATGTTAGAGGAGAACCTTTATTTGACAAATGAAACACTTTTCAAGAAACCGGAGCCAGAGACACAATGCTCAAGCAATTTTCCGGCTCACCCTCCGCGCTACTTGCCACCAAAACCTAAGTTTGGAGATAATTTTGAGCAAGAAAGTTTTTCACGCCATGAATGATGTTTAATATTCCGGTTCTAGTACAATTTTAAATTTTGTGATTTTCATTGTTTTTAAATTATGTCATTTAATTACGTTTTTACATTGTGTAATCGGCTTCTAGGGTTTGTTATGTAATTGGGTCGTAATGAGTTTGCTATTTTATATTCCGAAAAATGGTGTATGCATTTTAGTGATTTTTACAAAAAAATCCGAAAATTAAAAAAAAAACCTGAAAACAGAGATTGTATCTCTGTTTTCAATATTGATTTTTTAAAAAAAAGTGATTAGAAAAAGAGGTTGGAACTCTGTTTTCTAAATAATTAAAAAAATAAAACCAAAAAAATGCGTTAAATGCATTTTTTCGCAAGTTTTTCAGAGAAAACCCGGAAAAGCGGCGTTAAATGTCAGAGATTGTTTTCACCCATTTTCAATTTTTGTTTTGCGGTATTTGGTTAAATTGATTTTTAAATGGCAATAGTTTTTAAATTGCCCTAATATTTTTATTAGGGGTATCAATTTGGGTTGGGTCCGTGTTTGCGAGGTTCGCGTGTCGTAAAAACAAATGCCGATCTTGAGCCGTCTGTTTAATTATATATTCGTGTCGAATCTTGAACCGGACCCGACTCGCTTATTTCACGGGTAACCTGGACCGATTCATAATATACAAAAGGAAATAACATAACTGCATAAATAACATAACATACCAATTATATTTTAGGGACAATATTCAAAAAGACATGCATAATAATAACAAATACATAATTAAAGAGGTTTATCATTTGAGTTTTAAAGATATGTCTCGTTTGTTGTTTTTTCTTACAATTAGTTATTTACTTATTTTTTTTTTAAATTACAGACGGGTTAGACGGGTTAGACGGGTCATAGTAGGTTGACCCGGACCCACGAAGCCTGGACCTATACTCATTAATTTTGTGTTAGATTCGTGTCGGGTCCTAAATTGACACCCTAATTTTTAATATGTAATAATTTACAATAATTGTTAGTGGTGGGATCTACTTTCAATATTTTAATTTGAGTATTTAACTTTATATTTATAAGATTGTAGGCACTGTTCTAAAAGACCCCGCCTAGTCCCGATTAGTCCCCGCCTAGGCGCTAGGCCCCTCTTGTCCGCCTTGGTTATTTTTCCGATTAGGCCCCGCTTAACTCCTCACAGGTCCCGTCTAGCCCCGCTCAGGCTCCGACTAGGCGCTAGGCCCCAGTCTGCCGCCCGAGTAGCGCCTAGCGCTTTTTAGAACACTGATTGTAGGTGGAGGTTCCATATGTATAATTGAATGAAAATACGATAGTAGTGCTTGATAAGTGGTGTAGAATTAGTATATAGGGTTGAGAATTAAAATTATATGCTTAAGATATTATTTATTGTGAAAGATGAAAAGTGAAAATGTTAACTTCCAAGAAAATTTATAAAATAATTCCATTTTTTATGAATTAAAACAAAAATGGGCACTTGAAAATATAAGCAAATATTTGTGACAGTTTTTTTTAAACAAAATTTTGCTAGTAATAATATTTGTTATGTCGGTTACTCTTAGAAATTTTGACGAAAGAAAAATCAACTAAACTATTCAATTTTGTCACCACGTAAAATAATTAAATTGACTAATAACAATAGTAGCACAGACAGTACCCACTGAATATTAAATTCTTTAAAGAGATAACAAATATATAAGAATTTTCCCGTTGGTCACAGTTCAAAATAATTTCTAGGTTTTTGTTATTTGAAAACTTCGAAAATTGATTTGCTTCAACTGGTTTTAGTTTTTACCAAAAAAATTGTTTTTTTTTTTTTTTTTTTCAAGGGGGTCAAAGTTTATAATAAATACCTACCAAACATATTTTCCGTCTACTATTATTTGGGATTCTCATGCATGGAGGTGAAAAAACTGCACCTCAAAGTATATCTACGTGAAGTATAGTGTTAACTAGTTAGTTGAAGTTATAGTTATAGGTATTCCTATCATCCTGTGAAAAGATATGCATGAGTCAAGGAGATTCCAGATTTGTATTTCGCTTCTAATTTAATTGTATTGGATTATAAATCCTACACAATTATAACATTATTTTATACATATGCATTCGGTTAATAAAGTGGAAGTGGAATATAGGATAGACTCTTATCTCATTTTGAAGTTAATTACCCGTTTTTTGGGGATAAAAATGGTATGCAACTATCTAGGACATTAAGTTTCTTTTTTTTTTTTTTTTTAATTTTAAAAGAAATACTAGTTGGCTCTCCAATTATTGGAGAGATATACAAATCACATTGATTGAGCGAAGGAATTTACCATGGCTTAAGAGTTAAGACCAATCAAATTAGGCAATACCTTTTAAGCGGTACGAGCTACCTCATGCCACATTACTAATTATTCTAGTTGATTATATATCTATTTATGAGAGATGACCCTTCATTATACAATAGGTCTTATATGAGACTATATCATGCATATATTTAAGTTAATGAGACGATCCTAACTAGAAGTACAAAATATTGATTCTTTTAATGGTTTTGAGTTTGGATTTAGGTTAAATTATATTTAAATATAGGATCATGTCACGGATTATATCTATGAGACCATTTCATATAAATTTTTGTGTTCATTATGTGTTTCATATGGTGCGATTTATTTTTAATCTTTGTAATTTGCTCTTTTAATTAATAATTTGTTTGACTTTCATTTTTTATCTCTTTTAGGGGCAACAATGTGTTTGTCAGCCGCATTGTCAAAAAATTATCTCATCTCCAAAATATCAAAAATGTTATAATAATATTCAAATAATCATATACCACATTATTACACGGCTAACTATACTACAACAAATCCCTCAAAAAAAAAAACTATACCACAACAAAACAATACTAAACGAAAATTTTACCGTTGAAAATATCCACATCATTTTCCCATCAAAATATCTAAAAATAATTCCATTCTCAAACATATTATCCAATTTCATTGCCAGAATATATATTTCCCAAAATAATATCCTCAAAATATCCTAAATTCACGCCAAATAATACCTGACTCAAGTAGGTTTTCATTTATTACATTGCTACACCTATGGAGAAAAATGGAGAGTAGAAAAAGGTACATGTCACTATTTATCCAGCTCTCCAATCAAAGGCCCAGGCCCCCCATTCTTATCTTTTCCCAATAATTGCCTTTAAGCTGGGACCAATCTCATGTCTCTTTTTCTGTTACTATTTCTTGCAGCTTTAAGACTTTTCAAATGACATGGAAGCTTTATTAATTATTATATTCGAATATTCTTCTTCAAAAATGGTAAACTATTTAAATTCGCGTTTTTCATTCTCATCTAATCGGAGTTAGCCGATGTTATCTACTTGGATAACTACTCAAGTGGGTTCTATACAGTTGGATCAATATATACACACATACACATAGGTATGTGTTATTCTAACAGTATAGAATTAACCCACTTAGATATCTACTACGATACTATCCACTCATCTACTTGATAGAGGACTTCAGAATTAATAATGGTTATATCCAATTTTAAGGAAACAAATCAACAAAATTAAATAGTAGAAGATATCAGAGTACCCTTCAGAAACAAAAAAAAAAGATATGAGATATAGAAAACACAATGGTTTGTTTGATGAACAACGAGTCCTATACGACGTACATTTATAATTATATAAATATAAATATGTTCGTCACTGTTTAGATAAGCAAAAAAATTCTCTAACTAATAGTTCAAATTATTGAACATAAAATTTAGCGAATTAGATTACTCGTGTTGATCAGGATTCAAAATCTGAGTTTTTATTAGATTTTTCCTTCCTACTCATTGAAAAAACCCGAATAAAATGGTACAAATGTTGGTATATAAAATTGACTAGACATTATAGACTACTAGTATTTTCACTGTAAAAAAAATAAATAAAGACCACTTGAATTTTTGTTATTACGTTGACCTTGGTCTTCCTTGCATTAACAATCTTGCTTGCAACAAAACATTAACTCTTGCAAAGGACTGCTTGGTGCCTCACGATCGATTTATGCCTTAGCTGGATATTGAAGATTAATGAATTACTCAATTTATTACATGCCCCACTCCATTTATTATTTCATGGTACTAAATTTTTCGCATACTTGATCTCTATTATTTTAAAGTGTATTTCATGTTGTTTGTTTGTGTTCATTGTTTAATAAACGAACATACAAACTAACATTAATTGAGTTTGTTCACAGAGTTATTCGTCAAAAGTTTTATTTTAATAAAAACAAATATATCTAGTGTATATTAATAATATCATTTTATATACCTAATGCATCTTGATAATGTTAAAATAAAAGAAAAAAAGACCATTTAAAACAGATCTAGGATAAAATTATCTTCTGTGATCGTCACTGTTTTATTTTTTATTTCCAACATCAATGGATGTGTCATATGATCAAGCATTGAGACAACATTGTTGACTAAATGTTTGGTAGATGATGTCCAAACAAAGAACTTGTTAGGCCCAAAATCAAATAATTTCATTTATCTTAAACGTACCGTTTTGGATTGTTGATAAGTTTTCATTATTGAGATAACCACTACCTAGTGGCTCTAAATCAACAAAGTTAACACGATGAATTTGATTTAATTAGCTTCAATATGTATTACATTAGAATTAGTTCTTGAAATGCAGATATTTTTCTTTATTTAAGTATAATGGGGATATATAGTAGGGAATTAAGGGGACTCTCCCATTCAGATGAGATCGAACTCGGGTCAATCGCCCTTACAACATATATAAGTCGCTACCATTAGAGAACAAGTTGATTCCTTGAAATGCAGATCATATTAAACTAAATTAAAATGAAATTCACATATGAGATGGAGGGCTATGAAAATGACTAATAGGCAGCCTAAAATGTGAAAGGAAATGCATCGTAGATGTTGTCGTGGTCTAGCGGAATGATATATGATACATTGATTGTAGGAGAGAAAAATCGAAATTACTTAGAAATGAATACAATGAATTCTTTTTACAACTTGGGAAATTCATTTCGAAAAGAACGAGTAAAATTCCAAAATGTTGTTTAATTTTTTTTACTGCACGGATGATTGCCATGTATTTTTTAACGATATCGCAAGCCTTATGAAAATCCACAATTTATGCTTTAAAATTAATATGATAGTTCTTATACACATAATAATTATTGATGCCGTGAAATAGAAGATGAAAAAATATTTTTAGAATAAATGATCTCATCAGCAAATAAGTACCTTTTACCTCGAATGAAACTATTTGTTAAATAATTAAATTGCTAATCCATTTGTGGACTTTTTAACAAACTATTACAAAAAAAAAAATTCTTTTAACAAAACTAAAGCAACAAAAAAAACCATTAAAATTTTGATCAAACTCGCCATTCAGGTGGCCGACTTTTTAAAAGTCGTCATCTCAAACGCCGTTTCTTGTTTACATTTTAATTTTGATTTTCTTTTTCAAATAAAAAATGATTTATTTATATATATAATATACACATTTTTGTAAATTAAAACCGATTTTATGAACTCCAACTTTAATATTTTTTTGTATTTTATTTATTTTGACTATAAAACTATAATAATTTGTTAGTTCGTATATCCGTATAATACTCGTGCGCATAGTAATAATCTCGAATTTGGGAATAATTTGTTAACCCTTAAAATTCATTTTTCATGTATTATTTTGGATAATTTGGGACTAACTCGATAAAATCTCATTATACGAAAAAATTGTATTAATAATACGCATTTAATTTGGTAATATGTCGATACAAATACGTAATTATTATATAAAAAATAATACACATTATCGAAAGATTTTCAATACACTTTATCAGTACGAATATCGCAGAATTTTGTTACTATGTCCATATGAATGAATAAGTGAAAAATACTTTCGTTTTCTGACACATCTTGAAACAACATTTCTAAAAATATTTGAAATTGACGTTAAAACTATGCAATTTTGAAGTAAAACGTTTAGTACTCATATGTAATAAATGTTTTAAAAGTACCAAACATAGTAAATAATTCAATGTTGTAAAAAGTGTTAGCGCCGCTAGGCGAGATCGGGGCCTAGCCGCCAGGCGGGGTTAGGCGGGCCTAATCGAAAAAAAAAAAAAAATCGTATGCGGACAAGGGAGGCCTAGCGCCTACGCGGGGATTAATCGGGGCTAGGCGAAGATTTTTACAACAGACTAAATATTTTATTTTAAAAGTATGAAATATTTAATGACACTTTAAATTTGCTAGAAATACAAAATTATTTTTCAATTATTTTGTACGAATATAATACATTTTTAATTCACAATTTAATACATATATGTATCTAAAAAATAATAAACCATTTTTGATTTGAAAAAAAAATACAAATTGAAAATGAAAACAAGAAACGGCCATCAAGATGCCGACTTTTTAAAAGTCGGCCACCTCAATGCCGATTTTGATCAAAATTTTAATGATTTCTTTTGTTGATTTAGTTTTGTAAAAATATTTTTTTTGTAATAGTCTGTTAAAAAGCCCTCCATTTGTACCCTCAAGGAAAAAAAATGCTAATGCATTTGAACTCGGATACCCTTTCGGTTTCCTTTGATGAAATCAAGCCCACCATTTCTGAACCTCTTGATGGGCCTAAAAGTATTCACCACATACAGGCCCAACTACCTATTGAAAATCTCGAAGTGAATAAATCGAATCTTGGCCCAAATTCAATTCGTATCTGATTCTTTTTGGAAAGTATTTATTTAATCGATTCATTTTGAAATAAGTATACTGTCAACGACTTACACACTCTAACCTGCCTCTATCTGGGCCTTACAGGATACGAGCTGCGCGACTTAGGAGAAACTCCGTGTAAAACTTATTATCAAAAATGAAAAGATTAATTAAACCTTTTCAAAATTTTCTTTATAAATTAGTACAGTTTAACTGTAAGTACCGTATATTTTGGCTCTGATACCAAAATTATACCAGGATATAATTGAGCTATTTTAACTCAAAATTATTAATATCGAGTTATTTTAAGACTATAAGTCTTAACAAAAAGAAGTAATTATAGAAACTTATGAGTTTCAATTATTAATTCTATTATTATTATTATTATACACAAATTTGTAGAATAAATACACAAAGATAGATAATTATAAAAATAAACCTTTTATTAAAACTTACATGTACTGAGAATTTCTCGTCGGAAAGAGATCGAAACTATTACAAACTTTTATTACAATGAGAATTTTACAAGAGAGAGAGAGAGAGCAGAAAACTTGGATATCGAAAACGAAGAGGCTTATGAGCCTTTTATAGCCCAACCCATAGGACTTCAACTGCGGATTTCAAAATTTTATAAATACTGACGTCATCATTATGTCATTGCTTATGTCATGGCTTACGTCACTGCTTGCGTTACTGCTGATGTCATGGCTGACGGATTTGTCTCTGATTGCTTTAGGACAATTTTATCCCTCGTATTCTTTTGTCATCATCTCTAAAATGAGAGCTTCATCATCATAAGGATCTTGAGCATCATTCATTTCGATGTCTTCAGTGTTTTTATCTTTTGAGGATGATGAAGTACTTGGTTTGTCATTTCAAGATTTCTTGGTTCAAACACTTCTTTGAATAATTTTGCAACACTATCTTTATCCATATGTTGCAATAATTCTTTTAAAAGAGTTGATTAGTCAAAGACGATAATTCATATTTCTCATTGTTTCATAAGCGAGGATAATGCTCAATTTAATGGTGATACCATAATTGATTGGAATATAGATGGTAAATCTGAATATCGATTAAAACCACTATAAAACATATGCTAATATTTGCATCGACCTCTAAAATGAAAGGCAATACGACAAAACAATTACCAAAGCCCTTTCTATGGATTTACTAGTCAATTACAAGGTTGGTGGGATTTTTATCTTACTGATTCAACTAGACAAAAAAAAATGCTACAATCCTTGAAACTGGGGAATCTGATGCAGTAAATACATTGATATATACAGTGTTATCACACTTTATAGGAGCTAATGATTTACAGCTCGATCGGACACATGAACAATTAATGAATTTGAAGTGTCCAACGCTATCTCATTTTAGGTGGTACAAAGATGTTGGTTTAAAACTTTTTTCTTCTCTTGGGGCGTATCGACAGATATTTTGCCTAGAAATGTAAAACAGATTTTACTTCTTTTTCAACAAACTAATGATCAGTTTGATTCTGCTACCTCTTTATTGCAATTTGCAATACAATATCAATTCTCATGGATTATAAAATGGGAATATGCTCTTAAAAGAGAGTTTTAATAAAAAATGACATTAAATTAAATGTCACATTTTTAGGAAGAAATATTTTAATAAAGTGGTGGGCTAAAGAAGACTTCTTTGGAGAAGGCTCGGATGTTGCAATAATTATTTTAAAAGAGTGATTGAGTCAAGACCGATAATTCATATTTCTCATTGTTTCATGAGCGGGTTTTGAGATCTAATTCCTTTTAAATTATAAGCTAAGTCTTCTCCAAAGTAGTCTTCTTTAGCCCACCACTTTATTAAAATATTTCTTCTTAAAAATGTGACATTTAATTTAATGTCATTTTTTTATTAAATCTCTCTTTTTAAGAGCATATTCCCATTTTATAATCCATGGAATTGATATTGTATTGCAAATTGCAATAAAGAGGTAGCAAAATCAAACTGATCATTAGTTTGTTGAAAAAGAAGTAAAATTTGTTTTACATTTCTAGGCAAAATATCTGTCGATACGCCCCAAGAGAAGAAAAAAGTTTTAAACCAAATAGGAATATGTTGAGTTGGTTCAACAAGTGAAAATTTTATCCACCAAGTGTGTTTCCTTTGAGGATTATCATAATGGAGAGTAAATTCTAATGCACGAATATAATTGTCGTAGTTATAAAGATTTGGTAAAGATTTAAAATTATTCAATTGCCTAGGTTGAAGCAATTGTAATCCCCAACTTGTAGGTGGAAGGATGTTTTTAATAATCATTTTAGAAAAGCTATATTCATGAGTTCCTCGGTTCATGTGAGATATTTCCACAGATCCGGTTTCAGTTAGAATTGCCTCGAAGTATTCTCGAGTCTTTTTCCCAAATAAGGGAGGAAGATCTTTTATTAAATATGATTGAGCAACCTGTGATGGAGAAAGATTTTGTATACTTTCTTCCACTGGACAATATTTTATATATCCAGAAATAACGTAAGGATATTTTAATTCCTCAATCGTCTTATTAGGACTATTTGAAAAAATAGCGTTTTGATATATTTGAATATCATAAACACTATCATCATTTTCGAATTCATTTGTAGGATCGAAATTCTTCATTTTAGAAGTTTCTTCTGTGGCTTTGGTATCTTTAGTGCTTTTAGCACTTGAAGAAGAAGCACCAAATGAAGTTTTATTCATCTTGTTTTTCTTTGACTTCTTGGAGGTTGATTCTCATGTGGATTGTATTCCAAGGATTTTTCCCGCAAGAATTCTCGTGTTAGAAAAACGGTAAAAATTAGATTTTCCAACAATATGCTCAATATCAATATCAAAACAAGACAGGATTGCCTGCCATCTAGCAAATATTTGTTTAGATGCCATATTTTTAACATCTTTAGTTAAAACATATTTTGCAGATTTGCAATCAATTCTTAATAAGAATTTCTTATTTAGTAAATCACATTCAAATTAGTGATACAAAGAACTATTGATAGTATTTCTTTTTAATTGTAGAATAATTTTTCTAAGCTTTGATTCCATAAACCAGATGTATATCTAACAAGAATCTCTTTAGAATCTTGTTCCTTTTGTTTTAATATTCCTCCGTAACCAATTTCAGAGGCATCTGTTTCAACTACTTTTAATAGCTGCGGATTAGCAAGAGAAAGACATGGAAGAGTTTTTACTCTTTCTTTAATTCGATTTTACAAAGATCATCGTATGACTTGTAGTCCATTTTGATGGATTGTTTTTAAGCCTTTGAAATAAAAGCTTACAATCAAAAGATAAATCTTTATAAAAGTTTTTAACATAATTAAGACTTCCTAAAAATCTCAGAATCGATTTTTATCAGTAATTTCATCAGGAAATTTATCTGCAAATTTTATTGCTCTTTCAATAGGATGTATTAATCCATTTTCTATGTCATGTCCCAAAAATTTTATTTTTGTTTGACATAATAATACTTTTCGAGCAGATACAACAAGTCGTGCTTTTTTAACCACATTTATAAAAGTATTTATATGTTTAAAATGTTGGTTTAAATTTTTTGAAAATAACAGAACATCGTCAATATATACAATTGTGAAATCCATATAAGGATTGAAAATATCATTCATAATATGTTGAAATTCAGATGGTGCATTTTTAAGTCCAAATGACATAATATTCCATTCGTAATGTCCAAATGGAACAGTAAAGGCAGTTTTATACCTATCTTCTTCTTTTATCTGAATTTGCCAAAATCCAGATTCCATATCAAATTTTGAAAAGATTTTAGCTATGAATGAATTAATAGATAGACTTCAGAAATTAAAAATTTCAGAAGACAAGTCTAAAAAGACTATTTCTATGATGAATAAAGAAGAATCCTCTGAAGAAAATACAGAGAAAAATTTTGATTCATCAATACAAGTAAATAAAATTTATAAAACCACTAAGGTAAAACCTTACTATACTAGACCTACTCCATTTGATCTTCAAATAGAAGAAAAACAGAATAATGCTCAATTTAATGGTGATACCATAATTGAGTGGAATATAGATGGTAAATCTGAATATCAGATTAAAACCACTATAAAACATATGCTAATATTTGCATCAGCCTATAAAATGAAAGGCAATACTGACAAAACAATTGCCAAAGCCCTTCTTACTGGATTTACTGGTCAATTACAAGGTTGGTGGGATTTTTATCTTCGATTCATTTAGACAAAAATATTAAATGCTACAATCCTTGAAACCGGGAATCGATGCAGAAATACATTGATATATACAAAGTGTTATCACACTTTATAGGAGCTAATGATTTACAGCTCGATCGGACACATGAACAATTAATGAATTTGAAGTGTCCAACTCTATCTCATTTTAGGTGGTACAAAGATGTTGGTTTAAAACTTTTTTCTTCTATTGGGGCGTATCGACAGATATTTTGCCTAGAAATGTAAAACATATTTTACTTCTTTTTCAACAAACTAATGATCAATTTGATTACGCTACCTCTTTATTGCAATTTGCAGTACAATATCAATTCCCATGGAATATAAAATAGGAATATGCTCTTAAAAAAAAGGGTTTTAATAAAAAATGACATTAAATTAAATGTCACATTTTTAGGACGAAATATTTTAATAAAGTGGTGGGCTAAAGAAGACTTCTTTGGAGAAGTCTCAGATGTTGCAATAATTCTTTTAAAAGAGCTGATTGAGTCGGCACCTGATAATTCATATTTCTCATTGTTTCATGAGCAGGTTTCAGAGATCTAATTCCTTTTAAATTATAAGCTGAGCCTTCTCCAAAGAAGTCTTCTTTAGCCCACCACATTATTAAAATATTTCTTCCTAAAAATGTGACATTTAATTTAATGTCATTTTTTATTAAATCTCTCTTTTTAAGAGCATATTCCCATTTTATAATCCATGAGAATTGATATTGTATTGCAAATTGCAATAAAGAGGTAGCAGAATCAAACTAATCATTAGTTTGTTGAAAAAGAAGTAAAATCTGTTTTACATTTCTAGGCAAAATATCTGTCTATACGCCCCAAGAGAAGAAATTTTTTAAACCAAATAGGAATATGTTGAGTTGGTTCAACAAGTGAAAATTTTATCCACCAAGTGTGTTTCCTTTGAGGATTATCATAATGGAGAGTAAATTCCCACACACGAATATAATTGTCGTAGTTATAAAGATTTGGTAAAGATTTAAAAGTATTCAATTGCCTAGGTTGAAGCAATTATAATCCCCAACTTGTAGGTGGAAGGATGCTTTTAATAATCATTTTAGAAAAGCTATATTCATGAGTTCTCGGTTCATGTGAGATATTTCCATAGATCCGATTTGATTAGAATTGCCTCAAGTATTCTCGAGTCTTTTTCCCAAATAAGGGAGGAAGATCTTTTATTAAATATGATTGAGCAACCTGTGATGGAGAAAGATTTTGTATACTTTCTTCCACTGGACAATATTTTATATATCCAGAAATAACATAAGGATATTTTAATTCCTCAATCTTCTTATTAGGACTATTTGAAAAAATAGCGTTTTGATATATTTGAATATCATAAGCACTATCATCATTTTTGAATTCCTTTGTAGGATCGAAATTCTTCATTTTAGAAGTTTCTTCTGTGGCTTTGGTATCTTTAGTGCTTTTAGCACTTGAAGAAGAAGCACCAGATGAAGTTTTACTCATCTTGTTTTGTTGGCTTCTTGGAGGCTGATTCCTCCTGTGGATTGTATTCCAAGGATTTTCCCTGGAAGAATTCTCGTGTTAGAAAATCTGGTAAAGAATTAGATTTTCCAGCAATATGCTCAATATCAAAATCAAAACAAGACAGGATTGCCTGCCATCTAGCAAATATTTGTTTAGATGCCATATTTTTAACATCTTTAGTTAAAACGTATTTTGCAGATTTGCCATCAATTCTTAATAAGAATTTCTTATTTAGTAAATCACATTCAAATTAGTGATACAAAGAACTATTGATAGTATTTCTTTTTTAATTGTAGAATAATTTTTCTGAGCCTGATTCCATAAACCAGATGTATATCTAACAAGAATCTCTTTAGAATCTTGTTCCTTTTGTTTTAATATTCCTCCGTAACCAATTTCAGAGGCATCTGTTTCAACTATTTTTAATAGTTGTGGATTAGCAAGAGAAAGACATGGAAGAGTTTTTACTCTTTCTTTAATGCGTTTTACAACATCTGTATGACTTGTAGTCCATTTTGATGGATTGTTTTTAAGCCTTTGAAATAAAAGCTTACAATCTAAAGATAAATCTTTATAAAAGTCTTTAACATAATTAAGAATTCCTAAAAATCTTTGTAACTGATTTTTATCAGTAATTTCATCAGGAAATTTATCTGCATATTTTATTGCTCTTTCAATAGGATGTATTTATCTATTTTCTATGTCATGTCCCAAAAATTTTATTTTTGTTTGACATAATAATACTTTTCGAGCATATACAACAAGTCCTCGCTTTTTTAACAACATTTATAAAAGCATTTATATGTTTAAAGTATTGGTCTAATGTTTTTGAAAATAACCAAACATCGTCAATATATACAATTGTAAAATCCATATAAGGATTGAAAATATCATTCATAATATGTTGAAATTGGATGGTGCATTTTTAAGTCCAAATGGCATAATATTCCATTCGTAATGTCCAAATGGAACGGTAAAAGGCAGTTTTATACCTATCTTCTTCTTTTATCTAAATTTTCCAAAATCCAGATTTCATATCAAATTTTGAAAAGATTTTAGCTTCACATAGCTTATTAAGCAAATCCCTTTTATTAGGTATCGGATATCTTATCCATCTTAACACTTTATTAAGTGGTTTATAATTAATAACTAGTCTTGGAATTCCTATTTCAATTTTAATTGTTTTCTACGTAAAATCTTTGGACAACTCCAAGGACTAGAACTTGGTCTAATTAGACCTTTTTCAAGTAATTCTTGAATTTCTTTTTGCAAAGATCCATATATCTTTGATTCATTACAATAGGTCTTGCTTTTGTAGGAATAGATTTTTCATTAAAATCTGGTTCATATGGTAAACTTACTATATGTTGTTTTCTATCCCAAAATGCATTGGGAGTGTCAGCACATATTTCTTTAAATATGATTTCTTTGATTTTATTTATTTTCTCTTGTACTTTTTAGATTCAAGAGTTTGTTGTAAAATTTTCTTGGCTAAAGTCAAAACTAGAGAGCCTACTATTCCTGAGCTAAAAGCTAAAATTAATGAAATTAAAGATGAATTGTCTATTCTAAAAATAAAAATAGAATCTATTGAAAACATACATTCTACTTCTAAAACGAAGTATGATTCATCAGATGGAAATTTCATCTTTAAGATGATGTAAAAACTTTTCTTTCTTTTGAATAATATTCAAAAGTGTATTTATGAAATGAGTTTTTGGTGGCATGGAAAACGGAAAATGGAGGTCATATTCCCCCACCCTGGTAAAAATGCCATTATCATCAATTTTTTGTATAGGAAATATTGTTTGAAAAAATGGAGTTCCTAATATTATAGATGTTGATAGGTTTTTAACCATAATAAATTTTGTTGGTAAACAAATACCATTATTGCAAATTCCGCATCTCGATAATTTATAATTAACTATCGAGAGGTTGTTTATTAGAAGCAGTAATTATTTTTGTGGTTTTAGAATAATACCTTGTAGGTATTAATCCTTCTGATATACAATTTATATCAGCAACCGAATCTAATAAAGCTTCTGTTGTCAAACAGAATTCATTATTAACAATAATTGTAACTTTTGTATACCATTTTTGAAATAGTTGTTTGTCAATTTTATTGACCCAAATAAGTTCTTCTGGTAATTCAGAAGTAATTTGATTAACTAGTTTTAAATCCTGAAAAGGATTATTTTCTTCTTCATTAGAATCATTAACTTCATCATCTGATGAATCATACTTCGTTTTAGAAGTAGAAGGTATATTTTCAATAGATTCTATTTTTCTTTTTAGAATAGACAATTCATCTTTAATCTCATTAATTTTGACTTTTAGCTCAGGAATAGTAGGCTCTCTAGTTTTGACTTTAGCCTTTTCAATTATTTTATTGTAGGAGTAAAGTTCTCCTTCTTTGTAATTTTTGTACTAATCTAGTATTACTAATATTCGTATCGATCCAAAGATTCTGTTTGAATTTAATTCTAGAAATGGATAAATAATGTTCAATAGCTTCCTGTTTTTTAGCAGGATTTGTAATTTGGTCTATTAAACTTAAAATCAAATTTTCTTCTTTAGAAATTACATTGGTTTGTAATCCTAAGAAATTTGCAAAATATTTTTCGCAATCACAATTTTCATCACAATCATTTTGTGAAGATGAAAATTCATCGATTCATTAGATTCTGTTTTTTTTAATCATTATTATCAATAATCTGAAACATATAAATCCTTTTGAGAATTTTGTTCTTCTTCTGTATTAAGAATAATATCAAATAATGATTTCTTTAAATCATCTGCTATGTTTAATGTTTGAATTTATTCAAAAAAGTGTTTGAACCAGTAAATACTGGAAATGATAAACCAAGTACATCATCATCCTCAAAAGATAAAAACACTGAAGACATCGAAATGAATGATGCTCAAGATCCTTATGATGATGAAGCTCTCATTTTAGAGATGATGACAAAAGAATACGAGGGATAATATTGTCCTAAAGCAATCACAGACAAATCCGTCAGCCATGACATCAGCACTAACGCAAGCAGTGACGTAAGCCATGACATAAGAAATGACGTAATGATGACATCATCATTTTATAAAATTTTGAAATCCGCAGTTGAAGTCCGGCGGGTTGGGCTATAAAAGGCTCATAAGCTTCTTCGTTTTCGATATCCAAGTTGTATGCTCTCTCTCTCTTGTAAAATTCTCAGTTGTAATAAAAGTTTGTAATAGTTTCTGCTACTATTCCGACGAGGATTACTGTACATGTAAGTTTTAATAAAAGGTTTGTTTTTATAATTATCTGTCTTTGTGTATTTATTCTGTATAAATTTGTGTATAATAATAATAATAATAGAATTAATAATTGAAACTCATAAGTTTCTATAATTACTTCTATTTTGTTAAGACTTATAGTCTTAAAATAGCTCTGATATTAATAATTTTGAGTTAAAATAGCTCAATTATATCCGGTCATAAATATCTCAACTTCAAAGATCAGATCCGAATAACAAATACATTTCATTTAAATAAACAAGCACTTATTTATTAAAAGCTAAAATAAAGTCCAGACTGAAAATTATGGATTGAAGTGGAAGTCTATCTACATCATTTCAACCAATTGGATAAGAGAAATCTAAAAATTATGGATTGAAGTGGAAGTTTCTCTATGAAAATTATGGATTGTTGTAGCTTTTTGTTTCAATAGTGTTGAATGTTGACATGGATTTGAATTGATCTAGTCAATTTTCGGCAGGTCTTTGTGTAGTCAATGTGGTTAGGAGCCGTTGGCTCCATTTTATTTTAGAAGTTTTCTTGAGTTTCATTAATAAAAGTTTATCGTTTTGGAATAAAAAAAGATAAGAGAAATCTAAAGCCCAAGAGAAAACGGAAAATATGTAGCCTCCACCAATTTCCGCAGAAAAGAATCTCCCCTGTCGTAAAGGTTGCGCCTCCGCCACACTCGCCCGAACCCTAAATCCCCTCCATCGCACTTTAGTTCGCCGTTCATGCACCAACATCTGTATTCCTATACTTCGCATAGAACAAAGTATTGAGCGCAAAATTCTTGTCCCGCTCGTACCAACTCGCCATATTAATAACATTATCTCGGTCTACATATTAATGATCTCGAATATTACTTACATGGCCTATCAAGATACGCGTAAAAACCGCTTCAACGGATTTGTTGGGTGTACGATTGTAAAAGTGTAAATATGAAAAAGGTAAGCGGCTAATAATATTTGAATTGATACAACTGTAATTTCATGATTACAATTTTTAAATAAAAATACTTGACTATTTGCTACAACTCAAGATTTCCTTGCTTTGCTAACAATTGAAATGCTTTCTCTTGAAATGCTTAGAATTGGATGATATGCTTCTAGACATTACAAGCCTATTTATAGGCCTAAACATACAATTATTTGCTAATAAATAACTCACAAAATAATAATGCATTAAGTAGTGGGTTTGTTAAGACTAATTTCTAGCTATTCATTTTGAATGGGTTTGGTGAATTTTATCCCATTTCAATACTTGCATTGGTGGAAGATTCGGTAGAGTTGCAAATTACCCTTTTAACATCCCTTCTAAATTTGTAATTCAAGCACTCTTTTGGAGTTGCTCTATCTTTTCGTGCTCACTACTTTGGTAAGACTATCTATCAATTGATCTTTTGTATTCACAAATTCCAATTGAATTTCTTGATTGTTGACAATACTTCTGTTGAAATGATGTTGAAGTTCAATTCTTTGATCTTGAAAGAAAGACTGAATTTTTCGTCATAGCAATAGTTGACATATTGTCACAGAAATTACTATGGGGTTGAACATCAGTTAAGATTCTTCCTAACCAAACTGCTTTATAGGTTGTCTCAGTAGATGCAATATACTCAGCTTCAACTAATGAGAGTGATATTGTTTTCTGCTTCTTAGATGCCTAAGAAATTTTTTGAACCCAAACAAAAAAATATCCAAAATGTGCTTTTTCGATCATCGGGTGACGCAAGCCAGTCATTGTTAGTATAACCAATAAGCTTATTTATTTTCTTTTTCCTTGACATATTTGATGCCAATTTTTCTTGTACCATGAATGTACCTGATGATTTTTTTTTGCCGCATAATGTAGCTTGCTGGGATCGTGCACGAATAGCGGTATCAGGTTGACTGGATTGAAAATATCATGCCTTGTATTTTTTAAGTAGATCAATGATGCTACTAGGCTTCGATGGATTCTCGCATCAACTTTGACCGCACCATCATTCATCTATGATTTCTCATTAATTGCATGTGGAATTGAGATTGGCTTAGTGTTCATTATGAAATTTCTTCAACACTGCTTCAAGATATTTTCTTGAGAAATAAAACTTTCCTCTTTTGATTGGCGAACTTGGATCCCCAAAAAAATACTTCATGAGACTCAAGTCAGTTATCTCATACTCCGTCATTACTTCTTTGAAGTCTTGCACCAATGTTGGACTAGTTCCTGTATTGATTAGATCATCAATGTAAAGACAAATAATTAGAAAATCTTGTACACCTTCTTTCTTATATTAATGATGGTTCACTTTGACTTCTTAAGAATCAATTTCTTTGAAAACAACGATCAATATTGTTTTTCTAGGCACTTGGTGCTTGTTTCAATGCGTATACAACTTTTCTGATTCGATGTATTTTCTCTTCTTTGCCATTGATGGCATAGCCTTCCTCAGTTGCTCCACGTAAACTTCTTCTTCTAAGTCACCATTTAGAAATATTGATTTAACATCTAGTTGATAGACGGGTAGCTCCGATTGTGCTGCTAAGGTTATGACAATCGTATTGTCTCCATTCAGGCAACTGGTGCAAATGTTTCATTGAAATCAACTCCTGGTTGTTGAGAATATCCCTTTGCAACAAGTCGAGATTTATGCTTATGGACTGATCCATCTTCTTGGTACTTGGTCCTCAAGATCCATTTCACTCCAATGACATTTTTTCCTTTTGGGACGATCTACGAGTTCTCAAGTTATTTATTCATCCATTGTGGTTTTCCAAACTTCTTTTTAGACTTTCTTTGTAGTTTTGTGGATCATAAGAAAAAAATGTTACTTCACATGATTGATACATTTCTTGTAAGCTTCTTACCTTTATGATTGGACTTTTAAATTGGGGAGGGGGTTCGGGATAAAATTCTTCAATGTGACATTGATGAATTGGAACTTGAACTAGAACTAGAGTGTTGGTGCTTGGTTGATCTCTCTCGACTTGTAAAAGTAGGCAATGTCTCCGCACATATACAATTTTTGTTTTCATATTTTGATTTTATTCCAATTCCATGATTGCATTTCATAAAAAAATGACTTCTCGCAAAATAATAAATTTATTTGTCTTTAGGTTTAACAAATGACATTCTTTAGATTCATCACTATTGGAAATGATTTGCATTTATGCATCTTTACCACTTATAGCCACAATCTTCGTTATCATGGTTATTATTTATGCATATCTAGCAATACTATTTCGAATTATGATTTGAATTTTTTGATTAAATGAACCTTTTTTTCGTCGCCGTGCTTGGTGTATGTCTTGACCTTTTCTCTTACTTCTCATTGTGCAAAGATATTTTATTTTCTTGTTGACCATCTTTCTCGATTATTTTTTCTCGAAACATTTGATTTTACTTGAAAGGTTTGCTCCAATTTTTGGTTTAAAAATCTACTCCTTATTTTTTTTCATGAGTTTCAAGTGATCACATGAGTTTATCCAAAGATAATGTGGACAAATCTTTGGATTCTTCAATAACAAAGAACAATATGCTCAAACTTTGTTGCGGAAGACTTCATAGCATTTTTTCAATGATCTTTCAAATGTTATCGTCAGATCCTATGATTTGATTGATTATAGTGGAAACTCAAGAAAAAATTCTTGAATATTTTCCTTGTCCCTCATTCACTAGTTATCAAAATCTCCCTATAAATTTTGCAAATTTTATTGAGATAATTTCATCATAGCCTCCAAATTATTATTTGAGATATTTTCATGCATCTTTTGATGTTTTGCACCCGTAATACGTGGAAGAATGGATCGACTTACCTCTTGGTGCATAAAGGACAAGGCTTTTGCATCTTTTGTCTTGTTCTCTTTATGATCTTTCTTTTGTCTTGTTGTTAACGCGACTACTCATCCGAAGTATATAATTATACCCCTTTCAATATTAGACAGTGGCTAAAAATATTTAAATTACTATAAAAAAAGTTTCATGAATACAATTTTTAATAAAAATATTTGATTGTTTGCTACAACTCTCACACTGAAGATTGCCTTGATCAACTTTGCTAACTATTGAAATGTTTTGTCATAAAATGCTTAGAATTGGATGATATGCTTCTGTAGATTACAAGCCTATCTATAGCAGTGTTCTGAAAAGCGTTAGGCGCCAGCCGGGCGGCAGACTGGGGCCTAGCGTCTGGGTGGAGCCTAGGTGAGGTTAGGCGGCACCTAGACAGAGTTAGGTGGGGCCTAATCGGAAGAATAACTAAGGCAAAAAAGTGAATCCTAGCGCCTAGGCAGGGACTAATCGGGGTTAGGCAGAGATTTTTAGAACAGTGATTTATAGACCTAAATATACAATTGTTTGCTAACAAATAACTCAAAACTAATAATGCACTAAGTAGGGGGTTTGTTTAGACTAATTTCAACCATTCATTTTGAGTGGGTTTAGTGAATTTTGTCCCACTTCAATACTTGCATTGTTGAAAGATTCTCGGGTTAATTTGAAAATTACCTTTTTTAACATGGGGCCCGATCGAACAAAGTTAGGGTTAATTTTACATTTTGATGACAAAATAAAATAACAATTTTGCACCTGTTTGGTTGGGTTCAAAGAATACTCTCCTTTACCAATCCCTTTGTATTGCCCCTTGAGTTTTATGGACCACTCCCAAAAAAATAAAATTCTTACCACTTTATTATTTATCAAAGAAACATATTCAAAGAATAAAGTTTTCCTCGCACTTATCACAATTTGACTTACACAAACTGATCACTCCAAATGCATACATTCTCTTTGTCTCTCCTGATTCTCTTTGGTTGGTTGTTGTGATTTTCCATCTGCTCCTTCATGATTTTTTGTAGGCAAATTAATAGGAACATATGTTGAATGTACGTTAAATGTGCTGACAAAACTCTCACCTTTTAATTATTTTCTTTCTTTCTTCCATAATTAATATTTGTGGTGGTGATTTAAAAAAAGCAGACAGATTAGCAAACTGGTCTTGCTACCGGGTCGTAGTATAACCGGTCGGACTTATTTAAATGCAGATCCAACCAGTCTAATATAAGTTAATTTATTTTTTTAATTATATTACGTGAGATACATATATACATATATAACTAATCTCAACCAAAAAAGATCTAAGAAAATCTAAATGACCACATACATAGAATAAAGTTTAATCGTGCTCAAATAAGATGAAAATAGAAATTCGAGCTCCACATACAAAAATTATGTTAATTTTTCGATTTTTTAATTCTTAAATATTCCAATATTCTATTGATTCCTATCTTTACAAAATAAATTGTAATACACAAACTTTTAGAAGTTAAACGAAAGATAAGGTGAAGATTACAGAAATTAAAGAATATTGGATGATTGAAAAATAAAAGAATTAAGAAATATTGAAATTTAGAATCAAAAAGGAAGATACACAAAATTATGTAATTAAAGAGGAATTAAAACTTGGAAAACAATTCATTAGAAATATGTGTTTTTTCTTTCCCTTTTTTATTTTTGAATTTAATAATACGTGGGAAACAAAAATTAAGAAATGACTTTTTTCTTTTTCTTTCTTACTTTTCAGAATTTAATAATCGGTGAGCAAAAATTAAGGAATATTGACATTTTTTTTTTTTTCATTTTATGAATTTAATAAATGGAGGAAACTAAAATTAGGAAATAATGATTTTTTTCTTTCTTTTTTTATTTTTCTGATTTAGTAATGGTGGGGAACAAGTTAGGAAAATTTGACTTTTCTCATTACTTTTTTTTTTCGAATTTCATAAGCGAAAAGTTTGTCAAACTGTCGATTTTCGACCGATTTACACAGTTTCTGACAATTTAACAACTAATTCGGTTATATGGGGGGATTTAGACCAGGCAGGTTCTCAATCGAAGTGGTTGAACCATTGGTTGACCCAAATCTTAAAACCTTGGTTTGTGATGGTTCACCTAACAATCTCCACCTCTACCACAAATGTTTTTCTAACAAACCAAAACATTGAAATACCATTAGCTTTCAATCCATCACACATGTCAAATCGGTATGGTCATAACTCCACCGATTCAATCGGTCAATCTACATGTGCACCCAATCAACTCCACTAATTGATTGGTGAGAGGGACAACCTCAACCCATCCTCTCACCCAACATTATTTTTCTTATACTCGTCTGCTCCCTAGAAGCCTTGGTGCGCTCCACTTCCAATAATCATTTGAGGTCACCAGACGATACGAATTTTGATACTTCTCTCCCACCCTTAGGACCTTTCCACCACGTGTGACTTTAGGACTCCACCTTCAGTTGAATACTGACAACCATTTGAATCCAATTGGCTCAATGAAATTTGATTCCTTCACATGTTTGGGACATTGTCCACACCATCTAAAGTGTGGTCTCCATCACCTATTTTGACATTCACTACTTCAAATCTCATAGCTCTATAAGTAGAACCATCATTGAAGGACAACGTTCATCCCCTCTGCAATTGAAGTCAATAAAAATAAGTCATTCTGGAGTACATATGCATTACACATTCTAAATCTAAAATCTATGAATCTCGAGAAGAAGTATCCATAGTAAACTATGAGAATTCTCTTATCGCGTCACCACCGCCACCTTCACCATCATCATCCTTCTTTCTCCGAGGAGAATTCCTTTTCATATAGTTTTACTTGTGACGACGATAACATATTATGCCATTTTCCTTGGTCCTTGAATCTGACCTATTGGTCTCATATCCACCACCAGATTTTCTCTTGTTCCAATTTATGCCTCGAGCAACCAAAGTTGATTCATGTCCATCATTCTGGTTTGCTTTCTTTTGTTTTTCATGGGACAACAATGATGTTTTTATATGTTCCATGTTAGTGTGTCTTTCTTGTACATCAATATTGCCACGAGACTATCATATGAATCTGTGATAGAGGTAAGAAGTAAACATGCATTTTCTTCTTCCTCGACTTTTACACCAACTATTCCTAATTGATCCACCAGTCCATTAAACTGGTTCATATGATCAATCATATATATTATCACCCTTCTACATCTTTAGCTTATTTAATTGTCGCTTCAGAAGCAACTTTATGGACATATTTTTTGTAAAATACAAGTTCTATAATTTTGTCCACAACTTTGGTGCTGAATCATAAGAATGATCATCCACAACATTATTAATAATGTTGTCAACAATACAAAGTTGAATCATGCTAACACAGTGCAATTCTAGATCTGCCAACTGTGTGTCTTTAATTTTCGTTGGTCTTCACTCATTTCCCTTCAATGCCATTGTCAGACCCTGTTGAACAAGAATATCGTTCATATTTCATTGCCAAATACCTCTAATGGATTTATCATTGCCACAGTGTCCATCCGAAAAAAAATCAAATCTCAGTTTTCTATCTTGCCAAGTTACCAAATGGCTCTGATACCACTTGTTTGGCACAACGGAGGTGTGTCATGATTTGGTGATTGATTTATCAGAATATCTGACAAGCTGTGCTAAAAAAATAATGACAAAAAATGAATGGCACTGACAGAAAATACAACGCACATAGACATTTTATATAGTTCCGCAAAACCCCTACATCTACAAGAGTTCACATTCTTTATAAATAAAGATTTTTCGGTCCAAAAAATACACCCTTTGAGTTTTTATGGACCAAATCCAATAAAATAAAACCCTCATACAACCATATTACTATTTATCAAAGAACACTATTCTCATCCCCTCTTGTTGAACATTAGAAGTTGAAGGTTGGTCTTTTGATGTGGAAGGTTGATCACTTTGAGCATCATTTGGAACAATTGGTCCAACTTCATCTTCTTCATCACTATCATTATTGGGTATTCTTTCAACACCGGAGGCTTCATTGAATTTAACGTGAATAAACTCCTCGACCACCATGTTAGTCTTGCTATAAACCCGATATGCCAAGCTCTTAGTCGAATACTCCATAAATATTCCTTCATCGGTCTTAGGATCAAGTTTGTCCAATTGATCATTGGTGTTCAAAATAAAACACTTGCAACCAAATATTTTAAAATAGCTAATATTTGGAGTTCTCCCTTTCCAAAGCTCATAAGGTGTTTTATTCAACTTGGGACGAAGATATACTTGGTTTATGACATAACAAGTGGTGTTGATGCCTTTGGCCCAAAAATATTTTGGAAGTGAAAATTCTTTGAGCATAGACCAACACATTTCTTGAAGAGTCCAATTTTTCCTCTCGGCAACAACATTTTGTTGAGGAGTTCTTGGAGCCGAAAAATTATGTGCATACTCCTTGGTTTCACACAATATTCTAAAATCACCATCAAATTCACCTCCTCGGTCACTCCTTATAGATGTAATAATATCTTCTTTTTCATTCTCTATAAGTTTACATAACTTAGCAAATTCATTAGCGGTATCACTTTTATTTGCAAGAAAAATAACCCAAGTATATCTAGAGAAGTCATCAACTATAACAAAGGTGTTTATTTTCCAATTAGACTTTTGGTGTCAATATCCCCATACAAATCAAGATGAAATAGTTGTTGTAGAGGCTTGGTTGTGGAAATTTCATTTTTGGACTTAAAACTACTTTTAAGTAATTTGTTCTTTTGACAAGTGTCAAATAAGCCAAGATTTTCAAAACTTAATTTGGGTAGTCCTTTGATATGTTGGTTTGTTGTAAATATTTTGTAATTTTTTGTATCCAACATGTCCAAGTCGCCTATGACATAAACTAGTTAAATCATTATTGGCGACAAGACAAGAAATATTTTGATTAACAAAATTACTTGTACAAATTTTATAAAGATTGCCTTTTCTACTAAATTCACAAATAATTTTACCATTTTTAATAATAAGATATTTTTCTTTATTAAAAACAACGTCATAATTAGAATCACAAAGTTGGCTTACACTTATCAAATTGAACTTAAGTCATTCTACTAATAAAACATTACTAAGAAAGAAAGAAAGAAGAGTTATCAATGTCTCAATTGCCAAGAATTTAGCCTTTGCTATCCCCAAAACGTCCATTTCTTCTTCTTGATGCTTGATGTTGGTAAAAAGTTCTTCTTTTCCGGTCACGTGTCCCAAACATCTGCTGTCCACGAGCTATTTGGAATCTTCCGTGATTGTTATAGCTCTTAATACCTACAAACAAATCATTTTTAGGTACCCTAAAATTTTAGGGTCCATGGAGGTTAGCCTTGAGACCTTTGAGTCTCCAAAAATGACTATTGCTATTTCTAAGTTTATATGTACTAGAAAAATGTCCATTTTTACCACAATAATAACAAGTAATAATATTAGGACTACTAGCATGTATGAAAGTTGGAGTTTGGTCATTTTTCTTAAAAACGGTTTGAAAAGTTTTGTAACCAAGTCCTAGTTTAGATTGATCACTTCTTTGTACACCAAGGATTTTTGTGACCTTATCCGTACTCAAATTAAAACATTGCACATCCTTTTTCAAATTCTCAATCTCTTTACTGAGCATTATTTTTCGGAATCGAGACTTTGAACTTTAGCAAGAGTTATAGAGTGTGCATGATCAAGAGATTCATAAGACATAAATAACTTGTCCTAGATTTAACTCCTTAAACTTCTTTTCCAAACTTTTGTACTTGCAAATAATATCTTTAAGCGCATTTTATAATTAATCATAATCACATTGAAGTTGATCAATTAACAAGGAAGAGGAAGAGTTAGAGCGTACCTCATTATTATCATCGTCGATGGCCATGAAAACATGTTCGTTTTCCTCTTCGTCATCGGATGTTTCAAGAAGTTCAACCCATGTTTGACTTTCGCATTGAGAGTCTTCTTTTCTGGAAAAGGCTTTTTCTTCTTTTGTTCTTCTTTAGCTAATTTTGGATAATCGGCTATAAAGTGCCCGGGTTTCCCGCATTTAAAGCAAGAGTTGTCTCTAGTTTTTCTTGCCTTGTTTTTATTAACAAACTTTGCAAACTTTCGAACAAGGGCAGCGGTTTCCTCATCATCCTCATCACTAACATAATAGGAATTATTAGAAGCAAGACCCTTAGGAGTAGATTGCATACCCGATTATGAGGTGGATGGTTTGGAGTTCTTTCTTTCCTTGAGATAGACTTCATAGATGAGAAGATTTCCAATGAGTTCATCAAATTTGAGAGTCTTAAGGTTTTGTGCTTCCGTTATAGCCGTCACCGTTTCGGACCATGAGCCATGAAGAGCATTTAATACCTTGGTTACCTTATTTTCCTTCGAGACAACCTTTCCGAGCGCCAATAGGGGATTGATTATGTTGTCTAGCCATTCCACCATTTTTGGAATTCCTTCACCCTCAAGCATTATGAAGTTTTCAAAATCTTTAACAGACATTATTTTTCTAGCTTGTTTAACTTTCTTAGTGCCTTCATAAATGGTTTCTAATTTTTCCCACGCTTCATGTGTCGACCATATTCCTCTAATCCAGTTGTACTTGGTGGCGGTGAGTGAGCAATGCAAAATATTCAAAGCATTACCATTTAGAGAGAATGCATTATTGTAGTTTTCTTGAATTCTTTTAAGATCTTGAAGGTTGTAGTTCCATCCTCCAACATCTTTGTGTAAGTCAGCGGCTACGATAATCTAGAGGGGGTGAATAGATTATCTCCATCTTTTCGATTTCGCCCTCTTTTAACAATCGAATGCTCAAACAAAATAATGAAGGTGCGGAATGTAAACAACACACGTCGATTTAAAGAGGTTCAACCCACCTAGGGCCTAATCCTCTACCACCCCAAAGTATATCCAGGGATGGATTTGAAAGAAAAAGAATTTTATTAATTACCAAAATTAATACAAATTCAACTTACGACACCTTTGAAGAGCACCACACTCTTCTTCAACACCACCTTTGAGATTACCACAATCTCTTCTTGAAGATTACCACAATCTCCAACGGCACCTTGTGAAGATTACCACAATCTTCAACCTTGAAGAATACCAAATTCTTCAACACCTCAACAAGAAGATTACCACAATCTTCTTACACCTAACACCTAGATCACCCAAGTGTGTTCTTACCACAAGAACACTCACAAGGATATCTTGTGTTTGAATGACGACCACAAATTCAAGATTACAACTCGATAATTGATAATACAATAGAGTGCAAGTGTAATCAAGAATAGCCTAGACCTCAAAGATGTGAAAGTGATAAGCTAGGCAATTTTTACAACAAGAATAATGACTATGAAAGACCAAGTGTTTGCTTGAAGTGTATCTTGTTGTGTTGTATCTCAATTGTTGTGTTGGTTGCTCCAAAACTTCCTCTATTTATAGGAGATGATTGATCAAGCATAGGCTCCTCTTGGGGATTGAAAATCTACAGAAAAATATAATTAAAATCAAGAATATAGCTGTTAGAAATCAATCCCACATTTTAAGGAAAGTTTGTCTGTTTGTCAAACGGTCATATTTTTTTTTGTCAATACATGGGGCGGCCGGTCGCACGAGAAATAGACGTTAGAAAAATGCACGACAAAATAACACGGGCGGCGGCCGACGCGTCTACCTCGGACCGGTCGACCATCACCCCAACCGGTCCCCTTATGGATTTTGCAAGGATTAAACGATCTGTTTCAAAACACACTTGCAGTGCAGGTCGACCGACCTGAGCGGCCGACCGTCGGCCGCCGTCGACGCCATGAGCGGCCGTCCGCTTCTTTTTTCTTCCGTCTCATTTTCTGTTTCTAAAAACATCTTGGTACGGGTTGCCCTATAGATATACCAGGTCGACCACGAGACAGAAATATTGTCCAATTTTTGTCGAAAATAAAACTCAAGAAATACTCCGAAAATTTAGTAAAAACATTTTAAACCGATCGGAAGTATTAGGACAACATTTAGAAACATCGTTTGAGAGTGAAAACCCAATAACGTAAAATCATTAAAAGCGTTGTCCAATTTAGACGAAAATAAACTTTGAGAAAATACTCCGGAAAATATTAAAAACATTTTAAATCATTTTAGGAGTATTTGGACAACCTTTAAAAACATTGTTTTGGTGATAAAATAAAATCATCAAAATTAAGATAAAAACATGTATCAAACAATCTCCCCCTTTTTGATGATTACAAACCAAAACAATTTTAACCCAAACTAAGAGAGCAATTTTAGAAATGATTTTCCGGTAAAAGCTTTTGACCGTTTGGAAGCAACCAAAATTTCCAAAAATATTAAAGCAACCAAGTAGGGAGTAAATATTTTCAATAATAAGCACAAGCTCCCCCTATCAACAAGCATATCAAGAATAATGTATGAGCAATAATCCATAAGCTAAAAGCTTTAGCTTTTACAATTTGTTCAAGAGCTTATAAGCTCCCCCTGTCACAAAACAACATTAAACAATAATATAAGTCCATCAAGCACAAATTGGACTAAAAATAAATCACAACTTATGGCTTTTATGAGCCATAGCTTATAACTTTTATGACAAGCTTTTATTAGCTTCTTTGAACTAACGAGCCAAATTCTGTTTCTCCCCTTTGGAATCATCAAAAAGAATGTTAGGATGATAGAAACATCATAGAAGAATATCAAAGTGCGCCAAAGAAATGGTTTATCAACCATTGAGCAATATAGGCTTAAAAACCAAGGAAAATGGGAGAAATGTATCATGAAGAGTTCATCTCGTTTTATTTCCCAAAACATGATCTCAATGAGTATAGAAGACATTTGGAAGCGAGAGAATCATGTAGAAGTTGAAATTTTCATTGAAACATTTCAACAAACACTTTGTGTGCGTGAAAAATAGAGGAGGTTGTATAAAACCTTTGTAAATGGTTCAAGCCAAAAATATGCATATCATCAATCAACCTCATTTCAAAGCTCAAAAAATCATATGCACCATATGTAATAATATGTTCATCAAATAAGAAGCTCAAAGTAGATTCTCAAGGGTTCAACCCAATTGAGATAAGCTAAGAATGATCAAGGCATTACAAATGCCAAAAATTAGAGCAACCATCAAGTAATAAGTCATGCTTTCAACAATACATGTATCAAATGTCCCAACATATTCAACTAAGCATAACAAAGCAATAAAAGAAGCACTTTTACCATCAAGTACTTCATACCAATGATCAAACAATGCTTTAGAGTATTTTTACCATCAAATACTCCATCAAAAATCATGATCATCCACAAGTCATTATCAACTTGCAATATTAACCCTTTTAAGAAAAACAAGCAAATATCATTAGTACAAATGAGTTTTACAAAAATTCATCAAAATACAAAACATCATTAATGAAGATCTAGAAAGTAAAGGGGGTGGGGTAACATCATTCCTCATCCGAGGAGAAGCAAGATCCGGGAATAAAGTCTTGATGAATTTCTTTAACTTGCCGATAGACTTTTGCATTTTAGAGGTCTTTTGCTCCAAAGCCTCATACCTCGTCTCATGAAAAGCCCTCATCTCATCAAATTCGGCTTGAGTATACCTCCTAGGCGGTTGAGCACCGGTATTACCCTCCGGATTGCTCGGTTCGCCTTCTTCCACCAATCTTGCGGCCCGGCGACATCAAAGATGTCATTAGGATCGGAGACTCTTGACCTCTTCCTCTTGCCATTTTGGTTGGTCGGATGTCCATATTCTTGCGCATCGTGACTATTTGGGAGATATTGTCAATGTCGAAGTCATTTTGAAAAACTTCCGAGTTAAACTCCGACGAAGGAAGTCGATTGAATAAGAAGTTTACAAATCCAATTTCCCATAACCAACTTCTTATTACTTGAGTAATGGACTCGATTAGACATTGAATAAGTATGGCACCAAAGTTAAGTGGTTCCTCCTAGCAATCTTATAAGTCAAAAATAATCCATATTGCTAGGCATCTTTCCCGACTTACCACAAATGCAATATGCGACAATGACCGATAAAATGCGATGCTCAAGTGTCATTGCCAACAAAGAATACTTAGGCCATACTCCCAAATACGTCTTGACTTCTTTCATCGATACCCCCAACATTTCATCATTCCAAGTCCCCAAGAGAAATAATCCCAACCACCTTCTCTAACATGTAAAAAGCGGCAAATATCATTGGGAGTCCATCTAAAATGACGACCCTTTATAAGTGAATTAACGGCAATCGGCTTTCTATCATTATCATATTGCACCCACATATTAGCATAAAAATGTTGGATAATATCATCATCATACAACACATAAGCATGCTCCCATAAATACATCCAACCTTGCTCCTCAAAAAATCCTCTAATCGTAGGATACTCATTCGCAAAAGAGCTAAACGACACATTTTAGTCCTCGCAATAGATTTACCTTTCATCCCCCGTATCCTCATAGTACCATTCCGCATACTTATTGATGAAATTAATAGCATTGCGGGAATTAGGAGCTTGAGTAACAAAAGATTTTTACCTTTCGCCCAACGGCAATTTTCGAGCGAAATTGTTCGCGGAGCTCGGTGATTTGGGCCCGAGAGAGAATGGGATTTTGAACATCATCACCTTCTTTGAACCACGTTTCTTTGAGCGCTCGAATATCCCTTTGTTCGGCTTCTTCTTGCCGATTTCTTGTGAACCCTCTCCGCCCCTTCTACGCTTGGAGATGGGATTTCGATCCGTGGAATTTCTTGGAGGAGCCATATATGAAAGATTCTTGAGAAAATAAGAAGATTAGCAACAAGAATCGTGAAAAATGATGAAGAATTGAAGATTCTAGAGAAAAGGGGATGAAAAATCGTTCTTAAGGGTTTGGGGATTTTGCTTCGTCTGCATTTTTGAGAAGAAAAACAGAGCGATTTTAAGTGAAAAATAACCCTGGGCGACCGGTCGAGGTGGGGTGCGACCGGTCGAGGTGCAGGGCGACCGGTCGCCCCTGCTATGACCGTCCCAGGTGATTTTACTATCTCCCAGATTTTTTCAAAAATCGATTTTTCACCCCAAAAGTTTTAAAACTTTGCAAAAATATAAGTTTGGACTATATCCAACAAATATGGGTTTAGGGAAAACATATAAATGATAAAAACGAGACTAATCACATAGTGCCTTTTAAAAGAAAACATTTGCAAGATCAATTTGGGGCACTTAAGGGGTCAAAAAGAAATATCTTGAAAGATATGTGTATAAACATAAAATCGAGTTTTAAGGAAAAAAATACGAGTAGACATACCTCGATGGTTTAAGAAACTTGATGACGTAATAGCCAATGAGTATGAAGTATGTATCTACACAATTCTTAGACAACATATGCATAGAAAATACAAGTGTAGGCAAGTAATATGAGATAAAAAAGAGCTTATGCTATAAGATTTCATAAGAGATAATAAGCCACATAAGTCTAATGAAAAGCTCAAGAGTTTTTAGAAAAACATGCAAGGTCTCTTTCAAAAAAAAAAAATTGAAACTCATAAATATATAAGAGACCTATTTAAAACAAATATTTGAAAAATCATCTTGCAATTAAGACACAATTACAAACATGCATATAATTAAAAGAAAAATGCATATACAAATGGGGAGATACGGTTTACCAATTTCGCCGTTTCCATGGGTTGTGTCTTTCCCATTGTTGATGATGATATCTTCCCATTTGGAAGTCACTTTGTTGATGATGACTTCCTTGATTACTCCATTTCCAAGGTTTGTTACCTTCCCATGGTTGATGGTTTCTTCTTCTTTGAAAATCATCTTGTTGATGATGTCTTTGCCATTTCCACAGTTGTGTTCTTCCCATTTTTGATGATACGCTCTTCTTGGAAATTGGCTTTGTTGAGAGTAGTTCCTTCTTTGATCAAATGAAGCGTTCATTTGATGTTTTCTTGGTGGCATGAATTTTCTCCGATTTTTGCTTTGCCGGGTACCTAATAGTGCATTGTTTTGTGGTACCCTCATGTGTTTGGGTCCTTTAAGATTAGCTTTGAGACTTTTAGGTCTCCAACAATATTTAGAGCTATTTCTAGCCCGACAAGAATTAGCCGTATGACCCTTTTTGCCACAATAAAAGCAAGTAATAATTCTAGGAGCATAATGACCAATATGCATATTGACTTGATCCTTTTTCATATGATTAACAACATTAGGCTTATGATCAAGTCCTTTATCACAATTATGATTATCAACAATATTGGACATTTTATTGGTACTCAAGTTGGATTTTAATAAATCCTTTTTCATGCAATCAATATTCTCAACAAGAGTACTATTTTCTTTTTCAAGGTTTCTAACCTTGTCAAGTGTGGTGGTGTGAGCACATGATAGTGATTCATAGGAAGTAAATAAACTATCCTTATCATTTTTCAAAACAATGAATTCCTTTTTCAAATTTTTGTATTTAACAAGTAAGTTTTGGAATTCATCTTGTAGCTCATCAAAATCATTTTGCAAATCACTATAATCATTTTGAATAACAATATCATAAGAAGTAGAGGGCTTAGAACTTACCTCGTTTTCTTCTTCGATGCCCATGAGGCATTGTTCAACTTGTTCATCATGGGAGGTTGTAGAAGGCTTATCCCATGTTGTTGGATTTGATGTTGTATCCATTTGTGAAGTAGATGCTTTTGAGTTGCTCCTTTCATTTGCATATACTTCATAGATGGCTTCTAATTTTGCCATACTTCATGTGCCGATTGAATACCTACAACATGATCAAATTCCAAAGTGGTAAGTGAACAAAGTAAAATATTAAGAGCTTTACCATTTAAAGAGATGATTTTCTTCTCTTCATCATTGAGCTTTTTGAAGCCTTTTGAGGTGTGTGGTGTATCTTTCATCGGAATGGATTCTCCATTAATGACGGTGTTCCAAATGTCGAACCCGCAACCTTGTAAGTAGCATTCCATTCTTTCTTTCCAAAATATAAAATTTTTGGAATCAAACCGAGGTGGCTTGGTGGTGGAGGTGGAAAGGTGAACTTCGTTTGTAGCCGACGATCGTTTCTCTTCACTCGCGATGTGAAACGAGCTTGCCAAAAAGTTTGGCTCGATACCACTTGTAAGTCAAGCGGCTACGATAATCTAGAGGGGGTGAATAGATTATCTCCATCTTTTCGATTTCGCCCTCTTTTAACAATCGAATGCTCAAACAAAATAATGAAGGTGCGGAATGTAAACAACACACGTCGATTTAAAGAGGTTCAACCCACCTAGGGCCTAATCCTCTACCACCCCAGTATATCCGGGATGGATTTGAAAAGAAAAAGAATTTTATTAATTACCAAAATTAATACAAATTCAACTTACGACACCTTGAAGAGCACCACACTCTCTTCTTCAACACCACCTTTGAGATTACCACAATCTCTTCTTGAAGATTACCACAATCTCCAACGGCACCTTGTGAAGATTACCACAATCTTCAACCTTGAAGAATACCAAATTCTTCAACACCTCAACAAGAAGATTACCACAATCTTCTTACACCTAACACCTAGATCACCCAAGTGTGTTCTTACCACAAGAACACTCACAAGGATATCTTGTGTTTGAATGGCGACCACAAATTCAAGATTACAACTCGATAATTGATAATACAATAGAGTGCAAGTGTAATCAAGAATAGCCTAGACCTCAAAGATGTGAAAGTGATAAGCTAGGCAATTTTACAACAAGAATAATGACTATGAAAGACCAAGTGTTTGCTTGAAGTGTATCTTGTTGTGTTGTATCTCAATTGTTGTGTTGGTTGCTCCAAAACTTCCTCTATTTATAGGAGATGATTGATCAAGCATAGGCTCCTCTTGGGGATTGAAAATCTACAGAAAAATATAATTAAAATCAAGAATATAGCTGTTAGAAATCAATCCCACATTTTAAGGAAAGTTTTGTCATTCATCAAACGGTCATATTTTTCTTTGTCAATACATAGGGCGGCCGCACGTACGAGAAATAGACGTTAGAAAAATACACAGCAAAATAACACAGGGCGACCGGTCGACGTCTACCTCGACCGGTCGACCATCACCCCAACCGGTCCCCCTTATGGATTTTGCAAGGATTAAACGATCTGTTTCAAAACACACTTGCAGGTACCGGTCGACCCCTGGCGGCCGGTCGGCCGACCGACGATCGGCCGACGCCGAGCGGCCGTGGCCGACCGCTCTTTTTTTTCTTCCGTCTCATTTTTGTTTCTAAAAACATCTTGAGTCAGGTTGCCTATAGAGCTTAACCGGTCGACCACGAGACAGAAATATTGTCCAAATTTTGTCGAAAATAAAACTCAAGAAATACTCCGAAAATTTAGTAAAAACATTTTAAACCGATCGGAAGTATTAGGACAACATTTAGAAACATCGTTTGAGAGTGAAAACCCAATAACGTAAAATCATTAAAAGCGTTGTCCAATTTAGACGAAAATAAACTTTGAGAAAATACTCCGGAAAATATTAAAAACATTTTAAATCATTTTAGGAGTATTTGGACAACCTTTAAAAACATTGTTTTGGTGATAAAATAAAATCATCAAAATTAAGATAAAAACATGTATCAAACAATCCCCCTTTTTGATGATTACAAACCAAAACAATTTTAACCCAAACTAAGAGAGCAATTTTAGAAATGATTTTCGGTAAAAGCTTTTGACCGTTTGGAAGCAACCAAAATTTCCAAAATATTAAAGCAACCAAGTAGGGAGTAAATATTTTCAATAATAAGCACAAGCTCCCCTATCAACAAGCATATCAAGAATAATGTATGAGCAATAATCCATAAGCTAAAAGCTTTAGCTTTTACAATTTGTTCAAGAGCTTATAAGCTCCCCTGTCACAAAACAACATTAAACAATAATATAAGTCCATCAAGCACAAATTGGACTAAAAATAAATCACAACTTATGGCTTTTATGAGCCATAGCTTATAGCTTTTATGACAAGCTTTTATTAGCTTCTTTGAACTAACGAGCCAAATTCCTGTTTCTCCCCTTTGGAATCATCAAAAAGAATGTTAGGATGATAGAAACATCATAGAAGAAGAATATCAAAGTGCGCCAAAGAAATGGTTTATCAACCATTGAGCAATATAGGCTTAAAAACCAAGGAAAATGGGAGAAATGTATCATGAAGAGTTCATACGCTCGTTTTATTTCCCAAAACATGATCTCAATGAGTATAGAAGACATTTGGAAGCGAGAGAATCATGTAGAAGTTGAAATTTTCATTGAAACATTTCAACAAACACTTTGTGTGCGTGAAAAATAGAGGAGGTTGTATAAAACCTTTGTAAATGGTTCAAGCCAAAAATATGCATATCATCAATCAACCTCATTTCAAAGCTCAAAAAATCATATGCACCATATGTAATAATATGTTCATCAAATAAGAAGCTCAAAGTAGATTCTCAAGGGTTCAACCCAATTGAGATAAGCTAAGAATGATCAAGGCATTACAAATGCCAAAAATTAGAGCAACCATCAAGTAATAAGTCATGCTTTCAACAATACATGTATCAAATGTCCCAACATATTCAACTAAGCATAACAAAGCAATAAAAGAAGCACTTTTACCATCAAGTACTTCATACCAATGATCAAACAATGCTTTAGAGTATTTTTACCATCAAATACTCCATCAAAAATCATGATCATCCACAAGTCATTATCAACTTGCAATATTAACCCTTTTAAGAAAAACAAGCAAATATCATTAGTACAAATGAGTTTTACAAAAATTCATCAAAATACAAAACATCATTAATGAAGATGCTAGAAAGTAAAGGGGTGGGGTAACATCATTCCTCATCCAGGAGAAGCAAGATCCGGGAATAAAGTCCTTGATGAATTTCTTTAACTTGCCGATAGACTTTTGCATTTTAGAGGTCTTTTGCTCCAAAGCCTCATACCTCGTCTCATGAAAAGCCCTCATCTCATCAAATTCGGCTTGAGTATACCTCCTAGGCGGTTGAGCACCGGTATTACCCTCCGGATTGCTCGGTTCGCCTTCTTCCACCAATCTTGCGGCCCGGCGACATCAAAGATGTCATTAGGATCGGGAGACTCTTGACCTCTTCCTCTTGCCATTTTGGTTGGTCGGATGTCCATATTCTGCGCATCGTGACTATTTGGGAGATATTGTCAATGTCGAAGTCATTTTGAAAAACTTCCGAGTTAAACTCCGACGAAGGAAGTCCGATTGAATAAGAAGTTTACAAATCCAATTTCCCATAACCAACTTCTTATTACTCTTGAGTAATGGACTCGATTAGACATTGAATAAGTATGGCACCAAAGTTAAGTGGTTCCTCCTAGCAATCTTATAAGTCAAAAATAATCCATATTGCTAGGCATCTTTCCCGACTTACCACAAATGCAATATGCGACAATGACCGATAAAATGCGATGCTCAAGTGTCATTGCCAACAAAGAATACTTAGGCCATACTCCCAAATACGTCTTGACTTCTTTCATCGATACCCCCAACATTTCATCATTCCAAGTCCCCAAGAGAAATAATCCCAACCACCTTCTCTAACATGTAAAAGCCAAGCAAATATCATTGGGAGTCCATCTAAAATGACGACCCTTTATAAGTGAATTAACGGCAATCGGCTTTCTATCATTATCATATTGCACCCACATATTAGCATAAAAATGTTGGATAATATCATCATCATACAACACATAAGCATGCTCCCATAAATACATCCAACCTTGCTCCTCAAAAATCCTCTAATCGTAGGATACTCATTCGCAAAAGAGCTAAAAACGACACATTTTAGTCCTCGCAATAGATTTACCTTTCATCCCCGTATCCTCATAGTACCATTCCGCATACTTATTGATGAAATTAATAGCATTGCGGGAATTAGGAGCTTGAGTAACAAAAGATTTTTTACCTTTCGCCCAACGGCAATTTTCGAGCGAAATTGTTCCGCGGAGCTCGGTGATTTGGGCCCGAGAGAGAATGGGATTTTGAACATCATCACCTTCCTTGAACCACGTTTCTTTGAGCGGCTCGAATATCCCTTTGTTCGGCTTCTTCTTGCCGATTTCTTGACGAACCCTCTCCGCCCCTTCTACGCTTGGAGATGGGATTTCGATCGGTGGAATTTCTTGGAGGAGCCATATATGAAAGATTCTTGAGAAAATAAGAAGATTAGCAACAAGAATCGTGAAAAATGATGAAGAATTGAAGATTCTAGAGAAAAGGGGATGAAAAAATCGTTCTTAAGGGTTTGGGGATTTTGCTTCGTCTGTTTTGAGAAGAAGAACAGAACGATTTTAAGTGAAAAATAACCTGGGCAGGACCGGTCGAGGTGGGTGTGCGGCCGAGGTCGAGTGCGGGCGGCCGTCGCCCGCTATGACCGTCCCGGTGATTTTACTATCTCCCGATTTTTTCAAAAATCGATTTTTCACCCAAAAGTTTTAAAACTTTGCAAAAATATAAGTTTGGACTATATCCAACAAATATGGGTTTAGGAAAACATATAAATGATAAAAACGAGACTAATCACATAGTGCCTTTTAAAAGAAAACATTTGCAAGATCAATTTGGGGCACTTAAGGGTCAAAAAGAAATATCTTGAAAGATATGTGTATAAACATAAAATCGAGTTTTAAGGAAAAAATACGAGTAGACATACCTCGATGGTTTAAGAAACTTGATGACGTAATAGCCAATGAGTATGAAGTATGTATCTACACAATTCTTAGACAACATATGCATAGAAAATACAAGTGTAGGCAAATAATATGAGATAACAAAAAGAGCTTATGCTATAAGATTTCATAAGAGATAATAAGCCACATAAGTCTAATGAAAAGCTCAAGAGTTTTTAGAAAAACATGCAAGGTCTCTTTCAAAAAAATTGAAACTCATAAATATATAAGAGACCTATTTAAAACAAATATTTGAAAAATCATCTTGCAATTAAGACACAATTACAAACATGCATATAATTAAAAGAAAAATGCATATACAAATGGGGAGATACGGTTTACCATTTTCGCCGTTTCCATGGGTTGTGTCTTTCCCATTGTTGATGATGATGTCTTCCCATTTGGAAGTCACTTTGTTGATGATGACTTCCTTGATTACTCCATTTCCAAGGTTTGTTACCTTCCCATGGTTGATGGTTTCTTCTTCTTTGAAAATCATCTTGTTGATGATGTCTTTGCCATTTCCACGGATTGTGTTCTTCCCATTTTTGATGATACGCTCTTCTTGGAAATTGGCTTTGTTGAGAGTAGTTCCTTCTTTGATCAAATGAAGCGTTCATTTGATGTTTTCTTGGTGGCATGAATTTTCTCCGATTTTTGCTTTGCCGGGTACCTAATAGTGCATTGTTTTGTGGTACCCTCATGTGTTTGGGTCCTTTAAGATTAGCTTTGAGACTTTTAGGTCTCCAACAATATTTAGAGCTATTTCTAGCCCGACAAGAATTAGCCGTATGACCCTTTTGCCACAATAAAAGCAAGTAATAATTCTAGGAGCATAATGACCAATATGCATATTGACTTGATCCTTTTTCATATGATTAACAACATTAGGCTTATGATCAAGTCCTTTATCACAATTATGATTATCAACAATATTGGACATTTTATTGGTACTCAAGTTGGATTTTAATAAATCCTTTTTCATGCAATCAATATTCTCAACAAGAGTACTATTTTCTTTTTCAAGGTTTCTAACCTTGTCAAGTGTGGTGGTGTGAGCACATGATAGTGATTCATAGGAAGTAAATAAACTATCCTTATCATTTTTCAAAACAATGAATTCCTTTTTCAAATTTTTGTATTTAACAAGTAAGTTTTGGAATTCATCTTGTAGCTCATCAAAATCATTTTGCAAATCACTATAATCATTTTGAATAACAATATCATAAGAAGTAGAGGGCTTAGAACTTACCTCGTTTTCTTCTTCGATGCCCATGAGGCATTGTTCAACTTGTTCATCATGGGAGGTTGTAGAAGGCTTATCCCATGTTGTTGGATTTGATGTTGTATCCATTTGTGAAGTAGATGCTTTTGAGTTGCTCCTTTCATTTGCATATACTTCATAGATGGCTTCTAATTTTTGCCATACTTCATGTGCCGATTGAATACCTACAACATGATCAAATTCCAAAGTGGTAAGTGAACAAAGTAAAATATTAAGAGCTTTACCATTTAAAGAGATGATTTTCTTCTCTTCATCATTGAGCTTTTTGAAGCCTTTTGAGGTGTGTGGTGTATCTTTCATCGGAATGGATTCTCCATTAATGACGGTGTTCCAAATGTCGAACCCGCAACCTTGTAAGTAGCATTCCATTCTTTCTTTCCAAAATATAAAATTTTTGGAATCAAACCGAGGTGGCTTGGTGGTGGAGGTCTTAGGAAAGGTGAACTTCGTTTTGTAGCCGACGATCGTTTCTCTTCACTCGCGATGTGAAACGAGCTTGCAAAAGAGTTTGGCTCGATACCACTTGTAAGTCAGCGGCTACGATAATCTAGAGGGGGGGTGAATAGATTATCTCCATCTTTTCGATTTCGCCCTCTTTTAACAATCGAATGCTCAAACAAAATAATGAAGGTGCGGAATGTAAACAACACACGTCGATTTAAAGAGGTTCAACCCACCTAGGGCCTAATCCTCTACCACCCCAAGATATCAGGGATGGATTTCGAAAAGAAAAAGAATTTTATTAATTACCAAAATTAATACAAATTCAACTTACGACACCTTGAAGAGCACCACACTCTTCTTCAACACCACCTTTGAGATTACCACAATCTCTTCTTGAAGATTACCACAATCTCCAACGGCACCTTGTGAAGATTACCACAATCTTCAACCTTGAAGAATACCAAATTCTTCAACACCTCAACAAGAAGATTACCACAATCTTCTTACACCTAACACCTAGATCACCCAAGTGTGTTCTTACCACAAGAACACTCACAAGGATATCTTGTGTTTGAATGACGACCACAAATTCAAGATTACAACTCGATAATTGATAATACAATAGAGTGCAAGTGTAATCAAGAATATCCTAGACCTCAAAGATGTGAAAGTGATAAGCTAGGCAATTTTTACAACAAGAATAATGACTATGAAAGACCAAGTGTTTGCTTGAAGTGTATCTTGTTGTGTTGTATCTCAATTGTTGTGTTGGTTGCTCCAAAACTTCCTCTATTTATAGGAGATGATTGATCAAGCATAGGCTCCTCTTGGGGATTGAAAATCTACAAAAAATATAATTAAAATCAAGAATATAGCTGTTAGAAATCAATCCCACATTTTAAGGAAAGTTTGTCTCATTGTCAAACGGTCATATTTTTTGTCAATACATAGGCGACCTGGCCGCACGAGAAATAGACGTTAGAAAAATGCACAAAGAAAATAAACAGGCACCGGCCGACGTCTACCTCGACCGGTCGACCATCACCCCAACCGGTCCCCCTTATGGATTTTGCAAGGATTAAACGATCTGTTTCAAAACACACTTGCAGTACCTGGCCGACCGACAGGCGGCCGACCGGACGGTCGACGCCTGCATGCACGGCCGACCGCTGCTTTTTTTTCTTCCGTCTCATTTTCTGTTTCTAAAAACATCTTCAGTACGGGTTGCCTATAGGCAAGGTCGACCACGAGATGTAAATATTGTCCAATTTTTGTCGAAAATAAAACTCAAGAAATACTCCAAAATTTAGTAAAAACATTTTAAACCGATCGGAAGTATTAGGACAACATTTAGAAACATCGTTTGAGAGTGAAAACCCAATAACGTAAAATCATTAAAAGCGTTGTCCAATTTAGACGAAAATAAACTTTGAGAAAATACTCCAGGAAAATATTAAAAACATTTTAAATCATTTTAGGAGTATTTGGACAACCTTTAAAAACATTGTTTTGGTGATAAAATAAAATCATCAAAATTAAGATAAAAACATGTATCAAACACTTTGTTGGTTAAGTTATTCCTTCAATAATCGCATTCCAAATATCGAAATTGCAACCTTGTAGAAAGCATTCCATTCGGTCTTTCCAAAAGGCATAGTTGTTGGCATCGAATAATGGTGGCTTGTTGGTAGGCGTCGGTGGTGAGGTAGCTTTCGCTCGTAGCCATGGTTCTCCTCTTTACTCCCAAAGATTAAACTAGTTTTCCAAAGAGTTTGACTTTGATACCACTTGTTAGTCCAGTGGCTACGAAAATCTAGAGGGGGTGAATAGATTTTCCCAATTTTTTGATTTTTACCCTCTTTTTCGAATATGAAGATGGTGAAGAAATAAAAGTGAATAAATATAAATAACACACAATGATTTATAGAGCTTCAACCCACCTAGAGCCTAATGCTCTACCACCCTAAGTATGTCCGAATAGATTTCAAAAAGGAAAAAAGTGTATTAATAGATACCAAACTATTACAACCTTTACCTTGAAGAGTACCATACTCTTTGTACATCACCACCTATGAAGATTACCACAATCTTTTTACAACAATGAAGAGCACCAAACTCTTCAACACCAGAATCAACCAAGTGTATTCTTACCACAAGATCACTAATAAGGATTTCTTGTTTTGGATGATTTGAACCAATTCAAGATTACAACTCAAATGAAGTATACAACTTTGAAGTGCAAGTGTAATCATGTATAAGCTAATACTCAAGATATGCAAGTGTAAAGCTTAGGTTAAATTCAACAAGTATGTTGAAAGTGAAGAACAAGAAGTTTTTCGATTTTTGCTTGTTGTTTGTATGCTTGTGTTGTATATTGATCCTTCAAACTTTCAAGTATTTATAGGAGGACTCCTTGATTTGAATAACAACACAGCTCCTCCTAGAAGAGTGAAATCAGTAAAATAAATGTCAAACAATTGAAGAAAATAGTTGTTAGAATCAATCCCACATTTTCATGAAAAAGTTGTCTCGCAACGAATAGGGCCGATAACACCTTAGGGTGACCGGTCGCCCCTCTAATAAGAAAAAGACGTTTGAAATATTTAAACATGACATGCAATAGGGGTGGACCGATCGATGGGCTAGGGTGACCTGGGTCGACCAGGTGCAATCGCACCCCAGTGGTCCAACCGGTCCTCCTTGGTACGAAAGAATCGAGAGAAAGAAAGAATCCCCAAACAGGTAGAGACACGGTCGACTGGGTCGACCCCCTTCCATAACCCCACTAGTTGTTCTCTATTTTGTACAACTTTCGGTACGGGGTTGCTCTATGGGCGATTGGTCGACCTAAGTCTGAAGAGAAGTTGTCCGAATTTTGTCAAATAATTTTCAAGAAGTACTTAAAAATTGGTAAAAATCATTGAAATTATTTTGAAGCATTTGGACAATATTTGGGGACATTGTGTTGGTATAAAACTCAATTATATGAAATCATCAAAATTACGATAAATATATTTATCTAACACTATATGTATTATAGTTATCCGTATTTGCCAAATAATACTTCATCTTAATAATTTTTATTATATTTAAATAATCTAAAAACTATCCAACAACAACTTATAAGTATTAATTAAACAATACATAACTAATAAAATAAGAACACTAATATAATAATTATTTTTAGTTTATGTCATAATTAAAAATTAAATAATCTCAAACTTATTTTAATATATATTTTATATAGTCTTAAAGTTAGTATAAGTCAATTTCTACAAAAATAATGTCTAAATTAGACATATTTTTATTTTTGAATAACTATTTTACATTTGTATATTTATGTTTCGTATTTTTGCCGATTTATTGACCATAACTTCTCATAAAATTCATAATATACTCGTACATATTGAATGTCGATTTTTTCCCGTCTCTACTAACTAACTAGTATTTGACCCGTGCGATGCATGGGATGTTATGTACTACAGAAAATGAAATTTAAGAAAAGCACAATATACATGTAATAAAAAACATGAAAATATATATATATATATTACAATTTTGGAAAACTTTTTGTACACAACATTATTCATTTGGCCGTCATTTGACGTATCATCGCCACAAACTAAGATTTTCAACCCTTTGGGATTGGTTACTCATGAAACAACAACATATAATTGACCGTGATCAAAACAGGATTCTTTAGGTAAAGACCGACATGCGAGAGAGAGCGCCTTGGCTTTTGTTTATTATCATGGCATAGGAAACGATCGAGGAAAGCTGTTTTCTTTGGAACTTGAAGGAAATTCTAAGATCAGACGGGGTTAGCGTCATTCGCGGAATTAAAACTTTATGACCGGCATTTGCTCCCGTGAGAATTTTACATTCAAGTACATGTGTGCTAAGCCTCGTAATGACCAACCTCGGACCGTTGCATAACCCAATAGAATAGTCTATATTCCTCAGGAGCATTACAGGAGTCCCAACCTTCAAATACAGTTCGTGATTAGGAATGCCGGAACATCTTATACCGTTTAAGAATTCTGGTATATGCAGATCATGTAAGAAGTCAACATTTGCATCTGATTTGCAAGTGCTATTAGAGCTCAAATACGTATGACCTTAGATGAGTTCATGGAAGTCATATACTGATTAATGGACTCAACGACATCCAGGGTCGGTGCTAAGATAGCTCTGTCCTTCAAGTATATCAGATCATCCGTGGCATCTTTAAATATTGGATAAGTGTTTTCGACAATAGTAGAAATTGGATCACCAGATGAGTGGAGAAAATTATCTTTAGGAATATCAATAGTGGCACAACCATCATTCGCTCCTCCAATTGTTCCATCTCCAACGCTAGTGATCCATTCAGAAAATCTCTTAAAATCTTCATAATCGTTTGTTTCACCCAGACTTTGAAGCCACATGTTTTTCGTCAATCTAAGAACCTTGCAATCTTTCCATAAATACGATGAATTTATCATGGCATTGACAATATCCTGACGGCTTCCCTTGGGTACAACCAGCAATCTCTGCCTGAAGTCCCCACCAAACACGACTGTTTTATCTCCAAATGGGACGTCAGGATTATCCGGTAATGTGGCACTCATAATGTCTCGTATACTTTTGTCCACTTCCTGAAAGAAATATTTGTTCATCATCGAGCTTCGTCTCATATTATTAGTTTACAACGAACAATCAATTCGGCAAGTGGACTCCCCATTTTGATTTCGACGTGGACGATTCATTTGGATTAATGGGTATTAAAATCGAGAGTGTGCAGTCCTTCCGCCAGGCAATAGAAGAGCAGTTATCCCGCTGGATGCCACATTCAGTACAATATGCCCTTTAGATCTCAACCCCGAAGATATAGCCCTCCACAAATATGTTTTGCCAGTGCCTCCGTATCCATACACAAAGAACATACGACCTCTATTCGATTGAACAAAACTCATGATTTTAGAATACACGCCACGCTGTTCACCAGTCATGTTTGAAGGAAGATTATTGTGTTCGAGGTCCAGAGCCTTACGATCATAGTGCAATTCATCGTATATCAATTTGTTTTGACTCATATCCATACTATCAACATCCGGAAATGGCATCGTATCAAATTCACGCAAACTCCTACCATGACCACGCAATAATTTTTCAATCTCGGAAAGTGCCAGGTTCTTGATTTGATCCTCACTCAGCATTAGTTCTATTAGAAAAGAACAAACATAAAATGTATAAGAATAAATAATTTAATATAAAAAAAGTATTTTAAAAACGAATATATGAATTTTACATCCAAAGAATAATATCTAATATATAATCATTGGATTAGTACATTGATGTTGCATAAGGAGACATTGTTTATATAGAATATCATCCGAAAGATAGTCCCAACATTTTTCCCATACCACATCTGGCCTGCTCAAAGAATCTGATGATAACAATGATACAAATAAAATCCGAAGATTTTCTGCACTTGCCCAGTGACTCGCTATAGTGATGCCATCAATGTACTCTCTATCATCTTCTAATAAACCCAAAGCATAGCAAGCTTCGCGATAAGAAGAGTGTTGAACACCTTTAATCTTCTTATAATCGTTATGACATGTGGCACCACAGACAACATTTATAAGACACCTCAAATAATAGATGTCACCACATCCAGGAGGCACGTAGTGCACACATCCTATAGAATTTCCTGCCTTTCTCGGCGCCCACTTCCTAATGTTTGATTTCCATGTGAATTTCGTAGGAGCTTCTGCATAAGTCAACTCTCTGGCTTCATGGTAAATCTTGTTGGCTTCCATCCATGCCAAAAACATGCTTTCTCTAACGGTGCTTTTGTTAATAACATCATCTATCCTTTCGTCATCATGAAAAATAACACTCTGCTCGTTCTCCAGATGGAAACTTATCCTTTCAACCGAAGGATATTTATATTGCATCTCGTATCCCAATAATCTCCATGATGCCTCACATGACAAAACATATCTACAATCGTAATACATGCTCACTTCGTCAACAGGTTTTCCAGTGTCTTCATCACCGCTGCTTTGATAGAATGATGCGTTACACGATCATGGCCCTTATTGACATACTTGAACAAATATTTTATTGACCATGACTGATTACACCATTCTACATTAAGGTGAGCCCCGTACTTAAGTAATAATCGATGATTATCCATTTTTCTCAATAACTCTGCCATTATTTCTACGTCTATATCGCGGGTAACCTTCTTCGTCGATTGAAGTAGCATCAACAAATGTTTTTGGAAAATGCTTCGTACAACGACCATCAACCATGCACGGAGAACTTTTTCTTACATCGCCACGCGGACCATGAACCATGAAATCTCTAACAGCAATATAATAGCACGGATCATCTCTTTCATTTGGTATCTCTGTCGATATGATTTTATCTATATCTTCTGCATTTGGATATTTAGCCTCTTTGGCCAGAAAAAGCAGAATGTGGGCATGAGGCAATCCACATTTTCAAATTCTATGGTGTATATCACTGTAAAGCACAAAATAAAAAAAAGTAATAAAATAAATTAGAATTGACCAAATATTAATATTAAAATTTAAAGTTATATAGTAAAAACCAACTTAATTTTTATAATCTGAGACAACTTTTCCAAATATTTCGTTATGCCAAAGATCCCTGATAAGAGCATCAAGTTTCACTTTAAAAATTCTGCAAATAATATCTGGACGGTCTTCGGGATTAAGTTTTCTACTCTCAAGAAAGCGAACAATCTCCGTCCATTTTAGATTTGAAGTGAATGTAATTAATAAATCAGGATAACCGGCCCATCGATATGGCCATTGCATCTTGATAGTTTTGTATCATGTATCGAGCACCCCCGGTAAAACTCGAAGGTAAGATAATTCGTTTTCCTTGTGTGTTGGGTTCAGTGTCTCCACGAAACACAACATCTGCGAGACCATACATATCAACACGCAACTTCTTCTGATTCAAACGTACGTATTTCAATCGCTACGATTCGACAATCGTATAAGCATCAACAACAAACTCTTTGGAATAATCTTCTTGACGACACAATCGTAGAAGGTTCATTTCCCCTTTCGTGCATACGATATGAAAAAATTCTCCGACACTAATTGTTTTCCTCCCTCTTGTCTTGGTTGTCTTCTTAAGGTCCGAGAATGGGATGTCTTCTCTCGAAACCATCTTCACTATAAGCGCAAAAGAACAATGGGTACTTGTAATGCCAAGTAAGAAGCATTCAACTCATTTATCCGCTTCAATAAAAGCGAGTTCTTGTCTCGATCACGATATCTCTATCCCCTAAAGCTTCATCAAAATCACCAACAATCAAAGCCACCACTTCGAACACGAAGGTGAATTATATGTTCGGGCATCGCGTCTCTTTTACCAATAAGCCGCAATCTAACATCTGAATGTCTTCATTCTTGAATCTTTTCTCTCGCCATTCTAAATGTTTTTACCAAAATATTATGTTCATCAAGCATTTCTTTAAGTCCAGCAACGATATCTTCATGCAGATTATTTGTTTCACTTCCTTGCCTACAAAATTAAATATTGAATAAATACAAAAAACATTAGCATGACCAAAAATATATTAAAATAGTAGCCAATATCTATATTTTAATAATAAAAAAAACAAACCTCGACATAATTTAGTCATGTGATACTTCATTTTCAAGTATCGTATATGTAAAGTTGTGCAAATTTCGGAGTTGAACCATCGGACGGCAATAAAATACCAATTAGATGATAGTGTTGCCCATACATTCGGAAGACCGGAGGTCCACCACCTCTATTTATGTCGTTGTCGATCTTACCTCCCATCGATGTGAAACAAAACATGTTGTTATAAGATCTAATGTTATCTTGAAAGTGTTTGCTTTTCACTATCACCAAATAATAATTCTCAAGCAAAAAGGTGGTTGCTTTAAGGTAGGAAAAGTGGATAATCCCATGATCGCAACAAAGAGAAAATTGTGGGTTATTGATTTAACTCGGCGTTCATTCTTTCATTGTACCAAAACATGGCCGCACAAAACCCGACACATATAGGTTGCATCACCGATATCCCAATAATGTCAATTTACAAATTAATTAATAAATTTTAATTAGTAAAATCCTATAAAATACAAAAACTAATTTAACAAATATATATATATATATATATTGTACAAAATTTATATTATATCAACGTATTTGTACAAAATTGATATTATATCACCGTAAATTATATATATGTATATATAATTTACACTCATCAAGGTTTATCATCGTTTGTATTTGTCTCATTGGTTTGAGATGGAAGTGGGTTTGAATCCATATTACTATGGCTTGATCGAGTATCTCAGATTATCATTCATTTTGTCTCAACTGGGGTCGTCTATGGTGAGATCAATTATCGTTTTAAAATTAGAAATCTTCTTCAAAGATCCAACTGATGCACGACAAAAGCTGTTGTTTGGATTCTGAGTGTTGGCTATCGGGGGAATATATTGTTATAAAAATTAATTAGTTCATATAGGAAATATAATAAAACATTAAGTATATAAAAATTTTATTTATAACAACAAAACGTTAAGTATACCATTTGTAATGTCACAAATGCTAGATTTTGAATAGGAATAAACCATTCCGCTGGGCGTATCCTAGGAAGCAACTCGATTAGGTAACTTCTGAGGTCTTTTCTGGGATAGTGTCATGTTTTCTGTTAAAACAAATATATAAAACATAGAAATAAATCAAAAGAATTATGATTTAAATTCAATAATGTTATTCACAAAATTTAAAAAAATAAGCTAAATCTACTTTGTGTGAAGCCATTATGTCGGGAGCTCGGAAAAGGATAAGTTCTATTTCTCGATGAAACCTGAGAAATAATGGTTGAAGATGGATTTTCAATGCTATTACCATTTGTGATGTCACTAAGCGGGGATCTTGATAAGACGCAAAGCATTATTGCTCGACTAAATATCGTAAAACAACTCTAGTAGGTAGCCGACCTAATATTCTCAAATTTTTCGTCACAAATTTTAAACGGATTAGAATAAAAAATATGCGTACATGCTTTAATTAAGAAATTAATATGCATACAGGATTTAAGAAATTAATTTTAATAGACAAATATAGCAATACGTGTATACATACTTTAATACAATTCCGTATATAAAAATGAATATAAATTATAGAAAAAGCAAAATAAAAATAATGTTATTCATTAAATTCTCGGGAAAAAATGATGAGACACACTTTTTGCTTTTTTAAAAATATTATTTGTATTAAAATTCACAAACAATAATGTTTTGTAATTTAGTTATTTCAAAAAGACAAATCATTAATTGTTTTAAATTTAGTTATTCATATGTTATATATTTTCCACGGAAATACATTTAATCAATTTCCGTCAAAAAAATATTAAAAATATTAATATTTTTTGGAAAAATTTAAAAAAGATATTGTAATTTATAATATTCCAACTAAAATTAATGATTAATGATATCTATAAATTTTAAAGTATAATCTTGACAATAGTTCATTATAATCTTAACAATTAATTCATTATAATCGTTTTTCATATATTTAAGAAAAATGAATTTGTCAAATTTGTCAAAACAAAAAAATCATTTGAATTCAACAATATTTAAGTGTTCAATTGAAAAGCCCACTTATATTGTTCATCTTTTTATGACAAATTTGCAAGAGAAATTAGCCCATTAAGAAAAGCCCATAATACAAAACCAAACTAAACAATTTCTCGCCCATTTCAATCATAATCGCGGTCGATACGATTATATGTGTCCGTGGCGATCATTTATTCAAGGGCGGACACGTGCATCGCCTAGTGCTCGGATGTTAGACATGTACGCCTTCCATTCGGATGAAACCAAAACACATCCGGGTTAGGGTTTGGCCATTTCTTCATTTGCGCCCGCTCCTCTCTCTATATTCTTCTAGAAATTGTTTTTCTAAAATTCTCCAAAAAACCAACGATTTCTCAGGTTTGTAGCTTTCATCTTCGATCCGGATGAAACGAAACCCATCAGTTTAGGGTTTGGTCATTTCGTTTTGCCACACACCATTTTTGTTTGCTAGATTTTTTTTCCCGAACAAACCCACAAATCTGATTCTGGGTTTGTAGCTTTAACTTCGATCCAGATGAAACCAACCCATCTGGTTTAGGGTTTTCTCATTTCATTTTTGTCGCTCCTCTCTCTCTCTTGAGAGATTTGTTTTTTAGAAATTTCTCTCAAAAATTTGATTTCTGGGTTTGTTCGAAAAAAAATTCCCGAAATCTCTCTCAAAAATTTCACTTCAAATTTTTTTCCGAAATCAGGTGTCGATGGAACCTTTCATTTCTGATTTTTTCCTTACAGCGAATATGATTTAATTTAAGTTTTTCATTTCTGATTTTTCTTTTCCTTACAGCAAATATGATTTAATATAAGTTTTTCATTTTTTTTTCCTTAAAACGGATATGATTTCATATAAGTTTTTTAGGGTTCAGAAAATTTTCCAAACGGAATTGTTATATCTATAAAATATTGTTTTTTGTTTTTTCCATATCATCTGAGATGCAGGAGGCATCATTTTAAGGATTCATCCGCTTTTTTCGGGTAGCCGTCGACTCCGAATAAAACCCACAGGTCGTACTTTTTTTTATGTCTTATTTTTTGCTATGTTATCACTATGAAATATATAGTTTTTCTCCTAAATTTAATTTACATGTTCTGTGTTTTATAAATTAGATTCGAAAATTTTGTGAATAAGTTTCAGATCTACTCCTTCATTTCTATTTTTTATTGTTACAAATTGTTTATTTAAACTTGTATCATTTTGTATATTGTTTATGTATTTCATCGATGGCAGTGGAAAAACAAACCGGCGACTGGGGTGGTGCTACCGTCATATTTTCCGAGTAAGGTATATAGTAAAATTTATTTTTCTTTTTATTATTTATTATTAGCACTAAAAAATTTAAAAACCTGGAGAAAATGGTGTATTTTGACTTAAATAGATTTTCAAAAGGAGATCCGATTTTTGTTTAACTATGTTTCAGATCTAGATGTAGTGAATGTGTAAAAACTTAAAAGAAAAATCATGTGTTTTGCCTAAATTAAAAAAAATGATTTTATTAAATTTATTTTATTAACAGTTGTATGTCTGTTCTTTGGTGCATATTTACATTTTTATAATTTTAAATCTCAAAATATAGTTGTTTACAAATTCTGTGAGATTCTGTAAAAAATAATTCATTTTATTAGACAATGTGTAAGTCCAAGCGGCTACTATAATCTATAGGGGGTGAATAGATTATCTCCATCTTTTCGATTATGCCCTCTTTTTGAAACAAATAAGCCAAGACAATAATAAAGGTGCGGGAATTAAGCAACACACGTCGATTTATAGAGGTTCAACCCACCTAGGGCCTAATCCTCTACCACCCCAAGATATTAGGGATGGATTTCAAAAGAAAAAAATTATTAATTACCAAAATTAATACAACATCACCTTACAACAACACCTTTGAAGAGCACCACCCTCTTCTTCAACAACGCCTTGGAGATTACCACAATCTCCCTTGAAGATTACCACAATCTTCCTTCAACGGCACCTTGTGAAGATCACCACAATCTTCAATCTTGAAGAACACCAAATTCTTCAAACACCTCAAGAGTACCACACTCTTGAAACACCTATCACCTAGATCACCCAAGTGTATTCTTTCCACAAGAATACTCACAAGGATGTCTTGTGTTGAATGATTGACCAAAAATCAAGATTACAACTCAATAATGAATATTACAATTTGAGTGCTAGTGTAATCAAGAATCAAGCCTAGACCTCAAGATGTGAAAGTGAAATACTTAGGCTATAAATACAACAAGAGTGATGAATATGAAAGCTTGGAAATTTGCAGATTTCTTGTTGTGTATTTGCTTGTGTTGTTCTTGTTATTTGTGTCTTCAAATCATCCTCTATTTATAGGAGAGTCTTCAAGATTTGATCACCAACATAGGCTCATCTATCTTCACTTTTGTCTACAAAAAGAAGATCACAAGATGTAGAAATAATGTACAAAATCGATTAAGTAAATCTTGCTGATATGGATGTCCAACGGTACAAATTTTGTTGTCAAAAGATTACAGGCTTAACGGTCGTAGAGATAGAAATTTAAATATAGATCGCACAAATTTACAGGCGACCCGGTCGGCCGGGGGATGGTCGACCCCATGCCCTGCGGATCTCTCTTTCAATTTTGAAGAAAGAACGAAACTCGCACAGCAGCGGCACCGGTCGACCCTGGGACGACCAATCGACGGCCTGGTCGACCGGTCACTCGCCGTCAAAATCTTGATCTCTCTTTCTGTTTCAACTTACACCTTCAGTGCGGGTTGTCCTATGGGGATGAGGTGGCCGACCACGAGACAAGTGTTGTCCAATTTTTTATCGAAAATAAACTTCAAGAAATACTCCAAAAAATAGTAAAAATATTTTAGACCGATCGGGAGTATTAGGACAACATTTAGAAATACTGTTTTGGTGTAAAAACACATTAACACAAAATCATGAAAAGTGTTGTCCAATATATTAGTCGAAAATAAACTTGAATAAATACTCCAAAAAATTAATAAAAACATTTTAAATCAATTTGGAGTATTTGGACAACATTTAAAACATTGTTTTGGTATAAAAACCAATTAACACAAAATTATCAAAAGTATTGTCCAATTTTTATCGAATAATAAACTCTAAAAATACTTTAAAAATTAGTAAAAACATTTTAAATCATTTAGGAGTATAACATTTATAAACATTATTTTGGTATAAAAACTCATTGAAACAAAATCATTAAAATCTTGATAAAAACATTTTTCTAACAATCTCCTTCTTTTTGATGATTACAAACCAAAACAATTTTCGAAGATCGATTTTAAAACAAAACATATTTTCCGGTCTAAAACATCAATCCATTACAAGCAACATTCATCATATGTGAAACACACAAGAGTAGGAGCAAAGATTTTTCAAAAAACATTTTGCACAAGCTCCCCCTATCAATATGCACATCAAGAACAAGTATAGAAGCAAATAATTAAAAGCTAAAAGCTTAGCTTTTACAACTTAAACTTGAATTTCATGGGCTTATAAGTTCCCTGCCGAAGACATCATTAGTCAATCATAAAAGTCCACAATACATCAAATGGACTAAGTAATATTCACTTTTGGCTTTTGAGAGCCCTAGCTTATAGTTTTCTTGCGATCTTATTTTCGCTTCTTTGAGCATATGAGCGTTTTTCTTGTTTCTCCCCCTTTGGAATCATCAAAAAGAGTGTTAGCACGATAAAAACATCATACAATTATATCAAAGTGCGCAAATTTATCGATTTATCGAGCGTTCTGAAAATAGAAGCTTAAATTCCAAATAAAAAGGGAAAAATTGATCATTTGATTTGCAAAAGCTTATTTGAGTGTCGAGACATTATCTCAATAAATATATAAGACTTTTGAAAGTATAAGTGTCATGTATAAGTTGAAATTTTCTTTGCGACAATTCATCGAACACTATGTGGGCGTGAAAAATAAAAGAAGTTGTATAAGGCCCTTGTAAATGAATCAAGCCAAAAATTTTCATTATCAAATCACTTCCACCATTCAATACATCATAATTAATAAGCTCATCCCAATCATATGAAACTTCCATCAATAAAATTACAAATAAGCCATAAAACTCAAGGGTTCCACCCAATTGAGCAAAGGAAGTAGAATTTTTACCATTCAATCGGTAAAGATGAGCAATGATGATGATAATCGAGCTAATTAAGTCCAAGATATGAAATGTATGCAAGAAAACAAATTTGAAGTGAAATTTGTGTGCAATTGGCGAAGGGACGAAAAATGGACAAAATGAGCCAAAATGGCTAAGTACAAGACAAACGTTTTAACCAAAAATCAGAAGTGGGCGACGGCCCAGCCGAGGGCGACCGGTGAGCGAGGAGGGACGGTCGGCCCGACCACTGGCAACATCTTGTTTTAGTTTGTTTTGCAAAAGTCCAAATTTGATCCAAAAATTCGATTTTTGCCCTAAGTTTTAAAACGCCCGAATGCAAACGTGGACCTCATTCAATATATATTATGTCATAATCAAGCTCGAAATGAGGAGAATGACTCGGAGGTAAATGAACAAATGTCCGCGAATTATCTTTGAAACGGAATTAAATACATCTCAAATTTTCGTTTTTAGAAACGCAATCCCTTAGAAAAAGATATCGAATCTCAATAAATTTAGTTCGATTATGATTTAACCTTATTTTGAAAAATTGTAAGCAGGACTTGTTATCCCGAGAAAATATGAACGTTTTAAAACCTTGGATAAACAAGCTATAATAGAAAGTGCCTTTCAAATATTTGAAAATTTCTTTTTAACGGCACTTTAATGAGATTCGTTGAGATAGTTTTAAAGTCGAGCATATAGACATAAGGTATAGAAAATGTCGAGTCTAAAAGAGTAATAAACGAAGATAAACATACCTCGAATTTGATTGTTAACCAATATTCCTTTCTCAACTTTTGTCTATCTTGATATTGTTGCCATGGGAATAGAGATTGTTCTTCCTTCTTCCTAACTTCTTCAAGGGTTCTTGTGTATGCTTTGGTTGTTAAATATAACCACCTTCATGGCATTGTTCAACTTGAAATCCAAGTTTGAAATTGAGCTCCCCCATCATAATCATCTTAAATACACCTTGTATCAACTTAGAAAAACATCTTTTACAAAAATTCATTAGTAACACCAAATCAACTTAAATTTGCACTAATAAGCAATCTTGGCCCTTTTTTTTAAAAAAACAAAAAGAGTAGTTTCAACTTTACCTCTTGTAAAATCATTTTGCATAAAAAATAGCTAAGTCTATCATACCATACATGGGGTGCTTGTTTTAAACATACAAGACCTTTTATAAAAATCATTTGGCCTAAAAAAGTTTTTCAAACCCCGGTTGTTTTACATAGACTTCTTGAATAAAACCATTTAGAAAAGTGGATTTAACATCCATTTGGTAAAGCTTAAAATTTTCTTAAAACAAGAATAGGTAAGTAAAATGCGAATAGCTTCAAAAACATGCTATGGGTGCAAATGTTACATCAAAATCAATACCTTCTTTTTGACATTACCTTTGAGCTACTCACCTTGCCTTGGTCATTAAGCTTGTTCCAAAATACCAAAAATTTCTGCAAAATCTTAGCAAGATATCTTTGCACAAGAGCATAGTAATATTGAATAATAATAACAAGAACACATACTATGCTTTCAAACAAATAATCAAGAGTTTCATAAAACATGTAAGTTCAAATAAGCTTATAGAAAGCTATATAAGGTCTCTTTTGAAATTTGAAACATTCAAGAGCATATAGTTGAGACCTCATTTAAACGAAGCATTTGAACAATAGTTTTTGACAAGAATAAATATGAGCAATCAAATGCATAATTCTAAGATAAGGAAGAAAATCAAATGTTTTTATCAAAATAAATTATAATCCTTTATAAATCTCGGATAAAACAAGCTTTATCGAATAGTGCCTTTCAAAAATCGAAAAATCCTTTTAATGGCACTTGTATGAGATACTTTGAAATATCTTGAAACGCAAGCACATAGGCATATGGAAAAAATATATCGAGTCTATGAGATGAATAACTATGATGAGCGTACCTCGATACTTTATGTCTTTCTTGTCAAATAATGAGTAGATAACCATTGACGAAGATATATAAATCCTACACAATTCTTAAAACAAATATTGCCCAAAAACATAGCAATAGAAGTGTAGGCTAAAGTAATAAGAGATATCATAAGTATATTATGCATAATAAGTCCATAAGAGATAATGAACATACAAATCATTATAAATACACAAGAGTTCTAAAAACATCATACAATGTCTTCTTTTTCAAAACATTTTAAAAGCACACAAATATATTGAAGACCTTAATTTTAAAAATAAATTTTTGAAAACTCATTTTGAAAAATTAGGTGCAATTACAAGCATACATAATAACAAAATAAAATGCATATTTAAATGAGGAGATACGGTTTACCAATTACGCCATTTCCATGGGTTATGTCTTTCCCATTGTTGATGGTATCTTCCTCTTTGAAAATCATCTTGTAGATGATAGCTTCTCCAATCGCTCCATTTCCAAGGATTATGTCCTTACATTGTTGATAATGTCTTTCTCTTAAATTCATTGTGGTGATGTCTTCTCCTTTGATTGAATAAGACGGTCATTTGATGTCTCCTTAGCGTCATGAATTTTCTTTGAATATTATTCATTTGGATACCTAATATGACATCGTTTTGTGGTACCCTCAAGTGTTTGGGTCCTTTGGGATTAGCTTTGAGACTTTTAAGTCTCCAACAATAATTAGAGTTATTTCTAGCCCAATAAGTATTTACCGTATGGCCCTTTTTTACCACAATAGAAGCAAGTAATAATTTTTAGAGCATAATGACCAACATGCATAGGGACTTGATAAATCCTTTTTCATGCAATTAATATTCTCAACAAGAGTACTATTTTCTTTTTCAAGGTTTCTAACCTTATCAAGTGTGGTGGTGTGAGCACATGATAGTGATTCATAGGAAGCAAATAAACTATCCTTATCATTTTTCAAAACATTGAATTCCTTTTTCAAATTTTTGTATTTAACAAGTAAGTTTTGGAATTCATTTTGAAGCTCATCAAAATAATTTTGCAAATCACTATAATCATTATGTAATTCATTATCATAAGAAGTAGAAGGTTTAGAACTTACCTCGTTTTCTTCGAAGCCCATAAGACAACGTTCGTTTTCATCGTCGTCGGAAGTTGTAGTAAGCTCATCCCATGTTGTTGGGTTTGATGTTGTACCCATTTGAGAAGTAGATGCTTTTGTGTGACTCCTTTCATTAACATATACTTCTTCTAATTTTCTCCATACTTCATGTGCCGATTTAATTCCTACAATATGATCATATTCCAAAATGGTAAATGAACAATGCAAAATATTAAGAGCTTTACCATTTAAGGAGATGATTTTCTTCTCTTCATCATTGAGCTCTTTGAAGCCTTTGAAGGTGTGTGGTGTGTCTTTCATCGGAATAGATTCTCCATTGATGACCGTGTTCCAAATATCGAACCCGCAACCTTGTAGATAGCATTCAATTCTTTCTTTCCAAAATGTAAAGTTTTGGAATCAAATAGTGGTGTCTTGGTGGTGGAGGCGCCGGTAAGGTGGACTTCATTCGTAGCCGGTAATCGTTCCTCTTTACTCGCGATGTGGAATGATCTTGCCAAAGAGTTTGGCTTTGATACCACTTGTAAGTCCAAGCGGCTACGATAATCTAGAGGGGGGGTGAATAGATTATCTCCATCTTTTCGATTATGCCCTCTTTTTGAAACAAATAAGCCAAGACAATAATAAAAGTGCGGGAAATAAGCAACACGCGTCGATTTATAAAGATTCAACCCACCTAGGGCCTAATCCTCTACCACCTCAGTATATCCGGAATGGATTTAAAAAAAAAGATTTTATTAATTACCAAAATTAATACAACATCACCTTACAACAACACCATGAAGAGCGCCACACTCTTCTTCAACAACACTTGAGATTACCACAATCTCCTTGAAGATTACCACAATCTTCCTTCAACGGCACCTTGTGAAGATCACCACAATCTTCAATCTTGAAGAACACCAAATTCTTCAAGCACCTCAAGAGTACCACACTCTTGAAACACCTATCACCTAGATCACCCAAATGTATTCTTTCCACAGAATACTCACAGATGTCTTGTGTTGAATGATTGACCAAAAATCAAGATTACAACTCAATAATGAATATTACAATTTGAGTGCAAGTGTAATCAAGAATCAAGCCTAGACCAAGATGTGAAAGTGAAATACTTAGCTATAAATACAACAAGAGTGTTGAATATGAAAGCTTGGAAATTTGCAGATTTCTTGTTGTGTATTTGCTTGTGTTGTTCTTGTTATTTGTGTCTTCAAATCATCCTCTATTTATAGGAGAGTCTTCAAGATTGGATTACCAACATAGGCTCCTCTATCTTCACTTTTGTCTACAAAAAGAAGATCACAAGATGTAGAAATAATGTACAAAATCGATAAAGTAAATCTTGCTGATATGGATGTCCAACGGTACAAATTTTGTCAAAAGATTACAGGGCGAACGGTCGCGTAGAGATAGAAATTCAAATATATATCGCACAAATTTACATAGGGCGACCGGTCGACGGGGTCCGACCGGTCGACCCCATGCCCAGCTAGTCTCCCTTTCAATTTTCAAGAACAGAACGAAACTCGCACAAGCAGGTACCGGTCGACCCCATGGCGACCAATCGATCGACTGGCCGAGTCGACCCGACCGCGGCGACCGGTCCTCTTGTCAAAATCTTGATCTTCTTTTCTGTTTCAACTTACACCTTCAGTACGGGTTGCCCTATCGCGATCGGTCGACCACGAGACGTAGTGTTGTCCAATTTTTTATCGAAAATAAACTTCAAGAAATACTCCAAAAAATAGTAAAACCATTTTGGACCGATCGAGAGTATTAGGATAACATTTAGAAATATTGTTTTGGTGTAAAAACACATTAACACAAAATCATCAAAAGTGTTGTCCAATATTTTAGTCGAAAATAAACTTGAATAAATACTCCAGGAAAATTAGTAAAAATATTTTAAATCAATTTGGAGTATTTGGACAACATTTAAAATATTGTTTTGGTGTAAAAATCAATGAACACAAAATCATCAAAAGTATTGTACAATGTTTATCGAATAATAAACTCTAAGAAATACTCCAAAAATTAGTAAAAATATTTTAAATCATTTAGGAGTATTTGGACAACATTTATAAACATTATTTTGGTATAAAAACTCATTTAAACAAAATCATCAAAATCTTGATAAAAATATTTTTCTAACACAATGTATGGGCTGTTTTCTAAAATACAAATTATTGTCGAGGATAATTCGGAATATTCTATACTCGATTCGAGTTCAAAAATCTATTTTTTGTTGAAATTCTGTGATTTAAAAATAGTATGGATAAATCCTATTTTAGAAGCATTAATATTTTTTTAAATATTTATTCAGATTATATTGTAATTAATTACCAAATTAATACATTTTAGATATTTAATTGAAAATATAATTTTGATAATTTGGTGCACTATTTTGAACTTATGCGTGATTTATACTTGTTCATATTGGTGAATTTTTTTCTTTCGGGTTAGATTAAGACACCTAAAGAATAAGAATATGTTCTTGAGATAAGTCTAATGAAATACTGATTAACCTTAAGTTTCTTTTTATGATATTGGATTATTATCATGAAACATTTTTTTCTTCGCAGTTACATAAGATACAAAACGTAGAAGTATAAATCACAAAAACATGAAAAGATAAGTACTTAAAATGCCTTTGCCATATTAGTTATGCTACATTTTTCATTATAATGTATATCCCTAATGAATGTTTTACATTATGTTTTGGATGAATTTCTACATACTCTAAACAACGAAGAATAAATCATCACAGTGGAAACCACAAAAAGGAATATACATATAAGTTGTAGATGCTACTATTTCATTAATTAAAATTACATTAAAATTTTATATTTCACGATCAATTTATGCTGAAATGATTTTTTTAATACAAAATTCTAGCAAAAAAAACATCATACCGTTTTCATCATCTACATCTCTTCTACGCTTATTGCCCATGACTTCATATCCTGATAGCTGCTTCATGATTTAGATTGGAGGTTTTATATGTATGGGTTATGGTCCGTCTGAGTTTTGGTTCTTGTGAGATTATAGATGTTATTTTTGCATATTTATACTGCTAATATGTAGACTGAATCTTAGATATATTGTGTTTTCTTAAATATAGAAAATATATTTATATTGTGAATCAATAAGATATAACATACCATCCAAAATGATTTAATTAATTAGAAAGTCAAAGATAACTGTGAATTTTTGGTAACAGTGAAGAATGTCAAAGATTTAATATTGAAATATTTGTGGAAGAAATTTGTATTTTTTTTATTACAGATAAAATATAAATCATATATCTCGATACAAAGCTAGATGGGTAATTAATAGATATTTTGTTTATATTATAGGTGAGTGTATATTATTGTATCATGAATTGTTTACCAAAAAAAATTGGAAATAGAAGACTGCATTTGACTTTGACGATATGATGTATGGATTTAATCTTCCCGGATCAATGTTTGTGATGCTTAAACTGTTTTGTGAGCTGAAATAGAATTAACAAAACTGAGTTTATTGACATCTAAAATTTGAGGTATTTATGTTGGCTTATTATGTGGAAAATATGTTCTAGAGAAACATGGAATAAATTAAAATGTGTTGGACTTTTTGCATATTTCATAACATATCATTCCTTCGCAGATTCTAATTTGTACTTTTTGTTGATAGTATAATTGTGTTAAAAAAAACTGCTAATATTATGTTGTATTCACTAGTTTTATTTTACTAATTATCAATTAAGAAGACCCTTAGCTAAAAAACCACTTGACCCTACACCATGAGTGTAGTGGAATCCTGTTGGTGCTGGGGTATTCAATTAAAATACTTTATCACTTGTACTTGTATCATTTTTATCTATCAAATTTATTGAGTAATTGGTACATTTTAAACAGTTTTGTTGGACGGAATTGGATCTTATTATCTGTCAAATCTATTTAGTACTAATCAAATGCATAATGTAGTTCTGTTACTAAATGGTTTAAAAAAAAAAGTTCATGTGTGATATTCATAGTTGTTAGGCACATGTCTAATTTATGATTTTAATTATATCAGGTTATACATGTTTTCTGCTTTTTATTTTTATATTTCTTGCAAAAAAAAGATCGAAAATATGTATGATATAATAAACATACCTAGCATAATTATATCGAATAAAATAAAAAACAAAAAATTCCAAAATAAATATAAAAAAGATAACCTTTATTTATTTATTCATTTTAAAGACCTAAAATTCCTGGGCCAAATATAACAACCAAAATCCATAAACATCATTCTTATTTGATAAAATAGCTAAAATTAAAATGCACTCGAACAAAAACTAAATGACTCTCCAAAATCATAAACAATCTACTCAAAAAACTAATCCTTAAACATAAACTACTCATTCAAAGCAACCTTCAACTTCTCTTTCTTTAGAATCTTCATGTTGTTTGATGAAGAAAATTCCTCTAATGATTTTCATTTGATCGAAGAACCCTCACCAATCAGATCAATCTTCTTAACCAACTTGTTAGGTATGCAAACTTCATCTTCTGAAGAGTTTTCATCTTTAACTTGATCTGTATTCTCTTTCTATAACTTCAAAAGAAAACCTGATTCCTACCATAAAGAAATATGTTTTCATCAAATGTTAATTAAGAAGTCAAGAAATAACTAATAATAAATAATACATTGATATAGAATTATATCTGGCTGTCAATGGCTAAATTTGAATATTTGTTAAGTAAATCAGGATCTGTAGTTAGCCTCATCACCGAAAAAGCTCCAGAAAAAAAAAACTTCACTTGATTAGCCTTCACTTGCACCTTAAAGAGAACCTTTTTATCAACCAAACTTGCTAATTCATCTGGTATGTCCGGCCAATCCTCCCTCTGATTTGAATTAAAATAAAAATAATTAATTAACATTTTAAATTAAAATTATCAAAATTTGAAAACATGCGTGTATAATAAAAAATGTACATACATCACTTATTTTCCCGTGAGCGCACACGGTTTTCTAATGAGAAGCTCATATTCTCTATTCACTATCATCACCAACTTCAATTTGAATCATATACCTTCAAAATTAAGAATACACATAAATTATTGACAATTATGGGTAACAAAAAAAATGAAAATAAATACCTAAAATTTCCATTCTGAGAGAACTTGTCACAACTTTCACAATAAAATTTCTCTCCAACTTGTGTAAGTTTTTTGGGGCATTTTTGCATGACAAATACCACCAATCTCCAATGAAGGAGAAGACGGTGGAAGCAATCTAAAAGCTTCCGACCTATTGTCATGGAATTAACAAAATCAATTAACTATTGTAAACAAATATAGAAACAAAATAATAATGTATCGAAAAAAATTACCTCTTAATTAGCACTTTTATTTTTTCGCATCAACAAGAAAACACAAAAATGACAATGACCCTATTGTAACAAGAACCAATCTAAATTAAAGTAAAACTACTAAGTAATAATATTAGCGCAAATAAGATGAATTATTCCCGACAAGAACGGCGCGCCAAAAACTTGTTAGAGATTTTTCTAACCGCAAGTGTACGGTTGTCAAGTTTTAATATAGTGATATGAGTAGGGTTGTCGTATCCACCGGGGAATGCGTGTATAAGTACCAAGTATAAATTACCTATGCTATATTTGTGGATCAATAATAGATGGATGTCTCAATTTATAAATAAAAACAACTAGATATAACTAATCAAAATATAAACATCTAAATCTATGGGAGAATGAATTCTAGAGGTGTGATGAATCTAGTTTTCTCTTATATTATCAATATGGTATACCAATCACAAATTACCAATTTATAAGTCAGATTCCTACAATAATCATTTTCTCTCGAGTGCCAAATGATTTTAGATTTCAATTGGTGATTTTTATAGAGATATTGATTTCCCAATCAAAAACTTGTTAGAAATTTTTCTAACCGCAAGTGTACGGTTGCCAAGTTTTAATATAGTGATATGAGTAGGGTTGTCGTATCCACAGGGAATGCGTGTATAAGTACCAAGTATAAATTACCTATGCTATATTTGTGAGATCAATAATAGATGGATGTCTCAATTTATAAATAAAAACAACTAGATATAACTAATCAAAATATAAACATCTAAATCTATGGGAGAATGAATTCTAGAGGTGTGATGAATCTAGTTTTCACCCCCTTATATTATCAATATGGTATACCAATCACAAATTACCAATTTATAAGTCTAGATTCCTACAATAATCATTTTTCTCTCGAGTGCCAAACGATTTTAGATCACAACCGGGAAATCAATATCTCTATAAAAATCACCAATTGAAATCTCAATAAAAACTATGAATCTTGGTTGATGACTTCAAAGGATTCACAAATCTCTCAATTCTATAAAATCCTAGGTTATGCTATTTCAAGACCATGTATTCAATTACCTCTCTCAAGTGTCAAATCAAATACACCAAACACTCTAAATTATTGATCAAGTAATTTAGAAGAAATAAATCCAAATAGCACAAATAGATTGGGAAATCTAGATTGACAAACCACAATATCAAAACATAAGTTCAAACATAGATTACATCATCCCTCTAGAATTATAAAGTTTAGCTCATGATGAAAATACAAATACCCATAATCAAATGAGAATGCATCTCAAATGATATACAAGAAACAACAAAGAAAGAATTAAAGAGATTAAAGAAGAATCTTATCTATTTCTAGATGATAAATGTCTTCAATCCTCTTCCCCAACTCTTCCTTGTATATTGGTGGTGTTGGTTTTCATCCCCAAGTGTCCTTCATCCCCTAGTTCAAGCCTACCATGTATCTATTTATAGTACCCTCCTTTTAGATCCAAAATCGGACATTTCTTGTTTTGTCCGCCCACGAGCGCTGCAGCTCGAAAATGGCGCTGCAGCGCAAAACACAAAACCAGACTGCCCATTTTTGGTACCGGGCGCTGCGGCACTCGTTTTGGGCGTTGGCGCGCTGTTGCGCTGCAGCGCTTCTTCTTCGCGCTGTAGCGCCATCCAAACGTCCGAATTTGTTTTTTGTGTCTTCATAAGAGTTGTAGCCCTATATCTTAGCTTTCCGTAGCCACTTGAATCAGCTCAATATCAATTTTGTGGAGAGAGTTATGGCCAAAATACTAAAACTTGCCAGTGCTGGAAATTCTAGACGCGTTTGGACATTTCTTGATATCAATCCCCTTCTTGTTTGATCATCCTTGCTTCTTTTGACATGAGACTCATTGCTATGACTCTAGACTCAATATACTTGGCCCACAATATGTCTTGGCCACTCAAATGACTCAAACAATAGAAATTAATGCTTAACCTATGAGATATAACAAAAATGACTCAAAATACTCAAAAACAACACAAAACTCAAGTCTAGGAAGCCCAAATCAATGGTATAAAACCAAGTGAACAAATACCCCCAAACTTAGAATATTGCTTGTCCTCAAGCAATTACAACTCTAAAATGAAAAATACAAGACACAACAATACAAACAAACTGCAAAACTTCACAACCAATATCATTTGTCTCATACTCATTTCACTATCAATCAAGCATGTGTTTTAACATTGTGATCAAAAGTATGGAATGTACATGCCAACTCCGTTTACATTATTCAAATAGATTCACGCAATCAAGTGTTTTCAAAATGATCCACTTTTTGAATATAGAGATGAGATGTTTACTGGACTCCATAGGCTTGTCTTTCACACTAATCTCCACTAATGTAGGCTAATGTAACACAACGATCAATAGGACTTTTAAAGCTTGTATTGTGGGCTTAGGGTAAGGTAGGAAAATATGGGATTAAGTGGATCAAATCACCCAAACACACAATTAACACTTCGAATTATCAATAAGCAACTACCCTTCACTTTTTGACATCCCCAATGTTTATGAACCTTCAATCCCGATGATTTTTCTCAATTTTTTTACACATATTTTTTTCGGAACCCCCAAACTTATTCTTTTGTGTACATGGGGTTCCATGTTTTCTTTTCTCGGGCAACTTCATTCAATTAAATACACACCCTTCTCATCATACCCTCCTCAACTTCCAATATTTTTTTCTATACTTTGTGTGTATGATTGATGGGTAATTAGGATATTAACCTTTAGGCTCTGGGTATTAGATTGGTTGCCAAAGAACGGGTTTATAAGGCTCCAAAGGGAACACTAGGGAAAATATAATACAAAGGTAGGCATTCTGTGCTCCTGGCTTGTTCAAAGATGGCCTAAATCACTTCCTTAATGTTACTTCACCTAGATTTCGCCTCGACTAGTGATTAAACAAGTTCTAAGATCCGGTGGGATCATAAAGTAACCACTCAATTTCATAAATCATCCCCAAATAAATCGTGAGTTAAGCACATAGATGGAATTAATGGAAAGAAGATTAAATCACAGTTCAACACATGTTCTTCGACCGTTCAACTCATATTCGACAAATTCACTTAGTCAAGCAATTTCACGAGTTTTACAAATGACCCGACTCGACTCAACTCAAAGCAAATATGCAAGACACAAATAAAAAAACACGAAGAAAGTTGGATCACAAACTAAAAAGGTATTACCACTCCCCAAACTTAATATAACCATTGTCCTCAATGGAAGAGGTGCAACTCCTCGTCGGAATCGTGGGGTGAAAGAGAAGCAACAGTGCCAATTGGTAGCACTCTGTAGGGCCGATGGCTTTTTCTTTGCCTTTTTAAGATTTAGGAGGCACAATACCAACTGTCAAACAAAACCAAACACGTGGAAACAAGCAATGGGTAAAGTACCACAATATCATACGAAGACCATGGGAGAGACATTAATGTCATATAATTGTAATCAATATGTGAACTCCCAACAATAAACCAAGAAGGGTATGCAAAAGTGTTAAATTTCTCATTGAGGCATTTTATCAAATACATGGTGGGCATAGATAGAAAATAAGGATGTGGAGGTAATTTATATAACCAATTATACCCGAAATTCAATACCAATCCAAATTCTATCATAATAATCACCTTTTGCTCATAATTTCACAAGAATCGCGTAATGAGCATGCAAGAGGGATAGGGTGAGATGCCATAACTACTACTAATAAAACACAAACATTCTAACTAATCTAACTATGAAAGCAAGTAAAATGAGCTTGGGTTGCCTCCCAAGAAGCGCTAAATTTAAAGTCTTTAGCTTGGACTTTTGTTTTACTCAAGGGATCCAAAAATAAGTGTCGATCATGCCATGCCTTTGTATTTTCCAACAATATAGGCGATCCTTCAGTGTATGAAAGACGTGGATGATTAAGGATCACAATATTGATGGTCTTTTGGAAATCAAATGTGTTCCTAATGATGAAAAATAGTTTATCAATCATAATAAAGATATTTCTATCTTTACTCACATTAAATATCATGAAATCTGTAGAACATGTGAATTGATCACCATTTTCAAACATTGTTCCTTCAAGTGTATGCTTCTTAAAATTTGATACATTTGTATTGAAGCTTACATCTAGAGTGCACATATTTTTGTCAATATGAGGATTTTCAATTGAGTGAGAGATAGAGATACTCCCTGAGTTAATTTGATGTGGCTCCTCCTCTTGTAAGATCGGATTGCACTCTTCAAAAGTCTCTCCAAATTTTGAAGGACGTCCACCTTTTTCATAATGGGCAATTCATGTTCATGATTTTCTATTTCACCAGGTCCCAAGAATGATGACGACTCTTCATTATTAAGTTGGTCAATCATTTGTTGGAGTAACTTTGACATAGTTTGACATGTAATCTCAATTTGTTGAATGCTTGCCTCGGTTTGTAGTAATCTATCATCACTTTTCGATTTCTTATCTTACACTCTTCGATAAACTCAGCAAGAAGATTCTCTTCCAACTCCTCGGACCCGGCGTTTTATCTCATCTTGTCGTCTTCTTTGCCTCACAATCATCTAGAAATTGATAAAGTATTTCTTCCAAGCTGACAATTGTTCTTGTGGTGATGAAAGGTTTCATGATTTGCCATATTTTGGGTCCATACATTTTCTTGAGGTGGATAATAAGGAACAAAATGGTTCACACTTTGACTTCCAAAATCAAGAAGCATCATCGGTTGCCACGTATATGCATACATTATAATTCCATCCAACGATGTGCCTAAAACAATTACACAAAATTAAAACAAGAAAAAAAAAAAAACAAAAAAATAGTCAAATTACAACTAGGCAATCAACCTTGATATCATACAAAACACATTCCCGACAACGCGCCTAAAAATTGTTAGAAATTTTTCTAACCGCAAGTGTACGGTTGCCAAGTTTTAATATAGTGATATGAGTAGGGTTGTCGTATCCACAGGAATGCGTGTATAAGTACCAAGTATAAATTACCTATGCTATATTTGAGATCAATAATAGATGGATGTCTCAATTTATAAATAAAAACAACTAGATATAACTAATCAAAATATAAACATCTAAATCTATGGGAGAATGAATTTTAGAGGTCTGATGAATCTAGTTTTCCTTATATTATCAATATGGTATACCAATCACAAATTACCAATTTATAAGTCTAGATTCCTACAATAATCATTTTCTCTCGAGTGCCAAACGATTTTAGATCACAATTGGGAAATCAATATCTCTATAAAAATCACCAATTGAAATCTCAATAAAAACTATGAATCTTGGTTGATGACTTCAAAGGATTCACAAATCTCTCAATTCTATGAAATCCTAGGTTATGCTATTTCAAGGCCATGTATTCAATTACCTCTCTCAAGTGTCAAATCAAATACACCAAACACTCTAAATTATTGATCAAGTAATTTAGAAGAAATAAATCCAAATAGCACAAATAGATTGGGAAATCTAGATTGACAAACCACAATATCAAAACATAAGTTCAAACATAGATTACATCATCCCTCTAGAATTATAAAGTTTAGCTCATGATGAAAATACAAATACCCATAATCAAATGAGAATGCATCTCAAATGATATACAAGAAACAACAAAGAAAGAATTAAAGAGATTAAAGAAGAATCTTATCTATTTCTAGATGATAAATGTCTTCAATCCTCTTCCCCAACTCTTCCCTTGTGTATTGGTGGTGTTGGTTTTCATCCCCAAGTGTCCTCCATCCCCTAGTTCAAGCCTACCATGTATCTATTTATAGTACCCTCCTTTTAGATCCAAAAATCGGACATTTCTTGTTTTGTCCACGGGCGCTGTAGCGCTCGAAAATGGCCGCAGTCGCAAAACACAAACCAGATCGCCCATTTTTGGTACCGGGCGCTGCGGCACTCGTTTTGGGCGTTGCGGGCGCCGCGCTGCTGCAGCTGCCTCTTCTTCGCGCTGTAGCGCCATCCAAACGTCCGAATTTGTTTTTGTGTATTCATAAGAGTTGTAGCCCTGTCTCTTAGCTTTCCGTAGCCACTTGAATCAGCTCAATATCAATTTTGTGGAGAGAGTTATGGCCAAAATACTAAAACTTGCAGTCTTTAGAAATTCTAGAGCGTTTGGACATTTCTTGATATCAATCCCCTTCTTGTTTGATCATCCTTGCTTCTTTTGACATGAGACTCACATTGCTATGACTCTAAACTCAATATACTTGCCCACAATATGTCTTGGCCACTCAAATGACTCAAAAACAATAGAAATTAATGCTTAACCTATGAGATATAACAAAAATGACTCAAAATACTCAAAAACAACACAAAACTCAAGTCTAGGAAGCCCAAATCAATGGTATAAAACCAAGTGAACATCATACAAATGATCAATCAACCTAAATGGTGATTCACCGGATGCCAAATTCTCAGGAATAGTTTTGGTGGACGAGTATGATACATGACTTACGGGCGGATTTCGATTGTCACTTTCACAATCTTGAATATAATATTTGTCACAATGTTAGTAAATGCAAAAGGTTTATAAAAATTTAAATAATTTTATAATAAATAATTTAATAGTGTCAAACCTTATCTTACAATCATATATTTCCTGTATGTCCCCGTTCACAATCATCTTGGTGACGTAAAACGTGTTTGAGACTTTGACCTCATCTAACATAAAAACAATAAATAAGTAACTGGAAAATAATAATATTAAGATTTTAAAAAACTAAATAGAGAATTATTTTAAATTACAGAAATCTATATCTATTTAAAACAATTTAATAATTAATAATCTTTCTACAAAATGAAATATATTTAAAACTAATTAAATTAAGATGATTGAATATATTTTAAAATTATTAATAAAACTAATAATCTGCTTTGTATTTAAATTAAAATTATTTATCTTACCTCGGAATATCTTTGCCCTACAAAATTGAAGAATTATAACTAAAGGCTCCAAAGTATGCTCTTGAAGATATGATAGAATCACATCAACATACTCTTCCCATAAAGTACAACTTATGCGATTATTCGAAAAAGTATATGAGATACATTAATTATATTAAAAGAAATGATTAAACGACCAACAAAAATTATAATTTTTTATTTAATTACTTAAAATTGAATATATTAAAAACAATTGAAAATCTAAATCATTTTTTACTCCAAATCTTCTAGGGTGAGGTCGATGAAACGTGTTAGCTTGCCATCGAGCTTCTTAGATTGAGAAGATTGCATAGCCACAACTCTTCCTATGATATCTGAGATTCACAAAAACCCAAAACATAGACTATATAAATTCATGCGTAGGTAATTACTATTTCAAAGACCAAAAAAAATAATAATACGTACCAAAAAGAATTGTTTCATCAACATTTTCAGCACTTGATAAATCTCTGAAACTTTTGAAATTGAATAAAATCCTAGGAATCGCGTTGTCATCCAACTCAAAACCTTGTGTCTTGCCATGGAACTGGAGCTTGTATTTTGTAGCAGTGGTTTTGTATTTGTCCGTGTAATACGCAATACCAAAGTCTTTTATGGCATAAATACGCCCTTCGTTCAGTTGGTTCTTAAATTGTGCGATATTAACCTTTCTTATAGTCCCGCAAATCCTATCACCCTGCAACGAAAAAAAAAAAAATTGAAATATAATTAGAGCATGTGATGGTATAAATAATTTATAAAAAATCGAATTTTATTCTGGGCAAAAAAATTCATACCTCAGCGTCATGAAATACGCACTCCAAACTCGTATTTGGCTTTATTATAGAGATGGCTTCTCATACATTTAACCAATCGCAGTTTCATAGCGAAATGGGACTTTTTCATGCTTATGTCCTTGATCAACGTCATAAGAAGAGCCATTAGCTACGTATGTGCTTGAAAAAAATCGTGAGAATATTTATTTGTAGAGAGATTGTTTTGCGTCGTCGAATTCGGTGGAGAAAACGTTAATTGCAACTCATTTATATGGTTAAATTGTGAGTTTATTTAAGGTGACAAAATCATTATCTTTATTTGTATAGATTTTACAAAGTTTCATAGCAAATCGTATAATATGCGAGATCACGTCAACCAATTCTTTTTTTTTTAGACATAAAATCCAATTTGTTTCTAATAATGGTCAATCAATTTAATATTTCCTTCCGTGTAAACTATTTATTTTCCTACCGATATTGTTTAGACTTGCAATTGATTATCATTTCCATTGATTGATATTAACAAAAATTGTTGGTGTATTATAAATTTTTGGTTAAATTGATTTGGAATATCTCGATTGCGAATAAATAACGAAATTCTTAATAGCATTTGTATTGAAATTTGAGAAAATTGGCCACTTTCAGCTTTTAAAGGGAAGGTCTAAATTGATTTGGAATATCGGTTTTTTTATAAATAAGGAAATTCCTAATAGAATTTTTAATGAAATACAAGAAAACCTTAGACCGATTCTATAGCCTCGCATTAATTGAAATCAACAAAGAAATATGGAAAGTTTCAGCGTTAGCTTGTATTTGTTTAATAAATTAACGTTTTGTATAGATTGACTACAAATATTATAGGAGAATTTTTTTCCTTAAAACTAATTATCCTTATCTTTAATTAAGTTGTTAATATTTTGTGTTTAGTAAAATTATTTTGATGAAATACTATTTATAGATGAAAAAAAAAGCGGGAAAATTGTGGCTTACTATTTCCAGAAGCGTCTCTTATTATGGAGAGAGACTAGGTAAAAAAGTAGAGAGCGAAATACGATATGCAATGAACATAGACCATAGTATGTGTAGTGTACAATGGACCATAGTATGTGTTGTTTTATGAGCAGCAGTAGTTCCTAATTGGTCACTAGTTTTTTATCTTATTTTTGTGTGGTTACAAGCATACAACCGTTGTACAACGTGTTAATACTGACGTCATTTGGCCCCTCTTTTACTCTATCTTCTTTACTACTTTGTTCTAATCCCTGCTATTCCCTCCACTAGAATTCTCCCATCTCCACTTCTCCAAAATCCTACTTGCAAAAACGACAAAAATTACTGTCTTCCACAAGCTTTGCAAGAGAGTGAGAATTTAATTTACGAAAAAAATAAAAATACATAAGACGAAGAAGAGGGGATCGTGCGCGTCGTGTGGTATAAAAACTTAATGTTTAGAAGCAACAATGTTGCGGCCCGAATTTTCGAGCGCCAGATTTCTAGCCCTGCTCCTGGCACCAGTGTATGCTTTCTTCTTTCTTTCTTTCTTTTTTCTTTTTCAAATTTCTGCTTTTCTGTTGATTAGTTCTGTTCGTTTTCTGGATGCTTTATTCTGGGTTAGAATTGGGATTTTGATTAGGGTTAATATGGTACGGGTTTTAGTCATAGGCTTCCCAGTATTTATTCGATTGAAATGACTGGTGCGATGTTCTGCCTGCTGTAGTTAGCCTCTTGCATTTTTATTGGAAATGCCGTATTTGGAATTAGGGTAATTTACCACAGGTTTTGGAAAACAGATTCTGGTAGATTTTCATAGAACTGTTTCAGAAGGATAAATTGGAAAAAGGTTTGCTTAATCTACTTTATTGCCACAATGAAATCTGTGGCAAAAAGAAACTGTAGTTTGGGTTGTCAAAACGCCTCTTCTGAGCACTGCCAAATTTGGCACTGAGAAGGAGATACACAAATGTGGGTGCTGGGCTTACTGTTATTTGAGATTTGATATATAAGGAATGTGCATCCAAATGTTGACATGTAAATATCTGCTGCCATTTTTGGAGAAACCAATACAAGGCTTTATGTTAGGTGAGGGGCCAACGCGGAATTGATAAATATTCTCTATAGGTGAATGACATGAATTAGAAATTCCATAATGCGGGTATGGGGTGGAATTGGAGGTTAACCACTGTCACCCATGTAAAGTATCAAGCTGCTTGAGCTTCATTTTAGATCAACGATCGTGTTCAAGACCAGCTCAGACAATGAAGTTGGTCTAGTCTCATTTCAATTTTATCTGGTTTATAATTTCTTGATGAAAAAAATTTAGCACTGGCTTATGCTATGTCAAAGTACAGCAAAATTTTATTTTATTTTTCCGATAAATGTAGTTTGAGAATTTTGTGACATCTCTTATCAGTTTTCATCTCCAATCCTCGTAATGAGATCTAATTATTGATTCTCCCAGGTTCATTGCGCCAGACGGTTTTACGAGAACATAGTCCCAAGTCATACAATATTTGACATGGAGTGCCCAGACATTCTTTTTCGTAAGTTCAGCGACGACGGACAGTACCTTATAACCTTCAGCAGGAATCATCAGGATCTCATTGTTTACCGACCAACTTGGCTGTCATTTTCGTGCAGAGAACAAGATTGCCATGACCATGAGCTTCCTTCTAAAGCCAACAAATTTGAAAGTTTCTTTACCCAATTATACACAGTCACTCTTGCTTCCAGTGGTGAGCTTATATGCAAAGATTTCTTCCTTTACACAGAGAAAAATCAATTTGGAATATTTGCAACTTCAACTGCACAAATTCATGATGCACCTGCTGTTGGAGGTGCAATTCAAGGAATACCATCAATTGAAAAAATAACCTTTCACCTCGTAAGGTCTGTATTATATTTCTTCAGCTCAGAGTTTCAAATGCAGTGAGGTACATATAATTAAGGTTGTTACTTACTCTGAATTAAATAGATTGGAGGACGGAGTTATACTCGATGAGAGGGTTTTCTGCAATGATTATATAAATTTGGCGCATAGCATGGGTGTTTTCTTGTACGATGATTTGATGGCTATAGTTTCCCTGCGGTATCAGAGAATCCACATTCTTCAGATCAGAGACTCTGGCAACCTTGTCGATGTGCGGTCAATTGGAGAATATTGCCGTGAAGATGATGAGCTTTTCTTAAATTCCAGTGCTCAGGCAAGTGGTACTGCCTCTAGCTCTTGATCAAATTATGCATTAAATTCTGTGGTTTCATTTCTTAACTTAACTCTACTAAAGTTGTAAACTTAAATTATTACCAAATACAGGTTGTTTATGACTTTAGTTTCTTAGATGTTGATTGCAATTTGGATGGAAATTTCTTAATTATATGATAGGGTATGGACTTGAGGCAATACACTTCTTGCCTTCAATATATTGATCCATTTGCCCATTTTCGAATGATGAATTAGTGGATCAGTTTGAAGGAGTTAGGAAATTATGCTGAAAACAAAATTCAAGCCAGTCGCTTGCACTGAAAATTCACTGATTCTTTTGTAAGGTAAACAACCATTTTAGAGAAAAGAGATTTGTTTATGGCCCAGAAGAAATTAGAAGCAGTTGACAACAGGGACCGATATACAAGTGACTGCTCTTTTAATGGGTGTGAGGTGGGGTTCTAGGTCATGTGTATGAAGAATTGGCACCCGATGAAGAATGAGTTTAATCCTTTTCTTTTCTTTTCTTTTTTTCGTTTTTTATTTATTTCATTTGATGGTTTCTTGTGAAGGATTTGGTTGTAAGCGTAGTTCTGACAGGTAATTTTGTCATTATTGACAGTGTACGCCAAATCCGGACAGAAATAGAACGCATAATATTGAGAATGGCTTGGACCATAATCAGCATACTCCAGAAGCTCCTTTCTTGGGTGGTTTAAAGCAGCGCTTGCTTTCTTTCATATTTCGAGGGATATGGAGCGAAGAAGATGATCCAACGGTGGTAAGTCGTAGCACTATTGATGAAAATTGTAGAAATTTTGAACTTGTCTTTTTCCTGTTTGTAACTATGACTCTGTTGGAATTATTTTATTTGGGAGCCTTGAAGTTGTTATAGTAAAATAGTATTGTGGTCTTCCAATAGTTGGTAGACATGATAATATCCATTGCAAGCTGGTTTGTAGATTAACTTAGTGGTTTTAGATTTTAAATTTAAGTTTACAGTTACCTAATGTCCTCTGCATCTGTATATGCTCACGGGATCTTTTTATTTCATTTTCCCCAGCATTTGAGATTCTTTTGGAAGGATAAAACTCTATCTTGTTATTTTGCTCTCATCTCTTCCTATTGTCTTCTCTCTACATATTTTTATCTAATGGAGCATTTTTCTATTTCATTTTTATTTCTCTATAATTTCAGTGTTCAGCTTCTTTATTCATATCATAAATGGTATGTTACAAAACTTTGCTTTCTTATGACATAAAAATCAAATTAGCGAAGTTCTTGAGAAAAGGATAATGCTATCTGGTTTTGCTCATCAGCGCTCTATATGGCCTCCTATAGTCACCACAACTGCATCTGTTGTTTGAAAAGAATAAATTCTTTATAGTGGGCATATAATCCGCCTTAAAACGCAGCATAATATTCATTTTTGGAGGCTTTTGGAGGGATGTCTTGCAATTTTTGAGCAGTTAATAGCTTATAATCAGTTCTTGCAAACTTTTGGAATTTTCTCAAACTTCATCTATTAATTCTTTTGTGTAATGTTTTCTTCATCCTCTCTCTCCCCTTTATTTATATTATTTTTTTCTGGTACAGAGAATGCAATGCCTGAAGAAGAAGTTTTATTTCCATTTCCAAGATTATGCTGATCTGGTTATATGGAAGGTGGTGTCTAGCTTACATGTATTTTCTTTTCGTTTCTTGTTTTCTTCTATGTTCTTTTTCCTAAGAGCTTTTTGATGACTAGTTGATTATATTGCACAGGTGCAGTTCTTAGACCGCCATCACCTATTGATCAAGTTTGGCAGTGTTGATGGTGGGGTGAGTCTTATTTTCTTGCTTAATACTGTTAAGTTTACTCATAATGATCATCATGTCTCGGGGCTAGATTATGGAGCATCCTTTTTGTTGGTTATAGAGTCTTAACTAGCTTGTAAAGACATAAGGAATTGTTTCAAAGTTTGTCTTACATGTGATCCAGTTTGTAAGACCCCTCACTCTTTCTGCAGTGACCTCTGCTTTAGTATTGTAAGTACAGTAATGTCGGATGGTAGTATTATAAAGAAGAAGTCACACCATTGCTCGTCTTCTGTTGGAATGTTACTTAGTTGTTTCTTCATTAATGCTTTTTAGTGTGTTTGAATATAGCTTAATATTGGCTGATGTACCTATTATTTGGTTCTTCAGAACTTTGTATCATGACTTGGTATTATTTTCTTACTAATCCAATTCCCTGCACCCCCACCCCCACCTCCTCAAAAATAAAATACAATGAAAAAATAGGTTTGCTTTCTTGATTGCACTTTATTATGAACCCGGCTGTAGCGAGACCTGCTGTATTTCAAGTTTCAACATGCCATGATATTGGATAAAAGATTCTCTCCTGTAAGACATGTTTTAAATCTTCATTCTGTTCTCGGGGAAGTAAATAACTTTTAAGTTCCATTTTACTGAAGGTGCATTCATTTGAATATGGATCTCACAAGCAGAGCTCTGTAGAAGTCCAATTACTAGGGTTCAAATTTCTATAATGTCTTTTGTAGTTTGAAATTCGCAATATCATGAATCAACAAAATTGCCTTTAATTTAATTTTGTATCGTTTTGGCCCAGTCTGGTAATAAATTGACCTAGCTTCTATGACAACATGAAGTTTCAGCAATACCTTGGTTTATTTCATCATTTGATTTCCACTTTATATATGACAGTTTTACATTTTTTATCGAAACTCATTCAACTTAATTTGTTTACTAATTTTTTCACTTTGCTACAGGTGGCACGAAATACTGATAATCATCCTGCATTCTTTGCTGTATATAACATGGAGACAACAGAAATTATTTCGTTTTATCAGGTGTTTGTAATTGCCATGCTAGTTCCATTTTTTACTGTTAGCAGCAGAGCGAATGATGATTTGGTTCATTTCCAGATTCACTAATCAACTGCTTCCCATTAAATCATGTTGGGCTACTTGAGAATGAATATCTCTGCAGTTATATGGTGGATGATTAGAATCGGGCAGAATTTAATTGGAGGCTGTGCTTTCCTCTTGAACTCGTGAATGATTTCTTCCCCTTTTTTTCTTTTTGTGGTTTTCTCTTTTAGAACTCAGCGGATGAACTTTATACGTTGTTTGAGCTGTTCTGTGACCACTTCCATTCCTCATCAAAGAATTCATTTTACATGAATTTCTTATCTACTCATTCAAACAACATCCATGCCCTGGAGCAGTTAAGATGCAATAAAAACAAGGCTAGCAGCTTGCCTCAGGTATTTCTTAACTGTAATTGAACCAGAAAGTGAAATATATAATTTGTATCCGTTTGTTCTTCATTATCTTTAAGTTCTCTACTAATTTTCTATATAATTTTGCGACTGTTTTTCTGTATCATCCCACATTTGTATCCCATATTGTGTGATGTTGCAGTTTGTGAAGAAGATGTTAGCCACTTTGCCTATCAATTGCCAGTCCCAGAGTCCTTCACCCTATTTCGATCACTCTCTCTTTCGATATGATGAAAAGGTTTCGTTCTCTTGTCTACATTGTATTGTTACTTTCTAAAGATATCAGGCTGTAGGTGATTGGTTTCGTACATGTTATTTTCAGCACTTACAAGCTTTGTGATGTGCTTGTTCCGCTGAGCCCTTATAGTGTCTTTTGGAGCACTGACAATCGATGAATGTTTATTGCTCTGTAATCTTCAGTCAGTAGAATCTAGTTTTTAACTTTCGAGCAACTTTTTGCAGTTGATATCGTCAACTGACCGACACAGACAGTCTACTGACCATCCCATCAAATTCATTTCAAGGAGGCAACCTAATATTCTAAAATTCAAAATCAAACCAGGTACTACCCGTATGTGTTATTATTATGGTTAATTACGAAAAATACCCTTGAGTTTTAGTCTAATTACAAAACAGTTCAGCTATCTTTCAATATTGCAAATACCCTCTTGATATTTGTTTCTAGGGATAATTACAAAAACTACCCATGAGATTTGGATTAATTACCAAAAAACCAGAGATGTTTGAAAATTGCGAAAAAAACCCTTGAAGTTTGATTTTGTGTTAAATATAAAGGATAATTGCAATATTTTTATAAATGTACGGATGTTTGAAATATTTTTCGCTATTGAAAGGGGTAAATTATAATACATAATCAAACCTCATTGTTTTTGTTTTTTTTTGTAATTAACCCAAACCTCGAGGGTAATTTTTGTAATTATTATTACACCCCCAATAAGAGGTTATTTGTTAAGAAAATACAAACCTTAAGGGGGTGTTTGTAATTTTGAAAGACAACTGTGATATTATGTAAATAGGTCAAACTTCAAGGGTGGTTGTAATTATCCCTTATTATTATTTATAATACAAAGTATCTATTTATTATTAAAAAGTAATTCTATGAGTTTCTTAGCAGTCATGTGGTTGTATATCATCTTCTTTTTTTTCTGATTATTGATTATGTGAATTGACAATTGTCGTCATAAAATTCTGAAGGACCTGAATCTGGCAGTGCTGATACCCGGACGAAAAAGATCTCTTCGTTTCTATTCCATCCAATTTTGCCTCTAGCGATTTCTGTACAACAGACCCTGTTTTTGCAGCCAGCAGTTGTAAATATTCACTTCCGTAGATAATTCTTTCCGTCATCCTGACAAGAATATATTTTGAGTTGGTAGAAGATACTTAGTTGCTCTGAAGTAGACCAAGAATGTGTATATTTTCATGTATCTGTACAATAATGGGTGCAGTTATACATGTATACCAACTCTGTTACTGAAATGCTATGTTTAGAATCATTCTTGTACAAGCAGGAACCTCAACTTCAAGCACACTGTGAAGCCAGTTTATAGCCTTAAAACAAACTGTCAAGCACCTATGGTGAGCGCCTGAGAGGCGAATCTGTCATAAGGTAATCGCGTTTACATAGTCCATTTATTTTGTATTCTTCAAAGACAGAGATGTCGAAACACTTATTTACTTTCTGCTCTGATTTAAAGGGAAAAATGCAAAATTAGTCTTGCATCTATAGGAGTGTTGTAATGTTAGACCTGTATCTTTTGAAATTGCGAATTTTTTCCGTCCCCGCAAGTTTTGGATTTGTGCAATTCTAGTCGTATAATTTTTAAGTTGGTGCAAATTTGGTCCCGAGAGCTATTTCAATATTTCACTTATTCCCAAAATGTCCTTAGCATGAAAAATACTTAATATAGCTGAGATTAAGTAGAAAATGGTATTAGAGTGTATGTTGTATTTATTTATCATTTGTACTATAGATTGTCTAATGAGAAGAATTTTTAGAATATTAAATGAATCCGGATCAAATCCAAGATATGAGTTCTAGATGTATTATTTCCTAATAAAATTACAAAAACATGTACAAAATTGGTTATTTTGACTAATAGAATTAATTACCACAACCAAAATGTACAAGACTAAAGTTATCAAATCCTAAAATCCACAGTATTGAAATTGTTATAATTGATGAGAGACAATTGTTATAAGACTAAAATTGCAACTTCAATAGTTACATACTAATATTGCAACATCTTTATAAATTCAGGACCAATTTGGCAATTTTCCCTGAACTAAAAGCTATTCAAACAAAGCCTACTTCACATATTACTCTTGCTCATATCAAATTGGTTATTGTTGGAACGAAAAAAAAAAAGTCTTGCTTGTTTGAAGAATTATTGGAGTAGATGGTTTACTGTGTGCCATCATTGGACAGGGAAAAATTCGGCGACTTTTTTTCAGTTGGATATGCCAATGATGGTATATTTTTGCTCGATTTAAGTCGAAATATTTGTATTATGCAGCAACGTTTCTGAAGAATTCTGGTTCCTGAACCAAAAGTTAGGACTTATTATCATATGCTTATTTTGGTGAGATCTTGAAATGCTAGTAACAAAAACATCATAGTTAGTGTTCTAAAAAGCGCTAGTAGCTAGTTGGGCGGTAGACTGGAGCCTAGCGCCTAGGCGGGGACTATTCGGGGCTAGGCGAAGATTTTTAGAACAGTGATCATAGTTCTGGGACAGTTATTTAAATGATCCATTTATAGTTCATAATTAATGTCTATCCTCTGTTTCAACATGACCGCCTCTGAATTGCATGAAAGTCCATATTCTTCAACAATAGTCACCATTAGTGTACCAGGCAAGTAGGAGAATTTGAGGTGAAAGTGAAACATGATATATTCCATTCATTATATAGCACCATGAAGTAAATATTTCTCATGACTTAAGGACTTTCAGTTTAGACATTTACACAATAAATACTTGTATCAAAATGAAAAAAATGATGCTTGTTAACCCCCATTATCCCACCCTTTTACATATAATTGTAAGTATAACACCTTCAATCCGTTGGACTATAAGAAAAAAAAAAAATCAAGAAAGAAGCCCAAAAAATTATTAATTCGAAAAAAAGTAACTATTATATACTAATTCTTGCAGCAGCAGCCTTCCAAAATGCAACCCATAATTCATCATCTTCAGTAAAGATTTTCCGGGGATTAGGAATTTTGTGGTAGCATTAAAAGAGAGAGGTCAGTAGTATGGAATGAGAGGTGGTGGTGGAGATGCGTAGGAAACTCCTATTATTGGAGGCAACGGTATGTTTTCGTGGGGAGGTGGTTGTGATGAATATTTGTGTGTTGGTGGTGGTGGAGGTGAACATTCGGAAGGAGGTGGTGGGGGTGATGATGAAGAAGGCGGTGGCGATGAATATACGTATGGTGGTGGTGGAGAGGGTGAGGGTGGTGGTGGTGATGAATATGTATAGTGTGGTGGAGGCGGCGATGGTGAAGGTGGGGGAGGTGATAAATAAATGTAAGGAGGTGGTGGGGATGGTGAAGGTGGCGGTGGTGAGGAATAAACGTAGGGTGGTGGTGAAGGTGGTGGACAATCGGAAGGAGGTGGGGATGAATGTACGTATGGTGGTGGTGGAGATGGTGAGGGTGGTGGCGGCGAGGAATAAATATAGGGTGGTGGTGGTGGTGGAGATTTATAATGTGTCGTCGGGGACGACTTATGTTGAGGTGGTGGTGGAGAATAATATTCAGTCTTAAGTGGCGGGGAGGTGGAGGCGGTGGTGGAGAAGGAGGTGGAGGCGATGGTGGTGGTGGAGGCGGTGGAGGTGGAGGTGGTGGTGGAAGAGAAGGGGGTGGAGGCGATGGTGGTGGTGGAGGTGGAGGGGATGGTGGTGGAGGCGATGGCGGTGGTGGAGGCGGTGGTGGAGGTGGAGGCGGTGGTGGAGGTGGAGGAGGTGGTGGAAGACGACTTCCCGGAGAAACTTTGTGAGTAGGTGGCGGCGGTGTTGAAACTCGAGTTCCTGGAGAGACTTTATTAGTAGGTGGAGGCGGCGGCAACAGCAACGGTGGTGGTGGAGGGCGTGATCTACCACCCGGTGAAGACTTTGATTTAGGCGGCGGCGGCGGTGAAGAAGGCTTAACAGACGGCCTTGGCTTACGAATAGGCTTCGTCCGGCTCCTACTCGGCACCGGACTAAACCCTCCACCACCACATTTCGACTTTCTACAATCAAACGCCTTAGCATCATCCGAAGAACACTCTTTCGCCGACCTCTGATCCCTCTTATTCGGAATACAATTCTCCTTCCCATCATAAACCTTCCCACCACCAAATCTCCTACATTGCGCCGCCTCCGTCGTAAAGTAATTATACGAATACGTAAAATTCTGCAGCCGCGGCAGCCACAAACGCCGCCCGGCACCTCCCCTGTAAACCGGTTATGCGCCACATTCAGCTGCTCCAAACTCCTCATACGGCTTATCTCCGCCGCCAACGGCCCCTGCAAATTATTAAAACTCACATCAAACACCGTCAGCTTTTTAAGCATCCCAATCTGCGGCGGCAAACATCCTGTTAAATTATCGTTCATCAAAATCAGCTCATTTAGTGTTTTCCCCATTTTCCCGATACTCCCTGGAATACAACCTCCGAGATTGTTGTTCGCCATAACCAAAACAGAAACAGGTGAGTTTCCGAGATTTTCAGGAATGCCGAAACGAAACCTGTTGTCGTTCAAAAACAGAGCGTCCAATTTTTTATCGAAGATCTTCGTCGAACGCCTCCTTCGAAATCGTTGAACCGAAGGTCTAAGAATTTCAGCGAAGGCAACGAGATGACAACTTTAGGAAATCCCCCAACGAACCGATTATTACTCAAATCGAGCTCGAATAGAAGTTTCAACCTCTTGAAGCTCTCTGGAACTACGCCACAGAACCTGTTTGAGTTAATGTGTAAGAGAGCTAGATCGGTGAGAAGGCCGAGCTCGTCGGGGAGGTACCCAGCGATATCGGCGTGGTTGAGGTCAATGCCGGCCACCACTCTAATGGAGGAGTTGGAAGTCGAGGCGGCGCAGAAAACGCCGCCGTAGGAGCAGACGTCGGGGCCGGTCCAGTTTGCGGTGAAGTTAAATGGATCGGAGAAAATGGCTTGTTTCCATGCTTGCAAGGCAATGTATGCCTGCCGGAGGTTTGGGTTCTCAAAGTTGAACTTATTGGCGTCTGTTTGGATGTCGTCTAAATTGATATTGCTCTCTTGAGCTGAGGTAATGGAGATTTGGTAGGTTAATAGGGTGAGAATGAGGAAGACGATTGAGGGGCGGCGCCACCGTGTGGGTGGCGGCGTTGGCCGTGCCCTGGTGGTGGAATTGAGAGTCATGAGAGGAATGTGTGGTAATTTGAAAACATTCAGAAACTAAGTGGGAGATTAATAGCTGCTACTGGCTAGTTGGCTCAATTTATTCCCCCAGAATTTTATTTTTCAAATAATAATACTGAATATAAAATTCACTTGATTTTATTTTTTGATTAATTTATTGATGATCTTGGGAGGGTTGATTTATTTTAGGTGTTTGTGGAGGTACATGAAACTGTGTAATGGGAGACCATGAAGTAGATTTGTGGCGTCAATTGCGTAAAAATACTTGGCATATTAATATTTTTTAATTTAGAGAACTGGGGAAATACCTCTTACGCTGTGCCAGATGGGTTGATTGGCATTTAGTAATCAATGTTAGATGAAGAAATTGAATTAAATTGAGGCACCGTTCTGTGACAATGACAGTGTTATGGATATAAAATGTTTGAAATTAATAAGTAACATCATAAATTATTTGAAAATTTGTACTTTACCAATAGGCTTGTTTTAGCAGAATCCATTATGACAAGGCAGCACGTTATAAGAGAGAATAATTTGGAAAGTTATTGGTCCGACAAAGTTAGACTAACGAAATTTAATTTAGTTTAATTTAATTAATTAGTAATGAACTAGGAAGTAAGTATATTTATGTGAGGATGATGTCTGCGTCGAATATGTATATGATGGATACACCATGGATATATTAAATACATGGAAAGAGATAGAATTTATTATATTCTTCATATTTTCAAAGATTTCTTTTGTTTGTCAATATGAGTTATTAAATTCAGATTTAAGGACTTATGAAATTTTAGTTTTTATGGTTGAAACATTGTTTTTTCTAATTATACTTAGTGCATTTGTATTTTCAATAACATAAAAATATATAATTTTATATGTATATGTATATCGTAATCATATCCTTAAAATTTCAAAACATGTCGTATTTTTCGCACTAGGTGTCGTATTATACTTGTGTCCGTGCGCACGAGTGCTTCATAGGTAATGAATAATGAAGAGAAGAGACTAGAGAGAGACGTTTACGGTATCGCTATTATTGATTGAATTTCTCGGTCTGCAAGGGACATGAGTCAAAATTTTAATTTCAATTAAAAATAAAAATAATAATAATAATAATAATAATAATAATAATAATAAACAAAACCATTTGTACCAACATAATTTCATTAATTTTTAGAGTTAAAATTTAAGATTTTAGGAAAAATTATATTTTCCATGTGGATTTGGGATGAAACATATTTGTTCATGTCACCCAAGCCTAGCCTAGCGCATTGTTGGTGTCTAAACTCGTTTTTAGACTTTTAATAATTCACATTTCAATCTAGCATGAAATCAAACATATATTTGCCTCATCATTATTATTTTTATTTTTTATTGATCAAATAAATACGAAGATTGTCAACTACGCAACATTTAAAATAATAATCATGTTAGGGCATAACTTGCTTGTAAATGTCAAGAATGGAAAGAAAAAAAAAAGTAGTAGTGATCATAATCAATCCATGGCCTGAATTTTAAGATGATTTTTTCTTTTAAAACAAGCAACCATTATAGCTCGATTCAAACAAGAGCGGTCTCTTATGAGACGGTGTGAGGCAAGTGAGACTTTTATCAACAAGTGATATTTTTAGTGTAAAAGTGATACTGGAGTAAATACACTAATTTAAGTATATTTGTACAAGTATCGTTTTTTACACTAAAAGTATCACTTTTTACACTAAAAATTATTATCATCTCACGATTTGACGAACTTTCACCGTTTCATATAAGTTTTTGCGTTCAAACAATTAGCAAAAGGTCAGCTTAGGATTAGTAGTCCAATAACACAAAGTGTTATCCCCAATACATGTAAAAGAAACTCATCCACATTTGCAAAAGGTTTTTCTTTTGTTCAAAAAGTAGTTATCGACTTGCAAAGAATACATATTGTCAAAAACAATCAATATATATATATATATATATATAGTTCAGTAAATAGCTGTTATGTAAAGGACTCCAAATTATGTAAAGGACTCCAAAGTTCAGTAAATGGCTGTTATGCAAGATATATATATATATATATATGTACATATAAAATATTTTATCTGCTTGATTTATTATTCCTATTTCTATGTTGTAATGTTAATAGGACTTCACGCTAAAGAAATTAAATAAAATCAAACTAAAAAATTAAGTAGACTGTAAATAGGATCCGGTAGGCACTAGAGACGAGGAAGAATATAGTAATCGACGAAATGCTTTTGTTTTCATAATTTCAATCAGAGAGACACTGCAATAAGGATTTTTTTTTATGGCTGAGAGGAGAAAGACGAAATTTGAACTCGGCATGTTTGCTTTCAATAACACGTCGTTTGACCACTTAGGCCACATCCGAATCACGGGGGTAAGTTTGAATCAAGTAATTGTCATTTCAATAGTCATTTGTCAACTTCCAGTTACATGCAAACTGTTATCTTTATAATCCCCCACACAAAAATGTAAAATAGTTAAAGAAAGGTGCAACATTGAGCAGTAAAAATGTAAATTTATATATTGTTTACAATATGAATTTCGATAGAATATATATCTAACTAACTAAACTATTAGAAGGGGACGAAAAGGACAAAAGTCAGTCTGGATTCTGGAATAAGGAAATAAATGAAGGGCGGCCCTCATCTCAAACACATCAATTATTTGTTTGAATTGGCATTTGGCAGAAGAAAATAGGAGGTCCCATAATTAAGCGTGTAGGCACGTTGTTTGAACTTCAAACGACTTTTCAGCTTCGAATCTCACATATTCTTTAGTTTTCAAAAGCGCGTTTTTCAGGTACAATTTTGGGGAAACTTTTTTTTTTAAATTTTATTTTTGAGAGCCAATTTTGGAGAATATTGATTGATAAGGCCTCGTTCCGAGATCCAATCGTATTCCCAGGTTTGACCTCTTCAGCTTTGAAAAGACAATAGGAGGAGTTAGGCGTTAAGCAAGACTTTCGACGATCAGTTAGTAAATGATAGAGAAAAGTAGATATATGTGTAAAAGTGTATATAGAAAAATGTATATGAAAAAAGATGACTCAATCTCTCCCTTCTCTTCTTATTTATAGCTTTTCCTTAAGGCCCCCACCAGCATGGGCGTAGCCAGTAAATTCGGCCAGGTGTGGTCGAAATTTTTCGTTTTAGCGGGACGAATATCGGATTGAAATTTTGAAAAAATAGAAAAACGACAAATATAAATGTTGTACCTTGCAACAATTATTTGCGGGTTTTCATAATCTCCAATTATGATTTCTCTAGAATAATTTTTTGGAGAATGGCTTATCCGAAGTTTATTCTAAATTAACTACTAACCAACTATTATTATTTAGATCCAAAAATTCACTCGAAAAATGCTCCAAAAAAACTGTTCATTATCAAGTTTGTAACATATCTCTCTCTACATAAGACAATTATTAATCGACACATATATCTTAATTAAGTCAGATAATTCTTAATATTTTGGGTCAAGATGGTAAGGTTTATTGGCTTTTTAAATTTTAACTCAATTTTTTTTATATGAACTAGACCTTGGTGAATTTCGGTCTTGGTCGGCTCAAATTTAACAATGTCGCCGAGATCCGGTGCGGTCGCCGACCGACTGGCCTAAGCTAGCCGCCAATGCCCACCAGGCCACGTGTTCTTTCCTAAGTGGCTACCTTTTAGGTGGCGGTTTCATATATTCCCGACCTGTCATACGAGTAACTAAATGTCAGACTCACCTTTGGCTTAGTTACTCCCTGTCCAATCCAACTCAGTAGATATTTAAATCCCAAAGGGTTAAGCCCAAGCCTCAATAAATACCCGACAAGTCTTGCTTATGCGGCATTTAATGCCCAATGTGTCTCCTACGATATGCATTTAATGCGTTGCGAGTCATCAAGGAGGATCATTAAATGCTACCCACTCGACCTATCATTTGACAACTTTATGTCCCTTCGATCCTCTCAAAAAGAGGGTTACAATCGGCTAGTTAGTGGTGGTCGGGTCATACCAGACACATGTCCCTTAGGTAAGGTCGGTGCGTTTAGGGCTTTGGTAAGATTCTCTCGGGATCATTTCGGACCAATAAGACTAACAGGTCGGCCAAGTCGGTATGTACTTTATGCTCGATGCCTTACTCTTGGTTTTGGCATCTCCATTCTCTCGAGGAGAGATCGCACGACCAAGAAAACCTGGTAAATTAGGTCAGTCAGGATGTATAATTAAGGTTTGCACATTTACTCTTAGTTTTGGCATCTCCACGCCGAGAGGTCGGTCGGACCATGTAGACTGATATTCGATAGGATCAACTAGTCCCCCTACTCTTTCTTTCGGGTATATTTATTAGTTGACCATGGATAAATTTACCCGAGTGAAGAGTAATTTTGCTTTGACCTCCTCTTTTTCAAATTTGAAAAACTCTTCGATTTCTACGCCTTCATCCCACGGCGCATTAAATGCCAATCACATCAACCGTCTTTTCCCTTCTCTCTCTTCATTCGAAGCGTTGATCTTCCGGGCATCCAACGGTTCACCTTCTTCCTCTTTCCTTACCTCTTGGCTATATAAACCCTCTTTCCTTGGTCATTTTGCTCTTTTCCCATCTTTTCGAAAAAATTCTCCATATCCTTTGCCTTCTATCTCCTCCCACTCTAATGGCGTCTCGATCTAGTAAGTCGATTAACCCTTGCTTTTAAATTCATCCTCTTCTTCGTGCTCTCTTGTTTATTTTTTATACACCCTCTTCTACGATTTCCCTTGCCCATGAGCCCATCTTCCCCAAACATCCCCTCCGACTTTGCCTCACGCCATTCTTTAGCTAACTTGCGTAGGAATTTAGTACTCATTTTCCTCCGAAATTCGCATGGCTTCCTCAAGCAATAACCCCGCTCGGCCCAATATTGTTAGTACCCTTTTCTCAAGATTCCCTTCGCAACCTTCGTATAAATGCGGGATTCCTTCCAACTATGAGCTTTTTACTCCCGGATCTACAGATCTACCCCATAGTCCACCTCAGGGCTTTGCTACTTTTTTGTGGAGCAATTAGAGGCAAAACTTAGGTTTCTGTTCTCGACCTCTTGTGTGGGATCTCTCAGGAGCTTTGGATTCCTCTGACCCAACTCGTTCCCAATTCTATCCGACAGATGGTTAGTTTTTCTATGATACTCTCTCATTCCGGCGAGGTTCCCACCCCAGCTTTATGGAGAACCTTTTATCAAGCCAAAAACTCAAGCACCCCGGCTTCTTTTTCTTTACCAGTCGAGGGCTGGCCAAGTTTATAGATGGCACTCCCTCTTCCCATAAAAACTGGAAGAAACGCTTCTTTTATATTTCTCCCCTACTCCTTGGACCTTCCCTACTAGGTGGCTAGATGACTTACCTCACCAAGGTCGTCCTCCTAAACCACCTCCTCATGTCCTGGCCCTAGCCCGGCGCTTAAATACCGCTCCTTATCATGCCCAGCTCTTGGTCGACTCTTGGGCTTTACTCTATCATTTCCGCTTGAGCCCCAAAGTGCCGACCTGCCCGACACCTTAGGTATTTGCCTTGATATTGTTTTATATAGTTTGATGTATTTGTTTGTGCTTAACCCTTCTCTTTATGCAGAGCAAGCAATGTTGGAGAGGCTGGCCTCACTTGGGCCGAAACGAAAAAACTCTCAGCGGCCTTCCCGCATCCCGAGGCGGGGACATGTTCCCCGACAAAGAACCCTAGGGAAGATCTTCCCCTCTCCACGCTCCTCCGATTTGATCCCACCGACTCATCTCCATCGGCACGACTGTTCGGGAACCGTAAGCGCCTCTATTTCTAGGCTCCCCATCCCTCCTCGTCTCGAACTCGTCTTTCCATGCCCGATATTCTTACACCCACTCCCGAGGACTCTCCTCTTAACATTAACACTCATGAGCTCGGCGTCATGAAATACGCACTCCAAACTCGTATTTGGCTTCTATTATTGTAGAGAAGGCTTTCATACAAACGGCTAACCAATCGCAGATTTCATAGCGAAATGGGACTTTTTCATGCTTATGTCCTTGATCAACGTCATAAGAGGAGCCATTAGCTCTGTATGTGCTTGAAAAAATCGATGAATATTTATTTGTAGAGAGATTGTTTGCGTTAATTCGAATCGTGGAGAAAACGTTAATTGCAACTCATTTATAGGCGGTTGACAGAGTTTATTTAAGGTGACAAAATCATTATCTTTATTTGTATAGATTTTACAAAGTTTCATAGCAAATCAAGTATAATATGCGAGATCACGTCAACCAATTCTTTTTTTAGACATAAAATCCAATTTGTTTCTAATAATGGTCAATCAATTTAATATTTCCTTAGTGTAAACTATTTATTTTCCTACCGATATTGTTTAGACTTGCAATTGATTATCATTTCCATTGATTGATATTAACAAAAATTGTTGGTGTATTATAAATTTTTGGTTAAATTGATTTGGAATATCTCGATTTAATAAATAACGAAATTCTTAATAGCATTTGTATTGAAATTTACGTAAAATTGGCCACTTTCAAAGCTTTTAAAGGGAAGGTCTAAATTGATTTGGAATATCGGTTTTTTTTTATAAATAAGGAAATTCCTAATAGAATTTTTAATGAAATACAAGAAAACCTTAGACCGATTCTATAGCCTCGCATTAATTGAAATCAACAAAGAAATATGGAAAGTTTCGTTAGCTTGTATTTGTTTAATAAATTAACGTTTTGTATAGATTGACTACAAATATTATAGGAGAATTTTTTTCCTTAAAACTAATTATCCTTATCTTTAATTAAGCCGTTAATATTTTGTGTTTAGTAAAATTATTTTGATGAAATACTATTTATAGATGAAAAAAAAAGCGGGAAAATTATGGTTTACTATTTCCAGAAGCGTGTCATATTATAGAGAGAGAGACTAGGTAAAAAAGTAGAGAGCGAAATACGATATGCAATGAACATAGACCATAGTATGTGTAGTGTACAATGGACCATAGTATGTGTTGTTTTATGAGCAGCAGTAGTTCCTAATTGGTCACTAGTTTTTTTATCTTATTTTTGTGTGGTTACAAGCATACAACCGTTGTACAACGTGTTAATACTGACGTCATTTGGCCCCTCTTTTACTCTATCTTCTTTACTACTTTGTTCTAATCCCTGCTATTCCCTCCACTAGAATTCTCCCATCTCCACTTCTCCAAAATCCTACTTGCAAAAACGACAAAAATTACTGTCTTCCACAAGCTTTGCAAGAGAGTGAGAATTTAATTTACGAAAAAAATAAAAATACATAAGACGAAGAAGAGGGGATCGTGCGCGTCGTGTGGTATAAAAACTTAATGTTTAGAAGCAACAATGTTGCGGCCCGAATTTTCGAGCGCCAGATTTCTAGCCCTGCTCCTGGCACCAGTGTATGCTTTCTTCTTTCTTTCTTTCTTTTTTTCTTTTTCAAATTTCTGCTTTTCTGTTGATTAGTTCTGTTCGTTTTCTGGATGCTTTATTCTGGGTTAGAATTGGGATTTTGATTAGGGTTAATATGGTACGGGTTTTAGTCATAGGCTTCCCAGTATTTATTCGATTGAAATGACTGGTGCGATGTTCTGCCTGCTGTAGTTAGCCTCTTGCATTTTTATTGGAAATGCCGTATTTGGAATTAGGGGTAATTTACCACAGGTTTTGGAAAACAGATTCTGGTAGATTTTCATAGAACTGTTTCAGAAGGATAAATTGGAAAAAGGTTTGCTTAATCTACTTTATTGCCACAATGAAATCTGTGGCAAAAAGAAACTGTAGTTTGGGTTGTCAAAACGCCTCTTCTGAGCACTGCCAAATTTGGCACTGAGAAGGAGATACACAAATGTGGGTGCTGGGCTTACTGTTATTTGAGATTTGATATATAAGGAATGTGCATCCAAATGTTGACATGTAAATATCTGCTGCCATTTTTGGAGAAACCAATACAAGGCTTTATGTTAGGTGAGGGGCCAACGCGGAATTGATAAATATTCTCTATAGGTGAATGACATGAATTAGAAATTCCATAATGCGGGTATGGGGTGGAATTGGAGGTTAACCACTGTCACCCATGTAAAGTATCAAGCTGCTTGAGCTTCATTTTAGATCAACGATCGTGTTCAAGACCAGCTCAGACAATGAAGTTGGTCTAGTCTGCGCTCGAATTTTATCTGGTTTATAATTTCTTGATGAAAAAATTTAGCACTGGCTTATGCTATGTCAAAGTACAGCAAAATTTTATTTTATTTTTCCGATAAATGTAGTTTGAGAATTTTGTGACATCTCTTATCAGTTTTCATCTCCAATCCTCGTAATGAGATCTAATTATTGATTCTCCCAGGTTCATTGCGCCAGACGGTTTTACGAGAACATAGTCCCAAGTCATACAATATTTGACATGGAGTGCCCAGACATTCTTTTTCGTAAGTTCAGCGGCGACGGACAGTACCTTATAACCTTCAGCAGGAATCATCAGGATCTCATTGTTTACCGACCAACTTGGCTGTCATTTTCGTGCAGAGAACAAGATTGCCATGACCATGAGCTTCCTTCTAAAGCCAACAAATTTGAAAGTTTCTTTACCCAATTATACACAGTCACTCTTGCTTCCAGTGGTGAGCTTATATGCAAAGATTTCTTCCTTTACACAGAGAAAAATCAATTTGGAATATTTGCAACTTCAACTGCACAAATTCATGATGCACCTGCTGTTGGAGGTGCCATTCAAGGAATACCATCAATTGAAAAAATAACCTTTCACCTCGTAAGGTCTGTATTATATTTCTTCAGCTCAGAGTTTCAAATGCAGTGAGGTACATATAATTAAGGTTGTTACTTACTCTGAATTAAATAGATTGGAGGACGGAGTTATACTCGATGAGAGGGTTTTCTGCAATGATTATATAAATTTGGCGCATAGCATGGGTGTTTTCTTGTACGATGATTTGATGGCTATAGTTTCCCTGCGGTATCAGAGAATCCACATTCTTCAGATCAGAGACTCTGGCAACCTTGTCGATGTGCGGTCAATTGGAGAATATTGCCGTGAAGATGATGAGCTTTTCTTAAATTCCAGTGCTCAGGCAAGTGGTACTGCCTCTAGCTCTTGATCAAATTATGCATTAAATTCTGTGGTTTCATTTCTTAACTTAACTCTACTAAAGTTGTAAACTTAAATTATTACCAAATACAGGTTGTTTATGACTTTAGTTTCTTAGATGTTGATTGCAATTTGGATGGAAATTTCTTAATTATATGATAGGGTATGGACTTGAGGCAATACACTTCTTGCCTTCCAATATATTGATCCATTTGCCCATTTTCGAATGATGAATTAGTGGATCAGTTTGAAGGAGTTAGGAAATTATGCTGAAAACAAAATTCAAGCCAGTCGCTTGCACTGAAAATTCACTGATTCTTTTGTAAGGTAAACAACCATTTTAGAGAAAAGAGATTTGTTTATGGCCCAGAAGAAATTAGAAGCAGTTGACAACAGGGACCGATATACAAGTGACTGCTCTTTTAATGGGTGTGAGGTGGGGTTCTAGGTCATGTGTATGAAGAATTGGCACCCGATGAAGAATGAGTTTAATCCTTTTCTTTTCTTTTCTTTTTTTTTCGTTTTTTATTTATTTCATTTGATGGTTTCTTGTGAAGGATTTGGTTGTAAGCGTAGTTCTGACAGGTAATTTTGTCATTATTGACAGTGTACGCCAAATCCGGACAGAAATAGAACGCATAATATTGAGAATGGCTTGGACCATAATCAGCATACTCCAGAAGCTCCTTTCTTGGGTGGTTTAAAGCAGCGCTTGCTTTCTTTCATATTTCGAGGGATATGGAACGAAGAAGATGATCCAACGGTGGTAAGTCGTAGCACTATTGATGAAAATTGTAGAAATTTTGAACTTGTCTTTTTCCTGTTTGTAACTATGACTCTGTTGGAATTATTTTATTTGGGAGCCTTGAAGTTGTTATAGTAAAATAGTATTGTGGTCTTCCAATAGTTGGTAGACATGATAATATCCATTGCAAGCTGGTTTGTAGATTAACTTAGTGGTTTTAGATTTTAAATTTAAGTTTACAGTTACCTAATGTCCTCTGCATCTGTATATGCTCACGGGATCTTTTTATTTCATTTTCCCCCAGCATTTGAGATTCTTTTGGAAGGATAAAACTCTATCTTGTTATTTTGCTCTCATCTCTTCCTATTGTCTTCTCTCTACATATTTTTTATCTAATGGAGCATTTTTCTATTTCATTTTTATTTCTCTATAATTTCAGTGTTCAGCTTCTTTATTCATATCATAAATGGTATGTTACAAAACTTTGCTTTCTTATGACATAAAAATCAAATTAGCGAAGTTCTTGAGAAAAGGATAATGCTATCTGGTTTTGCTCATCAGCGCTCTATATGGCCTCCTATAGTCACCACAACTGCATCTGTTGTTTGAAAAGAATAAATTCTTTATAGTGGGCATATAATCCGCCTTAAAAACGCAGCATAATATTCATTTTTGGAGGCTTTTGGAGGGATGTCTTGCAATTTTTGAGCAGTTAATAGCTTATAATCAGTTCTTGCAAACTTTTGGAATTTTCTCAAACTTCATCTATTAATTCTTTTGTGTAGTGTTTTCTTCATCCTCTCTCTCCCCTTTATTTATATTATTTTTTTCTGGTACAGAGAATGCAATGCCTGAAGAAGAAGTTTTATTTCCATTTCCAAGATTATGCTGATCTGGTTATATGGAAGGTGGTGTCTAGCTTACATGTATTTTCTTTTCGTTTCTTGTTTTCTTCTATGTTCTTTTTCCTAAGAGCTTTTTGATGACTAGTTGATTATATTGCACAGGTGCAGTTCTTAGACCGCCATCACCTATTGATCAAGTTTGGCAGTGTTGATGGTGGGGTGAGTCTTATTTTCTTGCTTAATACTGTTAAGTTTACTCATAATGATCATCATGTCTCGGGGCTAGATTATGGAGCATCCTTTTTGTTGGTTATAGAGTCTTAACTAGCTTGTAAAGACATAAGGAATTGTTTCAAAGTTTGTCTTACATGTGATCCAGTTTGTAAGACCCCTCACTCTTTCTGCAGTGACCTCTGCTTTAGTATTGTAAGTACAGTAATGTCGGATGGTAGTATTATAAAGAAGAAGTCACACCATTGCTCGTCTTCTGTTGGAATGTTACTTAGTTGTTTCTTCATTAATGCTTTTTAGTGTGTTTGAATATAGCTTAATATTGGCTGATGTACCTATTATTTGGTTCTTCAGAACTTTGTATCATGACTTGGTATTATTTTCTTACTAATCCAATTCCCTGCACCCCCACCCCCACCTCCTCAAAAATAAAATACAATGAAAAATAGGTTTGCTTTCTTGATTGCACTTTATTATGAACCCGGCTGTAGCGAGACCTGCTGTATTTCAAGTTTCAACATGCCATGATATTGGATAAAAGATTCTCTCCTGTAAGACATGTTTTAAATCTTCATTCTGTTCTCGGGGAAGTAAATAACTTTTAAGTTCCATTTTACTGAAGGTGCATTCATTTGAATATGGATCTCACAAGCAGAGCTCTGTAGAAGTCCAATTACTAGGGTTCAAATTTCTATAATGTCTTTTGTAGTTTGAAATTCGCAATATCATGAATCAACAAAATTGCCTTTAATTTAATTTTGTATCGTTTTGGCCCAGTCTGGTAATAAATTGACCTAGCTTCTATGACAACATGAAGTTTCAGCAATACCTTGGTTTATTTCATCATTTGATTTCCACTTTATATATGACAGTTTTACATTTTTTATCGAAACTCATTCAACTTAATTTGTTTACTAATTTTTCACTTTGCTACAGGTGGCACGAAATACTGATAATCATCCTGCATTCTTTGCTGTATATAACATGGAGACAACAGAAATTATTTCGTTTTATCAGGTGTTTGTAATTGCCATGCTAGTTCCATTTTTTTACTGTTAGCAGCAGAGCGAATGATGATTTGGTTCATTTCCAGATTCACTAATCAACTGCTTCCCATTAAATCATGTTGGGCTACTTGAGAATGAATATCTCTGCAGTTATATGGTGGATGATTAGAATCGGGCAGAATTTAATTGGAGGCTGTGCTTTCCTCTTGAACTCGTGAATGATTTCTTCCCCTTTTTTTCTTTTTGTGGTTTTCTCTTTTAGAACTCAGCGGATGAACTTTATACGTTGTTTGAGCTGTTCTGTGACCACTTCCATTCCTCATCAAAGAATTCATTTTACATGAATTTCTTATCTACTCATTCAAACAACATCCATGCCCTGGAGCAGTTAAGATGCAATAAAAACAAGGCTAGCAGCTTGCCTCAGGTATTTCTTAACTGTAATTGAACCAGAAAGTGAAATATATAATTTGTATCCGTTTGTTCTTCATTATCTTTAAGTTCTCTACTAATTTTCTATATAATTTTGCGACTGTTTTTCTGTATCATCCCACATTTGTATCCCATATTGTGTGATGTTGCAGTTTGTGAAGAAGATGTTAGCCACTTTGCCTATCAATTGCCAGTCCCAGAGTCCTTCACCCTATTTCGATCACTCTCTCTTTCGATATGATGAAAAGGTTTCGTTCTCTTGTCTACATTGTATTGTTACTTTCTAAAGATATCAGGCTGTAGATGATTGGTTTCGTACATGTTATTTTCAGCACTTACAAGCTTTGTGATGTGCTTGTTCCCGCTGAGCCCTTATAGTGTCTTTTGGAGCACTGACAATCGATGAATGTTTATTGCTCTGTAATCTTCAGTCAGTAGAATCTAGTTTTTAACTTTCGAGCAACTTTTTGCAGTTGATATCGTCAACTGACCGACACAGACAGTCTACTGACCATCCCATCAAATTCATTTCAAGGAGGCAACCTAATATTCTAAAATTCAAAATCAAACCAGGTACTACCCGTATGTGTTATTATTATGGTTAATTACGAAAAATACCCTTGAGTTTTAGTCTAATTACAAAACAGTTCAGCTATCTTTCAATATTGCAAATACCCTCTTGATATTTGTTTCTAGGGATAATTACAAAAACTACCCATGAGATTTGGATTAATTACCAAAAAACCAGAGATGTTTGAAAATTGCGAAAAAAACCCTTGAAGTTTGATTTTGTGTTAAATATAACGGATAATTGCAATATTTTTATAAATGTACGGGATGTTTGAAATATTTTTCGCTATTGAAAGGGGTAAATTATAATACATAATCAAACCTCATTGTTTTTGTTTTTGTAATTTTCAAAAACCTTTGTTTTTTTTGTAATTAACCCAAACCTCGAGGGTAATTTTTGTAATTATTATTACACCCCCAATAAGAGGTTATTTGTTAAGAAAATACAAACCTTAAGGGGGTGTTTGTAATTTTGAAAGACAACTGTGATATTATGTAAATAGGTCAAACTTCAAGGGTGGTTGTAATTATCCCTTATTATTATTTATAATACAAAGTATCTATTTATTATTAAAAAGTAATTCTATGAGTTTCTTAGCAGTCATGTGGTTGTATATCATCTTTTTTTTTCTGATTATTGATTATGTGAATTGACAATTGTCGTCATAAAATTCTGAAGGACCTGAATCTGGCAGTGCTGATACCCGGACGAAAAAGATCTCTTCGTTTCTATTCCATCCAATTTTGCCTCTAGCGATTTCTGTACAACAGACCCTGTTTTTGCAGCCAGCAGTTGTAAATATTCACTTCCGTAGATAATTCTTTCCGTCATCCTGACAAGAATATATTTTGAGTTGGTAGAAGATACTTAGTTGCTCTGAAGTAGACCAAGAATGTGTATATTTTCATGTATCTGTACAATAATGGGTGCAGTTATACATGTATACCAACTCTGTTACTGAAATGCTATGTTTAGAATCATTCTTGTACAAGCAGGAACCTCAACTTCAAGCACACTGTGAAGCCAGTTTATAGCCTTAAAACAAACTGTCAAGCACCTATGGTGAGCGCCTGAGAGGCGAATCTGTCATAAGGTAATCGCGTTTACATAGTCCATTTATTTTGTATTCTTCAAAGACAGAGATGTCGAAACACTTATTTACTTTCTGCTCTGATTTAAAGGGAAAAATGCAAAATTAGTCTTGCATCTATAGGAGTGTTGTAATGTTAGACCTGTATCTTTTGAAATTGCGAATTTTTTTCCGTCCGCAAGTTTTGGATTTGTGCAATTCTAGTCGTATAATTTTTAAGTTGGTGCAAATTTGGTCCCGAGAGCTATTTCAATATTTCACTTATTCCCAAAATGTCCTTAGCATGAAAAATACTCAATATAGCTGAGATTAAGTAGAAAATGGTATTAGAGTGTATGTTGTATTTATTTATCATTTGTACTATAGATTGTCTAATGAGAAGAATTTTTAGAATATTAAATGAATCCGGATCAAATCCAAGATATGAGTTCTAGATGTATTATTTCCTAATAAAATTACAAAAACATGTACAAAATTGGTTATTTTGACTAATAGAATTAATTACCACAACCAAAATGTACAAGACTAAAGTTGTCAAATCCTAAAATCCACAGTATTGAAATTGTTATAATTGATGAGAGACAATTGTTATAAGACTAAAATTGCAACTTCAATAGTTACATACTAATATTGCAACATCTTTATAAATTCAGGACCGATTTGGCAATTTTCCCTGAACTAAAAGCTATTCAAACAAAGCCTACTTCACATATTACTCTTGCTTATATCAAATTGGTTATTGTTGGAACGAAAAAAAAAAAAAAGTCTTGCTTGTTTGAAGAATTATTGAGTAGATGGTTTACTGTGTGCCATCATTGGACAGGGAAAAATTCGGCGACTTTTTTCAGTTGGATATGCCAATGATGGTATATTTTTGCTCGATTTAAGTCGAAATATTTGTATTATGCAGCAACGTTTCTGAAGAATTCTGGTTCCTGAACCAAAAGTTAGGACTTATTATCATATGCTTATTTTGGTGAGATCTTGAAATGCTAGTAACAAAAACATCATAGTTAGTGTTCTAAAAAGCGCTAGTAGCTAGTTGGGCGTAGGCGGAGCCTAGCGCTGGCGCGGCGGGACTATTCGGGGCTAGGCGAAGATTTTTAGAACAGTGATCATAGTTCTGGGACAGTTATTTAAATGATCCATTTATAGTTCATAATTAATGTCTATCCTCTGTTTCAACATGACCGCCTCTGAATTGCATGAAAGTCCATATTCTTCAACAATAGTCACCATTAGTGTACCAGGCAAGTAGGAGAATTTGAGGTGAAAGTGAAACATGATATATTCCATTCATTATATAGCACCATGAAGTAAATATTTCTCATGACTTAAGGACTTTCAGTTTAGACATTTACACAATAAATACTTGTATCAAAATGAAAAAATGATGCTTGTTAACCCCCATTATCCCACCCTTTTACATATAATTGTAAGTATAACACCTTCAATCCGTTGGACTATAAGAAAAAAAAATCAAGAAAGAAGCCCAAAAATTATTAATTCGAAAAAAGTAACTATTATATACTAATTCTTGCAGCAGCAGCCTTCCAAAATGCAACCCATAATTCATCATCTTCAGTAAAGATTTTCCGGGGATTAGGAATTTTGTGGTAGCATTAAAAGAGAGAGGTCAGTAGTATGGAATGAGAGGTGGTGGTGGAGATGCGTAGGAAACTCCTATTATTGGAGGCAACGGTATGTTTTCGTGGGGAGGTGGTTGTGATGAATATTTGTGTGTTGGTGGTGGTGGAGGTGAACATTCGGAAGGAGGTGGTGGGGGTGATGATGAAGAAGGCGGTGGCGATGAATATACGTATGGTGGTGGTGGAGAGGGTGAGGGTGGTGGTGGTGATGAATATGTATAGTGTGGTGGAGGCGGCGATGGTGAAGGTGGGGGAGGTGATAAATAAATGTAAGGAGGTGGTGGGGATGGTGAAGGTGGCGGTGGTGAGGAATAAACGTAGGGTGGTGGTGAAGGTGGTGGACAATCGGAAGGAGGTGGGGATGAATGTACGTATGGTGGTGGTGGAGATGGTGAGGGTGGTGGCGGCGAGGAATAAATATAGGGTGGTGGTGGTGGTGGAGATTTATAATGTGTCGTCGGGGACGACTTATGTTGAGGTGGTGGTGGAGAATAATATTCAGTCTTAAGTGGCGGGGAGGTGGAGGCGGTGGTGGAGAAGGAGGTGGAGGCGATGGTGGTGGTGGAGGCGGTGGAGGTGGAGGTGGTGGTGGAAGAGAAGGGGGTGGAGGCGATGGTGGTGGTGGAGGTGGAGGGGATGGTGGTGGAGGCGATGGCGGTGGTGGAGGCGGTGGTGGAGGTGGAGGCGGTGGTGGAGGTGGAGGAGGTGGTGGAAGACGACTTCCCGGAGAAACTTTGTGAGTAGGTGGCGGCGGTGTTGAAACTCGAGTTCCTGGAGAGACTTTATTAGTAGGTGGAGGCGGCGGCAACAGCAACGGTGGTGGTGGAGGGCGTGATCTACCACCCGGTGAAGACTTTGATTTAGGCGGCGGCGGCGGTGAAGAAGGCTTAACAGACGGCCTTGGCTTACGAATAGGCTTCGTCCGGCTCCTACTCGGCACCGGACTAAACCCTCCACCACCACATTTCGACTTTCTACAATCAAACGCCTTAGCATCATCCGAAGAACACTCTTTCGCCGACCTCTGATCCCTCTTATTCGGAATACAATTCTCCTTCCCATCATAAACCTTCCCACCACCAAATCTCCTACATTGCGCCGCCTCCGTCGTAAAGTAATTATACGAATACGTAAAATTCTGCAGCCGCGGCAGCCCACAAACGCCGCCCGGCACCTCCCCTGTAAACCGGTTATGCGCCACATTCAGCTGCTCCAAACTCCTCATACGGCTTATCTCCGCCGCCAACGGCCCTGCAAATTATTAAAACTCACATCAAACACCGTCAGCTTTTTAAGCATCCCAATCTGCGGCGGCAAACATCCTGTTAAATTATCGTTCATCAAAATCAGCTCATTTAGTGTTTTCCCCATTTTCCCAATACTCCCTGGAATACAACCTCCGAGATTGTTGTTCGCCATAACCAAAACAGAAACAGGTGAGTTTCCGAGATTTTCAGGAATGCCGAAACGAAACCTATTGTCGTTCAAAAACAGAGCGTCCAATTTTTTATCGAAGATCTTCGTCGGAACGCCTCCTTCGAAATCGTTGAACCGAAGGTCTAAGAATTTCAGCGAAGGCAACGAGATGACAACTTTAGGAAATCCCCCAACGAACCGATTATTACTCAAATCGAGCTCGAATAGAAGTTTCAACCTCTTGAAGCTCTCTGGAACTACGCCACAGAACCTGTTTGAGTTAATGTGTAAGAGAGCTAGATCGGTGAGAAGGCCGAGCTCGTCGGGGAGGTACCCAGCGATATCGGCGTGGTTGAGGTCAATGCCGGCCACCACTCTAATGGAGGAGTTGGAAGTCGAGGCGGCGCAGAAAACGCCGCCGTAGGAGCAGACGTCGGGGCCGGTCCAGTTTGCGGTGAAGTTAAATGGATCGGAGAAAATGGCTTGTTTCCATGCTTGCAAGGCAATGTATGCCTGCCGGAGGTTTGGGTTCTCAAAGTTGAACTTATTGGCGTCTGTTTGGATGTCGTCTAAATTGATATTGCTCTCTTGAGCTGAGGTAATGGAGATTTGGTAGGTTAATAGGGTGAGAATGAGGAAGACGATTGAGGGGCGGCGCCACCGTGTGGGTGGCGGCGTTGGCCGTGCCCTGGTGGTGGAATTGAGAGTCATGAGAGGAATGTGTGGTAATTTGAAAACATTCAGAAACTAAGTGGGAGATTAATAGCTGCTACTGGCTAGTTGGCTCAATTTATTCCCCAGAATTTTATTTTTCAAATAATAATACTGAATATAAAATTCACTTGATTTTATTTTTTGATTAATTTATTGATGATCTTGGGAGGGTTGATTTATTTTAGGTGTTTGTGGAGGTACATGAAACTGTGTAATGGGAGACCATGAAGTAGATTTGTGGCGTCAATTGCGTAAAAATACTTGGCATATTAATATTTTTTTAATTTAGAGAACTGGGGAAATACCTCTTACGCTGTGCCAGATGGGTTGATTGGCATTTAGTAATCAATGTTAGATGAAGAAATTGAATTAAATTGAGGCACCGTTCTGTGACAATGACAGTGTTATGGATATAAAATGTTTGAAATTAATAAGTAACATCATAAATTATTTGAAAATTTGTACTTTACCAATAGGCTTGTTTTAGCAGAATCCATTATGACAAGGCAGCACGTTATAAGAGAGAGAATAATTTGGAAATTTATTGGTCCGACAAAGTTAGACTAACGAAATTTAATTTAGTTTAATTTAATTAATTAGTAATGAACTAGGAAGTAAGTATATTTCTGTGAGGATGATGTACTCGTACCGAATATGTATCTGATGGATACACCATGGATATATTCATACATGGAAAGAGATAGAATTTATTATATTCTTTCATATTTTCAAAGATTTCTTTTGTTTGTCAATATGAGTTATTAAATTTCAGATTTAAGGACTTATGAAATTTTAGTTTTTTATGGTTGAAACATTGTTTTTTCTAATTATACTTAGTGCATTTGTATTTTCAATAACATAAAAATATATAATTTTATATGTATATGTATATCGTAATCATATCCTTAAAATTTCAAAACATGTCGTATTTTCGTACCCGTGTCGTATTATACTTGTGTCCTGTGCCCGTACCAGTGCTTCATAGGTAATGAATAATGAAGAGAAGAGACTAGAGAGAGACGTTTACGGTATCGCTATTATTGATTGAATTTCTCGGTCAAGGACATGAGTCAAAATTTTAATTTCAATTAAAAATAAAAATAATAATAATAATAATAATAATAATAATAATAATAAACAAAACCATTTGTACCAACATAATTTCATTAATTTTTAGAGTTAAAATTTAAGATTTTAGGAAAAATTATATTTTCCATGTGGATTTGGGATGAAACATATTTGTTCATGTCACCCAAGCCTAGCCTAGCGCATTGTTGGTGTCTAAACTCGTTTTTAGACTTTTAATAATTCACATTTCAATCTAGCATGAAATCAAACATATATTTGCCTCATCATTATTATTTTTATTTTTTATTGATCAAATAAATACGAAGATTGTCAACTACGCAACATTTAAAATAATAATCATGTTAGGGCATAACTTGCTTGTAAATGTCAAGAATGGAAAGAAAAAAAAAAGTAGTAGTGATCATAATCAATCCATGGCCTGAATTTTAAGATGATTTTTTCTTTTAAAACAAGCAACCATTATAGCTCGATTCAAACAACAGCAGGTCTCTTATGAGACGGTGTGAGACCGTGAGACTTTTACTGCAACAAGTGATATTTTTAGTGTAAAAAGTGATACTCGGAGTAAATACACTAATTTAAGTATATTTGTACAAGTATCGTTTTTTACACTAAAAGTATCATTTTTTTACACTAAAAATTATTATCATCTCACGATTTGACGAACTTTCACCGTTTCATATAAGTTTTTGCGTTCAAACAATTAGCAAAAGGTCAGCTTAGGATTAGTAGTCCAATAACACAAAGTGTTATCCCCAATACATGTAAAAGAAACCCATCCACATTTGCAAAAGGTTTTTCTTTTGTTCAAAAAGTAGTTATCGACTTGCAAAGAATACATATTGTCAAAAAAATCAATATATATATATATATATATATATATATATATATAGTTCAGTAAATAGCTGTTATGTAAAGGACTCCAAATTATGTAAAGGACTCCAAAGTTCAGTAAATGGTTGTTATGCAAGATATATATATATATATATATATATATATGTACATATAAAATATTTATCTGCTTAATTTATTATTCCTATTTCTATGTTGTAATGTTAATAGGACTTCACGCTAAAGAAATTAAATAAAATCAAACTAAAAATTAAGTAGACTGTAAATAGGATCCGGTAGGCACTAGAGACGAGGAAGAACATAGTAATCGACTAAATACTTTTGTTTTCATAATTTCAATCAGAGACACTGCAATAAGGATTTTTTTTTATGGGCGAGAGGAGAAAGTACGAAATTTGAACTCGGCGATGTTTGCTCAATAACACGCGTCGTTTGACCACTTGCGCCACATCCGAATCACGGGGTAAGTTTGAATCAAGTAATTGTCATTTCAATAGTCATTTGTCAACTTCCAGTTACATGCAAACTGTTATCTTTATAATCCCCCACACAAAAATGTAAAATAGTTAAAGAAAGGTGCAACATTGAGCAGTAAAAATGTAAATTTATATATTGTTTACAATATGAATTTCGATAGAATATATATCTAACTAACTAAACTATTAGAAGGGGACGAAAAGGACAAAAGTCAGTCTGGATTCTGGAATAAGGAAATAAATGAAGGGCGGCCCTCATCTCAAACACATCAATTATTTGTTTGAATTGGCATTTGGCAGAAGAAAATAGGAGGTCCCATAATTAAGCGTGTAGGCACGTTGTTTGAACTTCAAACGACTTTTCAGCTTCGAATCTCACATATTCTTTAGTTTTCAAAAGCGCGTTTTTCAGGTACAATTTTGGGGAAACTTTTTTTTAAATTTTATTTTTGAGAGCCAATTTTGGAGAATATTGATTGATAAGGCCTCGTTTCCGAGATCCAATCGTATTCAGTTTGACCTCTTGCTAGCCTCGAAAAAAAGACAACCTAGGAGGAGTTCCGTACAAGACTGACGACAAGTTCAGTTAGTAAATGATAGAGAAAAGTAGATATATGTGTAAAAGTGTATATAGAAAAATGTATATGAAAAAGATGACTCAATCTCTCCTTCTCTTATTTATTTATAGTTTTTCCTTAAGGCCCCCACCAAAGATGGGCGTGAGCAGTAAATTCCGCCAGGTGTGGTGTAAATTTTTTCGTTTTGGCAGACGAATATCTGGTTTGAAATTTTGAAAAATAGAAAAAACGACAAATATAAATGTTGTACCTTGCAACAATTATTTGCGGGTTTTCATAATCTCCAATTATGATTTCTCTAGAATAATTTTTTTGGAGAATCGCTTATCCGTAAGTTTATTCTAAATTAACTACTAACCAACTATTATTATTTAGATCCAAAAATTCACTCGAAAAATGCTCCAAAAAAACTGTTTCATTATCAAGTTTGTAACATATCTCTCTCTACATAAGACAATTATTAATCGACACATATATCTTAATTAAGTCGGATAATTCTTAATATTTTGGGTCAAGATGGTAAGGTTTATTGGCTTTTTAAATTTTAACTCAATTTTTTTTTATATGAACTAGACCTTCTATTTTGAATTTGATGCGGTCGGCCCATTTCAAATTTAACAATGTCACTTGAGATCCAGTGCGGTCCGCCGACCATGACTGGCCTAAGCTAGCCGCTAATGCCCACCAGGCCACGTGTTCTTTCCTAAGTGGCTACCTTTTAGGTGGCGGTTTCATATATTCCCGACGTCATACGAGTAACTAAATGTCGACCGACTTTCGCTTAGTTACTCCCTATCCAATCCAACTCGGTAGATATTTAAATCCCGAAGGGTTAAGCCCATGCCTAAATAAATACCGACAGTGTCTTGCTTATGCGGCATTTAATGCCTAATGGTCTCTACGATATGCATTTAATGCGTTGCGAGTCATCCTGGGGATCATTAAATGCTACCCACTCGACCACTATCATCGACAACTTTATGTCCCTTCGATCCTCTCAAAAAGAGGGTTACAATCGGCTAGTTAGTGGTTGTCGGGTCATACCTAGACACATGTCCCTAGGTAAGGTCGGTGCGTTTAGGGCTTTGGTAAGATTCTCTGCGGGATCATTTCGGACCAATAAGACTAACTAGGTCACCAGTCGGTATGTACTTTATGCTCGATGCCTTACTCTTGGTTTTGGCATCTCCATTCTCTCGAGGAGAGATCGCAGTACGACCAAGAAAACCTGGTAAATTAGGTCAGGTCAGATGTGTAATTAAGGTTTGCACCTTTACTCTTAGTTTTGGCATCTCCACGCTGAGAGGTCAGGTCGGACCATGTAGACCTGATATTCGACCAGGATCAACTAGTCCCCTACTCTTTCAAATTTCGGGTATATTTATTAGTTGACCATGGATAAATTTACCCGGTGAGCCAAGAGTAATTTTGCTTTGACCTCCTCTTTTTCAAATTTGAAAAACTCTTCGATTTCTACGCCTTCATCCCGTCGGCGCATTAAATGTCAATCACATCAACCGTCTTTTCCCTTCTCTCTCTTCATTCGAAGCGTTGATCTTCCGGGCATCCAACGGTTTACCTTCTTCCTCTTTCCTTACCTCTTGGCTATATAAACCCTCTTTCCTTGGTCATTTTGCTCTTTTCCCATCTTTTCGAAAAAATTCTCCATATCCTTCAAGCTTCCATCTCCCTCCCAGCTTTAATGGCGTCTCGATCTAGTAAGTACTGATTAACCCTTGCTTTTAAATTCATCCTCTTCTTCGTGCTCTCTTGTTTATTTTTTATACACCCTCTTCTACGATTCCCTTGCCCATGAGCCCATCTTTCCCAAACATCCCCTCTGACTTTGCCTCACGCCATTCTTTAGCTAACTTGCGTAGGGAATTTAGTACTCATTTTCCTCCAGAAATTCGCATGGCTTCCTCAAGCAATAACCCTGCTTGGCCCAATATTATCAGTACCCTTTCTGAAGATTCCCTTCGCAACCTTCGTATAAATGCGGGGATTCCTTCCAACTATGAGCTTTTACTCCCCGGATCTACAGATCTACCCCATAGTCCACCTCAGGGCTTCGCTACTTTTTTTGTGGAGCAATTAGAGGCAAAACTTAGGTTTCCTGTTCTCGACCTCTTGTGTGGGATCTCTCAGGAGCTTCGGGATTCCTCCGACGACCCACTCGTTCCCAATTCTATCCGACTGATGGTTAGTTTTTCTATGATACTCTCTCATTCCGGCGAGGTTCCCACCCCAGCTTTATGGAGAACCTTTTATCAAGCCAAAAACTCAAGCACCCCCGGCTTCTTTTTCTTTACCAGTCGAGGGCTGGCTAAATTTATAGATGGCACTCCCTCTTCCCATAAAAATTGGAAGAAATGCTTCTTTTATATTTCTCCCCCTACTCCTTGGACCTTCCCTACTAGGTGGCTAGATGACTTACCTCACCAAGGTCGTCCTCCTAAACCACCTCCTCATGTCCTGCCCAAGCCCTGGCGCTTAAATACCGCTCCTTATCATGCCCAGCTCTTGGTCGACTCTTGGGCTTTACTCTATCATTTCCGCTTGAGCCCCAAAGTAGCCGACCTGCTCGGCACCTTAGGTATTTGCCTTGATATTGTTTTTATAGTTTGATGTATTTGTTTGTGCTTAACCCTTTCTTTATGCAGAGCAAGCAATGTTGGAGAGGTTGGCCTCACTCAAATAAACGAGAAAAAAACTCTCAATGACCCCATCCCCGAGGGCTGGGGACATGTTCCCGACAAAGCAACCCTAGGGAAGATCTTCCCCTCTCCACGCTCCTCCGATTTGATCCCACCGACACTCATCTCCATCGGTGACTGTTGCGGGGCAGTAAGCGGCCCTCTATTTCTAGGCTCCCCATCCCTCCTCGTCTCGAACTCGTCTTTCCATGCCTCGATATTCTTACACCCACTCCGAGGACTCTCTCTTAACATTAACACTCATGAGCTCAATGCCGCTTGGGTAGAAAATCTTCGACCCTAATAATGACGAGCGAGCTCGACTCCATGCGATATCCACCAGTATTCATGACACGGCTCATCATGCCTCTAAGGTAATGTCAATTTTTATTGCTATACATGTTGGCGCTCCGCTCAGCAAACATTTAAAGCTATTTGTGACCCAACTTTTGCTCACAGATGATCTTGAATATGAGTCAAGTAGTTCGAGATGCTCACGCGGCCTAGCGATGCGATGAAGCCGCGCTGCGTGCCAACGAGATCCTGGAGACTCGTTTCAAGCGGCTCAAGCCTCGAGCTACCAAACTCGAGGAGGATTTGCGAAGTCTTTGTGAGCCACGTTACCAACCTCAACACCGACCTTGCAAACTCTCGGCCGATACCAAACGTGTGGAGGAGGAGTTACTCAAGACCAAGCAAAGAACTTCCTCTTGAAAGAGTTGCGGGTCTTCAAACAAGGAGGCCGAATAGGCTCTTGAAAAGGAGAAATTCCGGCCTCGGGACGAGTACTAGGACAAGATTGCGGGCCACGCTTATCTCGAACAAGGCATGTTGGTGATGGCAAGAGAGCCGAAAGCAAAGGCTATACTTTGGAGATTCCCGACCTTTCTATCGCCATCAAAGAGTTAGCTACTCCAACTCCCGAGGTCGAGCCGCCGCCTAACCTTGTGTCCACTCGCTCTTCCCTCTGTTACCCCTATTTCCGTTGTACCCCTTCAATCCCAACTTCCCCATACTTTAAGTAGTGACGGTGAGGGGACTCGATGGGGTTGACCCAAATGTTGGGGATATTAATGTTCGAGGATTATAGTTAGGCTTTGTAAATCTTGACAATATGCTATTTTAATAATATTTCCTTTTGACTATATTATTGTATCTCTTCCCCGATCATCATGTTAGTCATGAGTTTAGTTTTCTTGATAATTTGAATGATCCGCTCGGCCCCTCAAGGTTTAATGGTGCTTGCAAAAATTTTTCTAAGGGACCCAAGGTAGCTCGAGCTCGGCCCGCCCCCTCAGGGTTTAATGGTGCCTTGCAAAATTTTCAAAATTTTTGCTAAGGGACCCAGGTGGTTCGAGCTCTCATTTCGGCCCCTCGAGGGTTTAATGGTGCCTTGCAAAATTTTCAAAATTTTTGCTAAGGGACCCAGGTGGTTCGAGCTCACTCGGACCTCAGGGTTTTAATGGTGCATTGCAAAATTTTAAATTTTTTTTTTTGCTAAGGGACCAAATTTTTGCTAAGGGACCCGAGGTGGCTCGAGCTCATTTCGCCCCTCAGGGTTTAATGGTGCCTTGCAAAATTTTCAATATTTTTGCTAAAGGGGCCCAGGTGGTTCGAGCTTAGCTCGCCCCTCAGTTTTAATGGTGCCTTGCAAAATTTTCAAAATGTTTTGCTAAGGACCTGGGTGGTTCGAGCTCACTCCCCTCAAGGTTTTAATGGTGCCTTGCAAAATTTTCAAAATTTTTGCTAAGGGACCCTAGGTGGTTCGAGCTCACGGCCCCTCAAGGTTTTAATGGTGCCTTGCAAAATTTTCAATATTTTTGCTAAGGGGCCCAAGGTGGTTCGAGCTCATTTTCATTTTCGAGGTTTTAATGGTTCCTTGCAAAAATTTCAAAATGTTTTGCTAAGGGACCTAAGGTTGTTCGATTCAAAATTTTTGCTAAGGGACCCAAGGTGGTTCGAGCTCATTTCGCCCCTCAAGGTTTTAATGGTGCCTTTCAAAATTTTTGCTAAAGGACCAAGGTGGTTCGAGCTCATTTCCCTCAAGGTTTTAATGGTGCCTTGCAAAATTTTCAAAATTTTTGCTAAGGGACCCAAGGTGGCTCGAGCTCATCTCGGCCCCTCAAGGTTTTAATGGTGCCTTGCAAAATTTTCAAATTTTTTGCTAAGGGACCAAGGTGGCTCGAGTTTCGCCCCTCAAGGTTTTAATGGTGCCTTGCAAAATTTTCAAAAATTTTGCTAAGGGATCTAGGTGGTTCGAGCCCAGCTCATTTGCCTCAGGGTTTAATTGTGACCGCATAAGATAGATATCAAAATGGGATAAACTTCATTCATTTTGGCCGCAGACAAGTTATACATAAAATTTCCTTAAATGATTCACGCCCAAGTGCCTAGGTAATTTCTTTCCTAGCCCATCCTCCAGTTCGTATGCCCCTTTAGCCACTATCTTCGTAACCTTGTATGGCCCTTCCCAATTCGCTTCTAACTTTCCCACGGGCTTCAAAGCATCAGCCTGTCGTAGGACCAGATCTTCTTCCTGAAAACTTCTCTTCTTTACTTTTCTGTCGTATGCCTTTTTCAAGAGTTGTTTGCTAATTTCCATCATATTATATGCTCGGTCTCTGACTTCTTCTACCTCATCCAGGGCTTCCCTCATTAATTTCGAATTCTCCTCTTCATTGAAATTTTGTATTCAATGCGTTTCCATTCCTATCTCTGCAGGTATTACTGCTTCCGCCCCGTACACAAGATTCAATGGAGTTTCCCATGTGGCCTCTTTAGCTGTTGTCCTGTATGACCATAGCACTGAATGTAATTCTTCCACCCAACCACCTCCAGCCCTGTCTAATCTTGCCTTTATCCCTCTGACTAATGACCTATTGGTAACTTCGACCTGTCCATTTGCTTGGGGGTGTGCTACCAAGGTAAAATGTTGTTTGACCTTCATTTCTTTCAACCACTTGCAAATTGCCTTTCCTTGGAATTTCGTCCCATTATCTCACACCAAATCACTAGGCCATCCGAACCGACTAACCAAATTTTTTTCATATAAAATTCTTCATATGCTCTTCGAAATTTTGGCTACCGATTCTCGCTCTACCCATTTGGCCGAAATAATCCATCGCTACTATGAGAAACTTCCCGTCCCGAGGCGATGGGGAAAGGTCCAACAATATCAATGCCCCACTTTAAGAAAGGTCAGAGTGAACTCATTACCCCTAACATTTCCGCTGGTTGATGTATTAGAGAGTTATGCTTCTGACATTTCTCACACCTCTTTACCAGGTCTACTGCTGATTCTTTCATTCTGGGCCAAAAATATCCAGCCCTGGATGCTTTCTTTGCTAATGCTCGACCACCTCCGTGTGATCCACAAGCCCCCTCATGAATTTCTCTCAACACATACTCGCCCTCTTCTAATGAGAGACACCTCAGGTAGGGAAATGATAATGACTGTTTGTACAGCCGCCCCCCAATCAGGCGGAACCTAGCAGCCCTAGCTTTTACCCTCTCGGCCTTCTTTTTATCTTCTGGCAACTCTTCCGTGCTAAGATACATATGTATGTCTATTCTCCAATCGTCCCTTCCTCATATCTCCATGATCTCTAAACCAATACTTGGTGAAGCATCTGACAATATTGTTATCTTTCACTGGCTTCCCTCCTTAGCTGAGCTAGCAATTTTAGACAAGTGATCCGCCTTGGTATTTTCCTCCCTTGGGATTTGCTCGAGCCCAAACCTTTCAAATTTTTTAGTTAGTTTCAAGATGACTTATACATATCTTTTCATGCGGTCTTCTTTTACCTCGAAATTTCCCCGACTTGATTGGTAACCAGCATAGAATCGGAATAGGCTCTCAAATCCCCAATACCCAGATCTATCGCCATTTTTAGTCCCTTTATCAGAGATTTGTACTCTGCCTCATTATTAGATGTCTTGAACTCAAATCTCACGGCGAACTCCAGGTCTTCCCCAGGGTCTGTTAGTTAGACTATTCCTACCTCACTTCCATTAACCGAAATAGACCCATCCACATGCAACAACCACGAGGCCTTTTTTTCTTCCCCCTTTATCTCTTGCAGGAAATCAGCCAACACTTGAGCTTTTATGGCCACCCTAGGTCTATATTCCAGATCAAACTCTCCCAGCTCCACCGCCCACTTAATCATTCGCCCTGACACCTCAGGCTTATCCATTATATGCCCTAAAGGTAAGTTGGTAAGTATTATGATTTTATGTGACAAGAAGTAAGGCCTGAGCTTACGAGCCGCCGTCACCAATGCTAGACCTGCCTTTTCAATACCCGAGTATCGTCCCTCTGCTCCATGAAGCACTTTGCTAGTATAATAGATCGACATTTGCTTGTTTCCCTCCTCCCTTATTAAGACCGAGCTGACCGCACCTTCTCCTACTGACAAATATAGATATAAGTCATCCCCTACACTTGGCTTAGTTAACAATGGCAACTGAGCTAAGATGGCTTTCATCTCTTTAAAGGCTACTTATATTCCGCTGTCCATTCGAATTTCTTCGCTTTCTCAAGATTTTGAAAAAGGGCAAACCCGTTCGCCGACTTAGATATGAACCTATTGAGGGCTGCAATCCGTCCTGTCAATTGTTGTACCTTGTTTACTCCCGTGGGTGATTCCATCTCTACCACTGCCCTCACCTTTTCCGGGTTGACCTTAATGCCTTTTTCTATTACCATGAATCCCAAGAACTTTCCCGACCTGACCCCAAAAGAGCATTTCGCCGGGTTTAACTTCATTCTGAACTTCCTCAGCACCGCGAAAGTTTCAGCCAGATCCTGTGTATAAGACTCCGCTTGTTTGCTTTTCACCAACATGTCATCGACGTACACCTCCATGTTGCGCCCCAACTGACCTTTAAACATCCTATCCATTAGCCTTTGATAAGTAGCTCCGACATTTTTTAACCCAAATGCCATGACCACATAGCAATACGTCCCTGATGAAGTTATAAAACTTACCCTCTTTTGATCCTTCTCTGCCAACCTGATCTGATGATACCCTTGGTATGCATCCATCATGCTTAATAGTTCGTTCCCCGCGGTGGAGTCTACCAACTGATCAATCCGTGGCAACGGGTAATGATCCTTTGGGCAAGTTCTTATTCGAGATCACGAAAGTTGATGCACATTCGAACTTATCCCCTTTGGTACCAAAGCACCATGTTTGATAACCACTCGGGAATTGAATTTCTTTAATATGTCCCCGCTTTCAACAGACGCCCACTTCTTCCTGGATCACTTTATCCTTCTCGTAACCAAACAATCTCTTTTTTTTGCTTCACGGCCTTCTACCCGAGTCCACATTCAAGTGGTGAGTCACCTGGCTCGGACGACCCCAACAAGTCTTGTGGGGTTCATGCAAACACATCGTTATTTTCTCTTAGACATTGCACGATCTAGCAGGCGGTGAGCTCAACCCCATTCGTGTGCCAACCCTGGTCATCTTCCTCCGCCTCGGGTACTATCGATATTGCCATTAATTCTTCTTACGCCTTAAAGACAACACATCAGGATCTTTCTTTTTTCCTTTTTCCCTATCTTAATGGGTTTTGTTTCCTTGTCTAGCTCTACTACCTTTCGCTTTGATTTTTTTCGATCTCCTTCCGAATGACCTCGACATAGCACTTTCGCGCCGCTAGGATCTCCCGCTACCTCTCCTATCCCTTCTTCCCGGAATTTTAGTTTCATATGGAGCATAGACACAATAGCTTGAAATGCATTGAGGGCATGTCTACCAATTATAACATTATAACTAGAATAAAAATCAACTTCAAGAAAAGTTACCATGCGCGTTTTTGGGTAGGCGGGGTGCCTAATGACATGGGCAACGTGACTGACCCATTGGCTCCACCACTCCTCCACCAAACCGAATAGGGCCGTCTCCACCGGCTTTACCTCCATCTCAAGCCCCATCCTCAAGAATCGTCATAGAAAAATATGTTTATCGAGCCTTGTATCAACCATGGCCCCGGCCACTTCAAAATGGCTATGTTGGAGGTAATTACGAGCATCATTGTGCATTCCTCTTGTCCCTGTGTCACCGCCCGAACGATATGTCCTAGTAGCTCGATCCTCCGATATCCAACACCATGTCCTCTGCCCTTCTCGCGTGAGCCTTTCTATCTCGGTTAGAGTCTCCATCCATGGGTCTCCCCACGATCATATTTATAGTTCTCTTAGACGTTGTTGGAGCTTTAGGGGGAGCCCCTGACTTGCTTCCGACCTGACCTCCATGTGCTCTCGAGCCTCCAGCCGTGCCAGCAGATCTTTCCGACTTTACCCAGTTTTGCAACCATCCCTTCCGTACCATCCGTTCGATCTCATCCCGCAAATGCCTACATTCCTCCGTGGTGTGCCCGTAATCATTGTGAAATTTGCAAAAGAAATTTGACTGAGGTTTCGCGGGTACGGCAGAGTAATTTGCTGGCCAACGTAATTCCTTGTGCCCTGTCGTGGCCATCAAAACCTGAGCCCTGGGTGCCACTAGGGGTATACCTCCGCACATCCAAGGCTCTACTTAACAAATGGGACCTCCTCGGGCTCCCTGGCTCGATTTGCCTTCTCAGGTAAGTTTTCTATCCTATCCCTCTTCCTATCTCGACCTTCCTCCTTCTTTCCCTTCTGCGCTTCCTTTAGGTTGACATATTTCTCTGCTCTTGCCAATAAGTCATCAAAGTTTTTGGCTGACCTCTTGGCCACAGATCGGAAAAAATCTCCTCTCTCGAGTCCTTGAGACAAGGCACTAGAGAGTACTTCCTGAGTAGCTGAAGGAACCTCCAGGGACGCGGTAGTGAACCTCTTTACATAAGCCCTCAGCGACTCTTGCTCCCCCTGCTTTATCCCGAAAAGAGTTAAGGCTGTCTTCTAATGTTTTCTTGAGCTAGCAAACTGGTGCAAAAAGGCCGAACTGAACTCCTCAAAGGATCCAATAGAGCCCATTGGCAACTGACTAAACCATTGCTGAGCTGATTTGGTCAACGTGGTTAGAAAGACCCGGCACTTCACTCCGTCCGAATATATGTGCAACAAAGCCGAGTTTTCAAACCTGCACACTGTTAGATAAATGTTTTTATCAAGATTTTGATGATTTTGTTTACATGTGTTTTTATACCAAAACAATGTTTATAAATGTTGTCCAAATACTCTCAATTGATTTAAAATGTTTTTGCTAATTTTCGAAGTATTTATTCAAGTTTATTTTCGACTAAAATATTGGACAACACGTTTGATGATTTTGTGTTAATGCGTTTTTACATCAAAACAATATTTTGAAATGTTGTCCAAATACTCCTAATTGATTTAAAATATTTTTACTAATTTTTTGGAGTATTTCTTGAAGTTTATTTTTGTCAAAAATCGGACAACATTTCATTTTGGAGGTCGACCGGTCGAGCAAATGGTCGACCTGCACTGTGAGAATGCCCAAATTGTTCTGAGAAAGAAACAAAATGTAATTTGTGAAAAAAGGGGGGAGGCGGCGACGGTCCCACCTAGGGCGCGACGGCCGCACCCCCTCGACCGGTCGGACCCGCAACCCGCCTGGATCGCACTATTTTCTTTCAAACGTTCGAAATCTTATATACAGGCAATCGGTCGCTTGTGTAATCTTTTTGACAAAGAAAATTTGTATCGTTGGACATTCTATCAAAGAAGATTTGCTTTATAATTTTGTACAATATTTCTACATCTTGTGATCCTCTTTTTGTAGACAAAAGTAAAGAAGAAGGAGCCTATGTTGGGAGCCTATGTTGGTGAAGACTCTCCTATAAATAGAGGATGAATTGAAGACACAAGTATAACACAAACACAAGCAAATACACAACACTAAATCGCAAATTTTCAAGCTTTAATATTCAACACTCTTGTTGTATTTATATTTAAGTATTTCACTTTCACATCTTGAGGTCTGGCTTTATTTCTTGATTATACTTGCACTCAAATTGTAATATTCATTATTAAGTTGTAATCTTGATTTTTGTCATCATTCAACACAAGATATCCTTGTGAGTATTCTTGTGGAAAGAATACACTTAGGTGATCTAGGTGATAGGTGTTTCAAGAGTGTGGTGCTCTTGAGGTATTGAAGAATTTGGTATTCTTCAAGGTTGAAGATTGTGGTAATCTTCACAAGGTGCGATTGGAGATTGTGGTAATCTTCAAGAGAGATTGTGGTAATCTCAAAGGTGGTGTTGTAGAAGAGTGTGGTGCTCTTCAAGGTGATGTTGTAAGGTGTTGTATTAATTTTGGAAATTAATAAAATCTTTTTCTTTTTGAAATCCATCCCGTAGATACTGGGGTGGTAGAGGATTAGGCCCTAGGTGGGTTGAACCTCTATAAATCGACGCGTGTTGTTTACTTCCCGCACCTTTATTATTGTCTTGGCATATTTGATTCGAAAAAGAGGGCATAATCGAAAAGATGGAGATAATCTATTCACCCCCTCTACAGATTATCGTAGCCGCTTGGACTTACAAGTGGTATCGAGCCAAACTCTTTGGCAAGCTCGTTCCACATCTCAAGTAAAGAGGAACGATCATCGGCTAAGAACGAAGTCTACCTTACCGGCGCCTCCACCACAAGCCACCACTATTCGATTCCAAAAATTTTACATTTTGGAAAGAAAGAATAGAATGTTATCTACAAGGTTGCGGGTTCGATATTTGGAACACGGTCGTAAATAAAGAATCCCTTCCAATGATGGACACACGGACAAAGGCCTCAAAGAGCTCAATGATGAAGAAAAGAAAATCATCTCCTTAAATGGTAAAGCTCTTAATATTTTGTATTGTTCACTTACCATTTTGGAATATAATCATATTGTAGGAATTAAATCGGCACATGAAGTATGGAGAAAATTAGAAGAAGTATATGCAAATGAAATGAGCTATTCAAAAGCATCTACTTCTCAAATGGATACAAAACCCAACATGGGATGAGCTTCCTACAACTTTCGACGTCGATGAAAACGACGATGTCTTATGGGCTTGAAGAAGAAAACGAGGTAAGTTCAAAACCCTCCACTTCTTATGATAATGAATTACAAAATGATTATAGTGATTTGCAAAATGATTTTGATGAACTTCAAAATGAATTCCAAAGCTTACTTGTTAAATACAAAAATTTGAAAAATGAATTCAATATTTTGAAAATTGATAAGGATAATTTATTTTCCTCTTATGAATCACTTTCATGTGATCACACCACCACACTTGACAAGGTTAAAAACCTTGAAAAAGAAAATAGTACTCTTGTTGAGGATATTAATTGCATGAAAAATGATTTATCAAAATCCAACTTGAGTACCGATAAAATGATCGATATTATTGATGTTAATAGTTGTGATAAATTGAAACAAGGACTTGATCATAAGCTTTAGTGTTGTTAATTATGTGAAAAGAAATCAAGTTCTTATGCATATTGGTCACTATGCTCCCAAAATTACTAATTGTTTTTATTGTGGTAACACGGGTCACGGTTAATACTTGTCGGGCTAGAAATAGCTCTAATTATTATTGGAGACCTAAAAGTCTCAAAGCTAATTCCAAAGGACCCAAACACTTGAGGGTACCACAAAATAATGTCATATTAGGTACCCGACGGAATAATAATCGAGAAAAATACATACCGCCAAGAAGACATCAAATGACCATTTCATTTAATCAAAGGAGAAGACAACATTAAAATAAATTTCCAAGAGAAAGACACTATCAACAATGGGAAGAACACAATCCTTGGAAATGGAGCAATTGGAGAAGCTATCATCAACAAGATGATTTTCAAAGGGGAAGATATCATCAACAATGGGAACGACACAACCCATGGAAATGGCGTAATTGGTAAACCGTATCTCCTCATTTAAATATGCATTTTATTTTGTTATGCATGTTTTTATTTGTGCCTTAATTGTAAAATAAGTTTTTAAATATTTCTTAATATTAAGGTCTTCAATATATATTTGTGTTTCTGAATATTTTGAAAAGGAGAGCTTGTATATTTTGTTCTCGACTCTTGTGCATTTACATAGACTAACGTGTTTTTATTATCTCTTATGGTTTTATATAGCATAAGCACTTTTATGATATCTCTTATTGCTTAGCCTACACTTGTATCATTATGTTTGTGCAAAACGTGTTTAAGAATTGTGTAGGACATAATATTTTCATTAATGGTTATTTTCTCAAGAGAGGACCATAAACTATCGAGGTACGCTCATCATTGGTATTCATCCTATAGACTCGATATATTTTTGTCATTCGTGCTTGTTTTTCAAAGCATTTTATACAAGTGCTATTAAGAGGATTTTTTTTAAAAGGCATTATTTGACATAGTTTGTTTTATCCAAGATTTGTAAATGATTATATTTTGTTTTTGATAAAACATTTGATTTTTAAGTTATGCATTTTATTGCACATATAAAACTATTCTTGGTTGCTTTGTCAAAGCTCTTGTTCATATGCTTCTTGTAAATGAGGTCTCAACTATATGCTCTTGAATTTTTCAAATTTCAAAAGAGACCATATATAGCTTCCTATAAGTTTATTTGAACTTACATGTTTTATAAAACTCTTGATGATTTGTTTGAAAGCATAGTATGTGTTACTTGTTATTATGTCTCTATTTTTCGATATTACTATGCTCTTGTGCAAGATATCTTGATTAAGATTTTGCAGAAATTTTTTGAATTTTGGAACAAGCTTGTTGACCAAGGCAAGGTTAGTAGCTCGAAAGTATCGTCAAGGTATTGATTTTGATGTAACATTTGCACCCGTAGCACATTTAAAAGCTATTTGCATTTTACTTGCCCATTATTGTTTTAAGATAATTTCAAGCCTTACCAAATGGATGTTAAATCCAATTTTCTAAATGGTTTTATTCAAGAAGAAGTCTATATAAAACAACCTCCGGGGCTTAAAATTTTTTTAGGCCAAATGATTTTTATAAAAGGCCTTGTATGATTTAAAACAAGTACCCAGTGTATGATATGATAGACTTAGCTATTTTTGCAAAATGGTTTTACAAGAGGTAAAGTTGATACTACTCGTTGTTTTTGAAAAAGGGCAAGATTGCTTATTAGTGCAAATTTATGTTGATGATATTATTTTTGGTGCTACTAATGAATTCTTGTGCAAGAAATTTTCTAAGTTAAAGCAAGGTGAATTTGAAATGAGCATGATGGGGAGCTAAAATTTCTTCATTGGACTTCAAGTTAAACGATTGCCAAGAAAGTGGTTATAATTCACAATCAAAGTATCCAAAAGTACCTTTGAAGAAGTTATGCATTGAAGAAGGAAGAATCATCTCAACCTCTATGGCTACCAATGTAAAGTTTGACAAAGGTTGAGGAAGGCATATTGATTGACAAACATATTCGAGGTATGTTCACTAACTTTTCTTATTCCTTTAGACTCGACATTTTCTATGCCTTATGTCTATATGCTCGAATTTTAAAACTATCCCAACGAATCTCATTAAAGTGTCGTTAAAAGAAATTTTCAAATATTTGAAAGGCACTCCTTCTTATGACTTGTATATCCAAAGTTTAAAACGTTCATAATTTTTCGGGATAACAAGACCGGTGAAAATTATTCAAAATATGGTTCGTCATAATCGAACTAAACATATTGAGATTCGATATTTTTTTTGGGATTGCGTTTTTAACAAAAACTTGAGATGTGCTTAATTCCGTTCCAAAGATAACTCGCGGAAAATTATTTTTAATCATTAACCGCCGAGTCCTTTACCTCATTTCGAGCTTGATTATGACATAATGTATATTGAATGAGGTCTATGTTTGCAATTTGCATGTTTTTAAAACTTGGGGGTAAAAATCGGATTTTTAGTGCAAAATCTTGGACGAAAACAGAATCGGTGTTCGTGCACCGGCAGTACCCTACACGTCGGCCGAAGTCTAGCCAATTTCAAAGATTAAAATGGCTTTTGTCCTTCATTTCGTCATTTTTGGTTATTTTCTTCCAAAATCGAACCCCTTTGCATTTTCCACACACAATTCACTCAAAATGATTTTGTTTTTATAAAATCTATATTTTTGAGTTTATGTAACTTCTAATTCATCCATATCATCCAATTTCTCTGATCAATTGGTAAGAATTTCTCCTTTTAATCTCAATTGGGTTGAACCCTTGAGAATGTGCTTGTATCTTGCTATTTTGATGAAATTCTTGTATTATTATGTTGTATATGATGATTGTTGATGGATGAATGTTGTTATATTGCAATTGGTGATGAAATTTTTTGGCTTAAATGAATTACAAAGGCATTATATATCTCTTGTTTTATTCGACGTACGCCAAGTGTTCGACAAAATATTTCAATGAAAAATTCATCACCTACGTGATTCTCTTAATTTGAAAAGTCTTATATATTTATTGAGATCATGTTCTATCAATTAAATGAGCTTTTGCAAATCAAATGATCAACTTTTCCCTTTAATTTGGAATTTAAGCTTCAATGTTCAAAATACTCGATAAATCGATTAAAATGCGCACTTTGATATAATTGTATGATGTTTTTATCGTGCTAACATTATTTTGATGATTCCAAAGGGGAGAAATATGAAAACGCTCATACGTTCAAAGAAACGAAAATAAGCTCGCAAGAAAAGCTATAAGCTAGGCTCTTAAAAGCCAAAAGTTGTGAATAATACTTAGTCCATGTGATGTATTATGGACTTTTATACTTGACTAATGATGTTTTATGACAGTGGGAGCTTCTAAGCTCAAATAATTCAAGCTTATTTTGTAAAAACTAAGCTTTTAGCTTTTAGTTGGTTGCTCTTATACTTGTTCTTTGATATGCATATTAATAGGGGAGCTTGTGCAAAAATGCTTTTGAAAAATCTTTGCTCCTACTCTTACGTGTTTCACTTATGATGAATCTTGCTTGTAATGGATTGATGTTTTAGACCGGAAAATTTGTTTTGTTTTAAAATCAACTTACTAAAATTGTTTTGGTTTGTAATTATCAAAAAGGGGGAGTTTGTTAGATAAATATTTTTATCACGATTTTGATGATTTTGTTTAAATGTGTTTTTATACCAAAACAATGTTTATAAATGTTGTCCAAATACTCTCAATTGATTTAAAATGTTTTTGCTAATTTTCGGAGAATTTATTCAAGTTTATTTTCGACTAAAATATTGGACAACACTTTTGATGATTTTGTGTTAATGCGTTTTTACATCAAAACAATGTTTTTAAATGTTGTCCAAATACTCCTAATTGATTTAAAATGTTTTTACTAATTTTTTGGAGTATTTCTTGAAGTTTATTTTTGACAAAAATTGGACAACATTTCATTTTGGAGGTCGCCTGGCCGAGCATATGGTCGATCGCAGACCAAGAACACCCAAATTATTCTGAGAAAAGAAAGAAATGTAATGTAATTCGTGAAAAAAAAAAGGGGAGGGCGACGGTCCACCTAGGAGCGGCCGGTCGGACCCCTCCGACCGGTCGGACCTCCCGCAACCCGTCCTGGATCGCACTATTTTCTTTCAAACGTTCGAAATCTTATACGGGGCAACCGGTCGCTATTTGTGTAATCTTTTTTGACAAAGAAAATTTGTACCGTTGGACATTCTATCATCGAGCAAGATTTGCTTTATACTATTGTACAATATTTCTACATCTTGTGATCCTCTTTTTGTAGACAAAAGTAAAGAAGAAGGAGCCTATGTTGGGAGCCTATGTTGGTGAAGACTCTCCTATAAATAGAGGATGAATTGAAGACACAAGTATAACACAAACACAAGCAAATACACAACAAGAAATCGCAAATTTCCAAGCTTTCATATTCAACACTCTTGTTATATTTATAGCTAAGTATTTCACTTTCAAATCTTGAGGTCAGCTTTATTTCTTGATTACACTTGCACTCAAATTGTAATATTCATTATTGAGTTGTAATCTTGATTTTTGTCATCATTCAACACAATACATTCTTTTGAGTATTCTTGTGGAAAGAATACACTTGGGTGATCTAGGTGATAGGTATTTCAAGAGTGTGGTGCTCTTGAGGTATTGAAGAATTTGGTATTCTTCAAGGTTGAAGATTGTGATAATCTTCACAAGGTGCCGTTGGAGATTGTGGTAATCTTCAAGAGAGATTTTGGTAATCTCAAAGGTGGTGTTGTAGAAGAGTGTGGTGCTATTCAAGGTGATGTTGTATTTGTTCTTTTTGAAATCCATCCCCGAGAGATCTTTGGGGTGGTAGAGGATTAGGCCCAGGTGGGTTGAACCTCTATAAATCGACGCGTGTTGTTTACTTCCCGCACCTTTATTATTGTCTTGGCATATTTGATTTGAAAAAGAGGGCATAATCGAAAAAATGGAGATAATCTATTCATCCCCATCAGATTATCGTAGCCGCTTGGACTTACACACACATGCTCCCAAGGATCACTCGCCCCATCATAGTCGTAGTTAAGTGCCCTGAAGGTTATTGGGCAAGTCGTCCGCCATCACCTCATCACGAAATGGAATTCCCTTTTTCACCGTTCTGTGCCCGGACATTCTCCTCTTCATCTCTCTAACCTCCTCTCGCAACAACTCCATCTCTCCCTCCCGAGCCATAATAGGTCTTTCTTCTCTCTCCACTCCTCGTTAACTTGCACTAGCCACGGTGTCTTCTTTTCCTGACTCTCTCAACCTGTCTATCCACAGCCTTCTCTCCTCGGCTCCTCATCCACTACCTCCTCTCTTTCTAGCCCAAAAATGGCCCCACCGCTTCGTCACAAGATCGATAGATTCTTGTGCGTCACATTAATAGTTTCTTCTTGAAGGCGGGGTTTAAGTTCTAATAGCAACGCGTCAAAGGGGTCAAGATTACCCCGGCGCCGCATCACTCCTTCCTCCCTCTCCTAACACCCCCTGCGGCGTGACTAGCTCCCCGGCTTCGTCCATCAGTCCCTTCCCCCCTGACCACTTTCTCCTATATCACTCATTTTTACACCTTAATACCTAGCGTTCCCACAGGACGGCGCCACTTGATAAGGCCTCGTTCCGAGATCCAATCGTATTCAGCTTGACCTCTTGCTAGCACGAAAAAAAGACAACCGGGAGGAGTTAGGCGTTAGCACTGACGACGATCAAGTTAGTAAATGATAGAGAAAAGTAGATATATGTGTAAAAGTGTATATAGAAAAATGTATATGAAAAAAGATGACTCAATCTCTCCCTTCTCTTCTTATTTATAGTTTTTCCTTAAGGCCCCCACCAGGCTACGTGTTCTTCCCTAAGTGGCTACCTTTTAGGTGGCGGTTTCATATATTCCCGACCTGTCATACGAGTAACTAAATGTCAGACTGACTTTGGCTTAGTTACTCCCTGTCCAATCCAACTTAGTAGATATTTAAATCCCAAAGGGTTTAAGCCCATGCCTCAATAAATGTCTGACAGGTCTTGCTTATGCGGCATTTAATGCCTGACAAGTCTCCTACGATATGCATTTAATGAGTTGCAGGTCATCCTAAGGGATCATTAAATGCTACCTAGCTCGACCCTGACACTGACAACTTTATTTCCCTTCGATCCTCTCAAAAAGAGGGTTACAATCGGCTAGTTAGTGGCTGTCAGGTCATACCTAGACACATGTCCCTTAGGTAAGGTCAGGTGCGTATCCGGGCTTTGGTAAGATGCTCTGAGGGATCATTTCGGACCAATAAGACTAACTAGGTCAGCCAGGTCAGGTATGTACTTTATGCTTGATGTCTTACTCTTGGTTTTGGCATCTCCATTTCTCGAGGAGAGATCGATCGGTCCGACCAAGAAGACAGTAAATTAGGTCAGTCGGATGTATAATTAAGGTTTGCACCTTTACTCTTAGTTTTGGCATCTCCACGCCATTTGAGAGGTCGGTCGGACCATGCGGACACGATATTCGATCGGATCATTGATGTAACTATAAAAAAATCCTAATTTTAGTAAAGTCTACGCTTACGTTTGGATTTAACGTCTTAAAAAATAATATGTTATTGTATAGTTACAGATTCTGGAAAAGAAAAGTTATTTTATTTTAAAATTTATTTGCAATGTTTTTTTTTTTTGAAGAATTTATTTGCAATGTTTAAGAATAACAAATCACAAATTTGGCCAAATGAGTTGACAGATGTTCAGTTTGTATTACCTTTATGTTTGCTTTACAATGTGTTAATCTTGCCCTTCATTATTAATTGATGATTTTTGGTCATTTTTGGCGTCAAATCACCCACCTCATCTTTTATTTTAATTTATTTTCTAAATAAATCGTTTTCCAAAAAAAAAATGAGTTATTTGTTTGTTCATTGTATTTGATTTCGTTGGTGATGCCTCATTTGGTTTCTTACCGTCTTAGTACGATGTTTTTCTTATATGGACGATTCAAACAAGCAAGTTTTCAATCCAACATAAATACAAACCAAATTGCGGGCTTGACATTTGCAAAATCTGAAATCATAGATATTCTAGCAACTACTGATTTTTCAAAATTATAGGCCTTAACTCGATGTTTATTATTAACCTAGATGCTATGAATCTTTTTCTTATTTCATTTTTATGGTTTTTAGCATATTTGTTTATATCTTCAATCGATGTGTTGCTAGTTTGAGTTAATTAATAAAATTATTCTTCTTGTCAAAAAAAAAAAAAAAAAAAAAGAAGGGATGTTAGTTTACAATAGAAATAACATGAATTTGTAAACTTATCGAATCGAGTTGAATGCATTAATTTATTCAAATATTTACCGACTTAAAGAAAAATGTAATTGAGGTTGTACTGACTTGAACAAGTAATCAAATCAAACAAAATTCAAGTAGAATAATTTAATCTTTTTCCATATATTTTATTATCTTTTCACTCATCAAGTCAAATTCAATTCAAACATTAAGTTTTATAGAATGCATATTCAGATTTAATTTATTACATTTTAAAAATTGAGCTACTTTGGATTTTTAGAAATTGATTTCAAATCGAATATATGATCGTGTGTTTGAAGCGTTTAATGATGGATTTTGAGTATCTAATTTTAACTTTTTTAAAAATTCTTTTCGAAAATATCATGTATTTTGGGATAATTACAGATAAGGTTAAGCCTAATTTCAAAAAAAAAAAAAAAAGGTAAAAATCAGCTACATTTAAAAATTACCAATACCCCATTTGACATATGCTTCTATAAATTGCACCTACTGAGTACTGAGGAGGCGCGTTTAAAAAAAATACAAACCTAATTCTCAAAGGAGTATGTGTAATTTTAAAAGATAAATGGATCTTTTTATAGTCAAACTAAATCTGATGGATAGTTTTTGTAGATAATCTATCAATAACCTTGTGCCTCAATGCAAAATTAGGTGCCCCGCTTCTAATAAATTTAGCCTATCCAGCAAATTTCATTCAATGATTGGGGACATTACATTTATAGATGTCGAAAATTTTAATTTGAGTGACATTTTTTAACATCCAAATATGATTAATCACCGCTATTCTCTCACATCGGAGACAGGCTGTTCCAGCCACCTGAAGGGTTTCGTCCATCATTGGATTTGCTATTTTTGATAATATTTCTGATTTTTCCTTCAAAGCCGTGCTTTACACCTCCCCCGAAGAATACAATTGAGAAAATTATAACGAAACGGAAAGGAGATATATCAATTGCTTGTTCAAGTGATATCGTTCACATTTTACAATAGTGTTGGTGTTGATGGATTAGGTTCAAACAACCAATATATCAATGGAGGTGTCAATGAGACGAGACGGGACGGGGCGGATGGGTATTTGAAGACCCATACCCATCCCGTTCACCCCACAGGGGGTCGGGCGACCCGTGTTTGAAAAAAAAAAAAAACTACTTATTGTAGGAGTTTTTTCTTATATTTTGTATTAAAAAAAAGTTTTTTTATCTTATATTTTCTATTACAAATGCATATCTTTTATAAAAAAAAAAAAAATTCATTATCAATTTATCTACTTCAAGAATTACAACATTATATAGAATATATATGTATAACATATATTAAATCTATTAAAAACATAAAAATACTAGGCGCAACGGGGTGGGTACCCATAAAGCAGAGATGATATCTAAACCTGTCCCGCCGCGGGTCATGGGGCGGGCTAGAGCGGGTCTTGAACGGAACATGTCAAATTGACATCCCTACATATCTAGAGATGGCAACGGGGCGGGTCTGGGACGGATTTGGCCAAACCCGGGACCCGCACCGCCAAGGAAAATGAAGACCGGGACCCGCCCGCCCCGTCCCGCCATTGGACCCGCCGGGTCCGGGTCGAACCCGTTAGACCCGCAATTCTGAAAAAATTAACTATTTCATAGATCTAGTCTGTGACACGTGGCTTGGAAACAATTGAGGGTGTTCCAAAATGATATTTTTTTCCAATGTCAGTTCGACTATAGCAAAATTATCTACATGAATCTACAGATAAATGTTTGTTAATTATATATATATGTGTGTGTATGTGAATGTATATGCATGAGAGTAAGGGTCAGTGGGTCACATATTTTACCCTCTGTTTTGTGTTTGTTGAAATGTTTTATGTGCTAAGAGAGATGAGTAAGGGGCAATTGAAAACTAAATACATCTACAGAATCTCTTAAAATGCATATGAACCATTTTGTCAAGCCATGGTGAACTTAAAAAGAAAAAGAAACATAGCCACAACACAAACAGATATCAGTTTCAAAGATTCAGTTAATAAAAATATTCAAATTATATCCCAACTAGTTCAAAGTTTGTAATCTGCTCAAAACATAAAATCAAACTTTACAATTCTAAGTGCAAAAAAAAAAAAAAAAAAAAAAAAATTGTAATTGGGGCGGGTCCAGCTGGACCCGTTACCCGCCCGGGACCCCGGCGGGGTTTTAAAGCCTTAAACAGTTACCCGCCCCGGAACCCGTTTGAGTGGGTCTAAACTCACCCTGGCAGGGCGGGTTTGATGTACCCACCCCATTGCCATCTCTATACGTATCAACAATTGGCTTTCAAATTGTTCGAAATTATACAATGCCATTTTAGGACATCATCCATTTCCTGAAGTAAGGCAATTTCTTCAGCTCTGTTTTTTCTTTTTAGAATGAAAACGAAATATTATTAGGAGGCCATCTCCGAAATAACCATGTTCACCAAATGGTCGGGTATATCCCCAACCACCGGTTCATTACAACAAAAACTAAACGCATAGCGAGTTAAAGAGTGGGTTATAGAGTTGCCCGATCGTCTAAGAAAACTGGATACGACAGAATCAAAATTACTTCGCGAAAATTAACTTTTTATTAAACATTTTACCAAATTTTCTTCAGCTCTTTAGGTGGATAATTTCACGAAAATTAACATTTTATTAAACAAAGCTACACACATTACATTCTCAAGTTCATAAATTCATGTATTGAATTCCCAAAAATAAGTCGAAGAAGTAATTCGAAGTGAAGCCATAGAACAATGTACATTAAAACCTTAAGGCATCCTTAAAATTTGATATTGCACTACACAAATATAATTATATAATCCACATAATCATTAAACATAAGTATTAGCGTATAGCCATATAGTATTTTATCATAATATAAGAATCCATACAAAAATTATGATTTTAGGTTAAGTCAATTTCAAAACCAAACTTTTTGAATATTAAATAGTTTTTTGGAATGATAATTTACAATTTGCAATAAATAACTATACTGAATTCTTTAACGGTCTTACCTATATGGCGTCAAACAAGTTAGAGCGCCGTTAAAAAAGCACAATAAATCTCGATACCATTAAGGCCTGTCATCTGTTTCCTCAAAATCGAGGTTATTAATTAAAATATTCAGGAAATATTTAATAGTCGTACGTTATTAACTTTTCTACTACTATTAAAAATAACGATGTTTTAGAAAAAAGTAACATTCTACAAACTGTGTTGAAATACCCAATATACCTTTAATTAAGATTAGTATTAGTTGAAAAATAATACATTTAAGATTAGTATTAGTTGAAAAATGATACATTTAAGGGTAATTTGAGAAAAATCTTTTCCAACTAGTCTTAAAAATGTCAAAACATCGTTCTTTGTGAAAAAAAAATTTATGCGTCAAAACGCGTCACTTATTTTGAATAAGAGGGATATTATTTATTTGAGCAAGTCTCTTAGAGACGGTCTCACGGATCTAAATCCGTGAGACGGACCTCCTAAGGGCTCCGTCTTGAGAACATGAACCATGAAAATAAATTTAAAAATAATAATGAACCATGAAGAAACAAGAATAAACCCTAAAAACATGAACCATGAAGAATAAACCCTAAAAAAAACTAAAAATCCTAAAAACCCAAATCAATTAAAAATAAACCCAAGAAACAAAATAAACCCTAATAAACAAATATAAACCCTAAGAAAAATAAAATCTGAAAAAAAAACCTTTAAAACTTTGTGTAAGGGCTCCGTCTCACGGATCTAAATCCGTGAGACCGTCTCACGCAAGTTTTTACCTATTTTCTAACGTATTCACCTCTCTTTTCTGTTTTATTTTTTACTTCAAAAAGAAAGGAAAAACAAATTACAGAGAGAGATGGGAAGAAAAACAACAGCAGCAGCAACAACAACAACACGACCAGATCACCAATTCAGCAGCCTTAGAGACTGGAACTACAGCATATATTTCTCAGATTCCAATCTCATATTTCCATATGCAGCATATGAAAGACTACTCTCAATAAATGAAATTGACTAAAGATATTACCTTTGAGCTATAATATTTGAAGAGATATCCAATTTGAGCTGTGAGTATATTTTGGAGGACTTGTAATGCCCCACTGAGCTCAAAAATTTTCCTGGATATATGCGTATAAGGAAAGTTACATACCGAATCTGCACATCACACTGGCATAAAATTTGATTCCAGTAAACACCTACCATCCGATCTTTGGGGGACATTTTGGAGTTTACATCTGTTGGACATTCACGAAGTTCAGTCCAATCACCGATTCTAGTGAATATGTATATCTGGAGGCGCGTCTTCTGGGATCTGAAAAAGTGAAATCAGACGTGTAGTAGTTGCACTTGATTAAAAGCATATATGTAGATCATTTAGCACTATACAATCTCGGGCATTATGCTCGATATCATAAGTCATAACTGTTTGACCTATGTACAAAGAATAATAAATGTTTACCTCTCCAACATTCCACTTCCATTCAGCTTTCGTCCATATGCTATCATCCACATTGGTATTCTGCTTCGGAGTGCTATTTCTGCACAACAACAACAAAATAGAAGCAGTTATAAGCACATGGAAATTTTGGATAACCAAACTATTCTTTGAACACAAACATATTGAAGATGCAAATACAATCTTGAACAAAAAACGTGGACATAAAAAAGATTAAAAGAAAATAGAAATGAATTTTTTTCAATTGGAGGCAATCTTGCATCCAAAAGCTAAGGGCGCGATCGGATATCCTTTTATTTTGGAAAATATGCTAGAGAATGATGAAAAATTGTTTGAAAGAAAAAGAACGAATTTTGATAGTGTGATTGGATATGAAATGAATATGTAATGATGAAAGTTGATTTTGATATAGAAATAGTGAAATAGTGATTGGATATGATTGTTCGTTAAAAATATGTGAGTGGGTGAATAGTAGAATTTGTGGGAAAATGACTAATAATGATTAGTGATGAGATCCCTTTTGAAAAATGAGTAGAAGTGATTGTTGGGTGAAAAAATGAATTTAAGTAAATAGTGTATTTTCCGAAAGTTTTCATAAGCATTTAATTTTGCGATTGGATATGAAATAGAGTTCATTTTTGTTCCACTAGAGAATTTTTTTAACCAAACATGCGATTGTTTATGAAAATTTTCAGAAAATATATTATTTTTTCACTTTCACTTTTTCTTAATTTTTCTCTCACCAATCACATCTACACATTTTTCACAAAAAACTAATCATTTTTACACATTCTCCCACAAATTTCACTATTCACTCACTCACACATTTTTAACTACCAATCATATCCAATCATTATTTTACTATTTTTAAGTCAAATCAACTTTCATCATTACTTTTTTTTTAATCGATATTATTTCATCATTACTTTTTCATCTCACGTCCAATCACATTCTCAAAATTAATTTTTTTCTTCTAATTTTTTTTTTACCACTATTCTCTATCAAATTGAAATTTTTCAAAATGAAAGTACATCCAATCGCCCTTACATTTTGGATTAAAAAAATTCTCTAGCGTAAACGAGAAAGAGGTTACCAAAAAATTTCATTTCGTTCCGCTAGAGAAATTGTTTTTACCCCAAAATATATATGCTTATGAAAAATTTAAAAATACACCATTCAACCACTTTCAATTTTTTTCTCCCACCAATCACTTCTACCCATTTTTCAAAAATCCATCAAATCACCAATCACTATTACACATCCTCCCACGAATTTCACTATTCACCCACTCACACATTTCTAACTACCAATCATATCAAACCATTATTTACTCTTTTTACATCAAATTAACTTCTCAAAATTCATCTTTTTCTTCCAATTTTTTAACACTATTCTCTAGCAAAAAGAAAATTTTCAAAATGAAAACATATCCAATCGCCGCCATAATTTTTCATAAGCAATCGCAACATATGTTTTCAATTAGCTTTTTCCCTAGAAAAGAAAACCATGTTTAAATTCAAGAAAATTGGTGGGAGAACTTACATCAATTGATTGGGCATGGTGGACTGACCAAAAGCACTCGAAGCTGAATTAGGTCCATTAGAGAAAAGGTCTAACTGTTTATCAGACGTATTTCCCATCTGTGTTGAGCTAGCTAAGGTTGAAAAAGGATTCCTCTGAGCACTTATTGCACTGCTGCTGGAGCTTGCCGAGCCGAAGAAGGGACTTTGAACAGATTGCTGAGAGAGTTGGCCACCAAAGGTGCCTAATACATATAACATGGCAGATTAATGCATGCACACACCCATTACTTTAATAGCGTTCCAAAGGGTTACCTGAAGTTTTAAAAGGTGAATTGTTTGTCTGAAACATGCTAGAAGGCTGACTGTTGTTCTGGGCAGCACTTGATTGACCAAAGGTATAATTAGGCACAGCAGCAGACCTAGAGGCAGAATGAAAAAACATGATTTAGAAGTAAGTCGAACATATACAAGTGAATGGATAATAGAAAATAGTAAATCAGCCAATAGTTCCCTCGTTCAGACCCTGTACTTAGTGATGCACTCAATTGACTAAAATTTGATGCTGGAGGAGAAAAACCACTGTTCATAATAGGAGCATTTCCACTGCCTCCAGCAAATGGATTTTGATTGCTAGGAGTAGCAACTGAAGATACTGCGTAAGGTTTCTGCAGAAGGTTCTGAAACTCAGCTAGCTTAGAATTTAGCAAACTCCTCTCTCGGTCAATCTGAACGATAAGAAAAACAATTAGTTACTGAGGAAAGTAAAATCATCTGATTCTCACATGCAAAGAAGACAAGAAAGCTAATGCAAGTATGATAAGACCCTAACCAAGTATGATAAGACCCTAACACGGGAGATTTGCTGAAAGAATTTGAGCATGCTAGTAAAGCTATAAATCTTTTAAATTGCTCAGCTCAAAGTCTTCACATGAAGCAAAAATGACAAGTCAGCAAGTGCAAGTTGTCTTACAATGAACTGTAAACTTTTTCCCTGCTTGGCATCATCATATGCTAATGCACGCAACTCTTCGCAGCTGATGTCACCAACAACGTCACAGGGACCACTGCGAATGGGAGATACAATTTAGTCATAAAAAATAAAAACAAAGCTGTTTTTTATATCACATAAACCAAATATACGGAAAAACAGCAAGCTAGATGTGAGATAAAATTGAAATAATATTCAGAGGGGTTAGATTTTCTTTCCTATATTGAGGGGGGGAATATCCAAAAAAGGTTTCCGGAACATAAGTATAACTTGTGACCATAAGCTAATGCATGAGATAGGATTAAGTCAGTCAGGACATACTTTCTATTGTGAGCATAACAAGTAAGCTTCCATTGGGGCTTCTCATTTTCAAGATCTTCCACTATTATACGTTTGCAGGCCTCAGAATCTGTGCACCTTTGCATACATCAAAACCACCATCAGTCCCACTTTAGTTAGGTGTATATGAAAGAGAAATGAATAAATTCTAATATATATATATAAGAGATTCACTCACTTATGATTAGTGGCCTGTTGCTGATTTTCAGGTTGTCGTGAAGCAGAGGCACTACTAGTATTTAAGGGGGAGAAACGGGACCACTTATTCTCAAAAGGCTGTATCCAAAGAAACCAAGAAAACCAACAACTATGAATACATAAAACGCCCACTTATTAGTAACTAAAAGTTCTCTGGATCTAAGAAATATGAATAACCTGCCACAAGATTACATGTCACCTAGAAATATACAGGAACAATAAGTAGCTAGATTCAAACAGGAAAGAACCTTGAATTGATTTGGTTTGGATCCAAAATCATTGCCCCCTCTTGACTGAGTATTGTTTTGAACGCCAAAACCAAAAGGGTTTGGCATCTGTTGTTGCTGATTTGTGAGCTGAAATTGACTGCCAGTTTGCATGCCAAATCCAAAAGAATTGGTTTTCGATTGTTGCGGTGTGGCATGAAGAAACTTGCATCGATCACCATATTGGCAACTGGAGAAACCAGCCAAGTATTAGATGGTGCAAAACGACTGCAGAAATAGACCTATGAAGCCAACATGATTTTCTCTCCCATAAATGCAACATATCAAGTATCTGTGCTAGAAACAGAACCAAAGAGATGAAGATTTGACAGAATAGAAAGAAAACTAGCTAACAAGCGGCAGAAATTCAAAACAGAATGTGATGGCTACCAAATCACCCATTCTTCAAAATAATTTATTTTGTGACTGTCCGAATTGGGTTAAAGAATTGGCTAATTTGATATAAGGTGTAAAATATTCTAGACTCTTCCCTTCATGTTGAACTTTTTTAACTTCAAAAACAACGGTGCTGCTCTTTCTCAAGGGCTTGTCCAATTGTTCTAACAAACATAAAATTTCTGGTCTCCAGCCACTACTTCTTTGCAGGATGAAGTAATGCTACATTTTATTTAAGAGATTCTCGAACTCTTCTGCAGCAACACACATTCATAAAGATTATAATCCCTCATTTGTCTAAAACCCCTTTCTTTCACTGTATTCAAGAGTAGTACCAGTAAATAATCAATCTTCTATGTGATTACAAATTACTGCAGATATCAACAATTTCCATCCACTACTTAATCTCAAAGCAAAATGGACACTAAATGAAAGAAAATCATGATCCAATCTCAATCATTAGCGAGCAAGACGAAATCGGAGCTTTACAAAAGTAGAAATAGGTCATAATCAAGAACGCAGTAGTAAATGTAGTGAAAAGTCAAAATAAAAAGGGTTGTCATTTTTAAAAAACTGAAAGTTTAATCTACCATCCAAGAAACAGACGAAAATTAATACTAAGAAAAAAGCATACCTCCCACGCTGAAAATTCCTACAGAGTTCTTTTCTTGGAGGCATGATTTAGGGTTTAATCAAATCAAATGTCTGTTTATTGGGAGGGAACATTGAAACTCCGGGATAAAGAGAGCAAACTGGTCTGCGTCACCGTGACGCCATTAAAGGCCTGTTTGGGTAACGGGCCAAGTCATTTGGGTTGGAAACAAACTAAATAAATTCTCAAAAAAATAATAATAATAATAAGGCCAATAACAAATGTTCCTCTTTTCCTCTTTTGCCACTTACATCAACTATTTCATTATTATGTTTGTTTGGGACGATATAACACCAAATAAAGCACTGTGGATTTTTTTTTGCACAATACAATTTGTTTATAAATTTTTTTTAAGAAAAATATTCTTTAATTTTCATTTCCTTCAAACCTCATAAACCAATAAAATGATTTTACCACTTTACCCTTATAAAGCCCAAAAGCTGACTAAAGGAGCTAAGATCCGCGGACTGTTCACCCGGGTCGGGTTCACCCAAACCGCCAACCCGAACCGACTCGACCCGAGCTCCTCCCTACCATTGATCTTCTGACAAAAAGGCACTCTAGATGATGCCACGTGGACCAATATATTCGTACATAATCACCACTATAAAAGTCAGGTACAACTATCAAGAGGTTAAGTTTTTACTGTTCATTCATTACTTCACTACTCTTACTTCATCTAACCTCACGACCCGAACTGACTTAAGCATCGGAAGGCCTTAGCCGAGGCCACCCCCCACCTAGCCTAACGTGCGTTCATGTTTCAGGTCACCCATCTAAAAATACCCGAAGCGACCCCGAAGATCGACCTCGAAGGGAGCTTTCAGGTATACTGGTTTTCTTGGTTAAATCAGTTGGCGCCGTCTGTGGGAAAGTGAGGAGAAGTAAAGATGGTGATCAAGATGCCGAAGAAGACGAATGAAGTCTTATAAATTGTTCATGTTTTCACCTTCATGGCAAATGAGAAAGGAGCATCAAGAGGTTGAAGACCCGAGGGTTGGGTAAAAAAAAAAAAATAGCTGAAGCTAGCAAACGAGTTGTTGAGCACATTAGAAAAGGGAGGGCGCTAGTGACCACTTAGGCGAAAAGTGAAGTACCGCCCCAAAATAGGAGAAATGATGTGCCGCCCCAAGACGCTACTCCCAAGAAGCACCACCCCGAGATGCTACTCCCAAGAAGCATAAGGTTACAAAAGAGGAAGAAGAGATGAATATTCTAAAAGTCCAAGAAGGGCAACAATGAGCAAGCCCACATGAGAGAACCTAGATATGATATCGATGAATGTGCGGGACCTTGACATCGATCTGAAAAGGTCAAAGAGGCACAACCCTGAGGCAAGGGAGCTCGACCTCGACCCCGATCTCGAAGCAAAAAGGGCCAAGTCTTCCTCGATCTAAAAAGGTCAAGAGGCACGACCCTGAGGCAAGGGAGCTCAACCTCGACCCCGACTCGAAGCAAAAAAAGGCCAAGCCTTCCTCGATCTGAAAAAGTCAAGAGGCACGACCCTGAGGCGGAGCTCGACTCGAAGCAAAGAGGGCCAAGCCCTCCTCAAAATTTTATAAAAAAGAACAAGAAGATGAAGAAGGTCAAAGATATGCATTCCAAGTGTCAAGAGCATGTGTGAAAGTTGGATCCTTATGTGAAGCCTCAAAGTGTGCACAACGTGAAAGGTTCATACGTGGAAGCATCGTTATATTGTAAGTAACTCGTTTCAAATTATAAATAGTTTGCATTTGAATGTAAATTTTCTTTGATTGCACATTTCACTTTTTAAGATGAAGTCAAATTCTATGATCTTGAATATCACTTACCAATTACAATGCAATGAGGTCATGAGGCAATAACCTAAGTGTAGCTTGAAGTGAGTGAATTTAAAGGTGCTTGGTAAAGATTAAATTAAAATAAGAGTTCATCAAATGAAATGAAATGGGGTATACAATGAAGTGCACCATGACGTGAGTGGGGCAGAGTGAAGTGCACCATGAAGTGAACCATGAAGTAAAGAGAACAATGAAGTGAAATGAAGCGATGCTAGAAGGTTCACATAAAAATAAAGCTAAACGATCTGAAAAAGATCGTGACATGAAGCTAAACGATTTGAAAAGATCATGACATTAAGCGAAGGCGATCCGAGAGAGATCGTGATGAAGCTAAATGATCGTGAAAAAGATCATGACATTGCGAAGGCGATCTCGAGAAAGATCGTGACATGAAGCTAAACGATCTAAAAAAGATCATGACATTAAGTGAAAACGATCTGAAAAAAGATCATGACATGAAGCTAAATGATCTGAAAAAGATCATGACATTAATCGAAGGCGATCTGAGAAAGATCGTGACATGAAGCTAAATGATCTGAAAAAGATCATGACATTAAGCAAAGGTGATCTGAGAAAGATCGTGACATGAAGATAAATGATCTGAGAAACATCACGGCATTAACGGAAGAGATCTGGAAAAAAACACGACATTAAGGGAAACGATCTGGGAAAGATCGTGTTATGAAGTTAAATGATCTGAAAACATCATGGCATTAAGCGAAACGGTCTGAAAAAAAATTGTAATGTGAAGTCAAACGACCTGAAAAAGTAACTCAAGGATAATTCGATGAAGTTAGCTATACGCTAACCCGAAACGAAGCGAGAGGCTAATTATATGCTTACGCAGAGTGAAGCGTGAGACCATCCATACACTAACGCGAAGCGAAGCGCGAGGCAAGCCATATGCTTACGCGAAGGGTGAGGCTAACCATATGCTTACACAAAGCGAAGTGCGAAGTGAAATGCGAAGCCATCCATATGCTCATGTGAAGCTAAGCAAAAATTTTAAGTGTAAAGCTAGGCAAAATGCTCACGTGAAGTAAGAGGCCATCAGGTGAAGCACAAACATGAAGCATCACGGTAGACAAGAGGCCATCAGGTGAAGCACAAGCATGAAGCATCACGCTAGACAAAGACTGCGAGAGAGGCCAAGTAAGAGGCTTCCGAAAGGCCAAGTAAGAGGCTCCGCGAGGCCAGGAGAGAGGCTCGTGGGAAGCCATATAAGAGGCTCTCGTAAGGCCGGGCAAGAGGCTCACGCGGAGCCAAGATGCTTACGCTAAACCAAGAGGCTCACGCGGAGCCAAGATGCTCACGCTGAACCAAGAGGCTCATGCTGAGCCAAGATGCTCACGCTGAACCAAGAGGCTCATGCGAAACCAAGATGCTCACGTGAAACCAAGAGGCTCACGCGGAGCCAAGATGCTCACGCTGAATCAAGAGGCTCATGCGGAGCCAAGATGCTCACGCTGAACCAAGAGGCTCATGCGAAGCCAAGATGCTCACATGAAACCAAGAGGCTCACGCGGAGCCAAGATGCTCACGTGTAACCAAGAGACTCATGCGGAGCCAAGATGCTTACGCGAAATCGAGAGGCTCATGCGGCCAAGAGGACGGGGCGCTAAGAAAAGAGGTTCGCTCTCCAAGAGGCTCACGTATCACGCCCAAAAAGGCTCATTTGAGGCTAGGCAAGACGCTCACGTGAAGCCAAACAAAAATATGAAGCGTGAGACTAGGCAAGAGTTCACGAGAAGCGAAGCGGGAAGCCAAGCAAGAACATGAAGCATGAGGCTAGGCAAGACGCTCATGTACGACGGAGTGTAAAACCTACACAAGTTTGAAAATAATTCTAAGGCTAAGAGTTTCGGAGCTTCATCTAAAGAAGAAAAAATTAATCGAAAAAGATTGATTGTATATCATCTCGAAAAAGATAAAATTAATCAAAAAGATCAATTGGATATTATCTAGAAAAAATGAACCAAAACAATGACGTTGATCCAAAGGATTTCATTAACAAGAAAAATGATAGAATACATTATATTCTATTACAAAAATAAACCATGAAGCGTTAGGCATGTGGTTTTTTTCCAAAAATAAAGTATGAAGGTTGAGGCGGTGGATAGGGGGCGGACGATTAGGGCGGGTGGTTAATGTGGTGCAAGCCGAGACCCATCACCTCCACGTTAGAGCGTGAAGAGCTAGCCTCATCCCCGCTAACCAAGGTAGGCATGCGGTTCTTTTACAAAAATAAAGTATGAAGGTTGAGGCAGGCGGATAGGGCAGATGGTTAGGGCAGGTGGTTATGTGGTGCAAGCTGAGACCCATCACCTCCACCCTCCATGCTAGAGCGTGAAGAGCCAGCCTCATCCTGCTAACCAAGGTAGACAGGTGGTTCTTTTAGTAAAATAAAGTATGAAGGTTGAGGCGGCGGATAGTAAGCGGACAGATTAAAGCAGTGGTTAATGTAGTGCAGGCTGAGACCCATCACCTCCACCCTCCACGCTAGAGCGTGAAGAGCCAGCCTCATCTTGCTAACCAAGGACTTCGCCATATTCCTCTCTTCACCGGAAAAGTGAACTCATCCTTTTCCGCCTTGCTCTCATCATCATGCATAAGGGTCTCCAAGTTCTCATCCTTCTTGGCGTCGTCCATCTCGTTCGAGGTGGTGCGTAAGGAGGCCTTCAAGCCTCAATTTCGCGATCCCAATCTTGAAGGAGTCCTCAAACTCCTCCCAGACACCCTCCCTAATTGAGTCCCTCGGGTCGTGTTCTACCTTGGTTAGACGCTCCTAGCAGGCGAGCCATTGGTGGTGATGATTTGTCGCCTGAAGAGTCAGCTATTGGATCACGGCAGAATTCTATTTAAATAAAAAATGAAAGATGAAGTTAGCTTTATAAAATCAAGGCATAATATAAAAAGAGGACGAAGTCGGAGCCGAAGCTAAAGAAAGCTTACCAACATAGCATTACGAGCGATGCCCTCTTCAAGTGGGGTTAGGCCAAAGCCTTGGACCCTAATTTGATTCAAGGGGAGTAAATAATGTTTGCATAACTCGAAAGAGTCTCCCCGTAGGTGAGCAAAAAACAAAACTATCGGAGGTGATGTTCCAGTTGGGAATGACCCGATAACCCGACGGGATAGGAAGATGTGAGACCTGTTAGATAAATGTTTTTATCAAGATTTTGATGATTTTGTTTTAATAAGTTTTTATACCAAAACAATGTTTTTATATGTTGTCCAAATACTCCTAAATGATTTAAAATGTTTTTACTAATTTTTAGAGTATTTCTTAGAGTTTTTAATTTGATAAAAATTGGACAACACTTTTGATGGTTTTGTTTAAATTGGTTTTTACACCAAAACTATGTTTATAAATGTTGTCTAAATACTCCCAAATAATTTAAAATATTTTTACTAATTTTTGGAGTATTTCTTGAAGTTTATTTTTGAAAACAATGGGACAACATTTCAAAGGGAGGTCGACGGTCGCCCAAAATGGTCGACCGGTACTGAAGATAAGAAAACTCGATCTGAGAACATGCGGGCTTGAAAAAAGAGGAGGGGACCGGTCGACCCCCTCCGACCGGTCGCACCCCCGCAACCCCTACCCGGATCGCACTATTTTTTTCAAACGGTTGAAATCTTCAACGGGACAACGGTCGCCTCTATGTATTTTTTGACAAAGAAAATTCCAACCGTTGTAATCTGTGACAAAGAAGATTTGCTTTTCAATTTTGTACAATATTTCTACATCTTGTGATCTTCTTTTTGTAGACAAAAGTGAAGATAGAGGAGCCTATGTTGGGAGCATATGTTGGTGAAGACTTCCCTATAAATAGAAGATGAATTGAAGACACAATATACAACACAAACAAGCAAAATACACAACAAGAAATCGCAAATTGTTCAAGCTTTCATTGTTACACTCTTGTTGTAATAGCTAAGTACTTTCACTTGCACATCTTTGAGGTCTAGGCTTTTTGATTCTTGATTACACTTGCACTCAATCTTTGTATTGGTTTCATAGAGTTGTAATCTTGAATTTTTGTCCATCATTCAACACAAGACATCCTTGTGAGTATTCTTGTAGTAAGAATACACTTGGGTGATTTAGGTGATAGGTGTTTGAAGAGTGTGGTACTCTTCAAAGGTGGTGAAGGAAGATTGTGGTAATCTCCTTGAAGGTGTTGTAAGAGGATTGTGGTGATCCTCAAGATGTTGTATTAATTGTGGTAATTAATAAAATCTTTTTTCATTTTGAACCTCTTTAAATCAACGAGTGTTGTTTAATTTCCGCATTTACATTCTTGTCATTTACTTGTTAATTCGAAAAGGAGGGTGATTTGCGAAAAATCGGCATAATCTATTCACCCCCTCTAGATTATCGTAGCCACTTGGACTAACAAGTGGTATCAGAGACAAACTCTTTGGCTAAGCTCGTTCGAGTAAAGAGGAAAGATCCATGGCTACGAATGAAGCTTATCTCACCACCGGCGCTCCACCAACAAGCCACCACTATTCGACACCAACAACTATGCATTTTGGAAAGACCGCATGGAGTGCTTTCTACAAGGATGCGGATTTGATATTTGGAATGTGGTCATTGAAGGAGTTGGTCAAACAACAACAAAATTGGAGGGCGGTACCACGACTCCCAAGCCATTCAAGGAGTACGATGAAAATGACAAGAAGGCTTTTCTCTCTAAATGGTAAGGCCTTAAATATTTTACATTGCTCTCTTACCGCCACCGAATATAATCGCATAAGAGGCATACGGTCGGCACATGAAGTTTGGGAAAAATTAGAAACCATTTATGAGGGCACAAAGAAAGTGAAGCAAGCAAGAAAAACAATGCTTGTGAAAGACTTTGAAAATTTCAATATGCATGATGGTGAAAGCATATCAAAAATGGTGGAAAGGCTTGACAACATTGTCAATCCTCTTGTGGCTCTTGGAAAGGTCATCTCCGAAGAAGACAAGGTGACCAAGTATTATTGAACGCCCTTCCGGCTCATGGTCCGAAAAAGGTGACGGCAATCACGGGAGCTCAAAATCTTGAGACACTCAAGTTTGATGAGCTCATTGGGAATCTCCTCATCTATGAAGTATATCTCAAGGAGAGGAAAAATTCTCAACCATCCACCTCTAAATCGGGCACGCAAAATATTATTAAAGGCTTAGCATCTTCTTCTAATAATGTTTATTATGCTAGTGATGAGGATGATGAAGAAACGGCTGACTCTTGTTAGAAAATTTGCAAAATTTGTAAACAAAAATAAAGCAAGAAAGCCAAGAGACAATTCTTGCTTCAAATGTGGAAAATCCGGGCACTACATAGCCGATTGCCCAAAATTAGCGGAAGAGGAACAAAAGAAGAAAAAGCCTTTTCCGAAAAAGAAGGCGTTAAATGCGGACGTCAAAACTTGGGATGAATTACTTGAAACAACCGACGAGGAAGGAGAATCGAACATGGTCTTATGGCCATAGACGATGAAAATACCGAGGTACGCTCTAATGCTTCATCTTCTTCCCTAGTTGATGACTTACAATGTGATTTTGATGAATTGCAAAATGAGTTTCAAAATTTGATTGTTAAATACAAGAATTTGAAAAAGGAGCATAAAGAGCTTAAACTAGAAAAGGATAAATTATTTACTTTTATAACTCTCTTGATAAAGCTCATGCTATTACTCTTACTATGGTCCGTACTCTTGAAACCGAAAAACAAACGCTCACAAATGATATTGAAATTTTGAAAAAGGATGTGCATCGATTCAATTTAAGTACGGATAAAGCCACAAAAATTTTAGATGCACAAAGAGGTGAGCATTCTAAATTAGGACTTGGTTACAAACCTTTTCAAAAAGCTTTTAAGAAAAAGACCAAAGTCCAACCTTTGTACGTCTTTAGTAGTCCTCGTATTATTACTTGTTTTTATTGTGGAAAGAATGGACATTATGCTAGCAATTGTAAATTGAAGAATAATTTTAGCTATTATTGGAGACCTAAAGGTCTCAAGGCTAACCACCATGGACCCCAAAATTATAGGGTACCTAAAAATAATTCCTTTGTAGGTTATAGGGGCTATAACAACAATAGAAGATTCAAAATGGCTCGTGGACAGCGGATGTTCACGCCATATGACCGGAAAGAGAGAACTTTTTACCAACATCAAACTCCAAGAAGAGGGTATGGTCATGTTCGGCAATGGCAAAGGAAAAATTCTTGGAAATGGAGAAATTGGTAACTCTTCTTTCTCTCTTAGTAATGTTCTTTTAGTAGGAGGGCTTAAGTTCAATCGATAAGTGTTAGCCAACTTTGTGATTCAAATTATAATGTTGTTTTTAATAATGAAAATGCCTTATTTCCAAAAATGATAAAATTATTTGTGAAGCAATTAGAAAAGACAATCTTTACAAAATTTGTACAAGTGATTTGGTTAGTCAAAATGTTTCTTGTCTTGTCGCCAATAACGATTTAACTAGTTTATGGCATAGGCGACTTGGACATGTTGGATACAAAAATTTGCAAACTATTTACAAAAACCAACATGTAAAAGGACTACCCAAATTGAATTTTGAAAATCTTGGCTTATGTGACACTTGTCAAAAGAACAAATTAGTTAAGAGTAGTTTTAAGCCCAAAATGAAATTTCCACTACCAAACCCCTACAAATGCTTCATCTTGATTTGTATGGGGATATTGGTACTGCAAGCAAGTCTAAGTGGAAAACATTACACTTTTGTTATAGTTGATGATTTTTCTAGATATACTTGGGCTCTATTCCTTACAAATAAAAGCGATGCCGTTAATGAGTTTGTTAAGTTGTGTAGACTTATTGAAAATGAAAAGGAAGATACTATTAAGTCTATTCGAAGTGATCGAGGTGGAGAATTTGACGGCGAATTTAGAGTCTTTTGTGAAACCAAGGGATATAGTCATAATTTTTCGGCTCCAAGGACACCTCAACAAAATGGAGTAGCCGAAAGGAAGAATCGGACACTTCAAGAAATGAGTCGGTCCATGCTCAATGAATTTTCACTTCCAAAATATTTTTGGGCCGAAGCCGTAAGTACCGCTTGCTATGTCATTAATCGAGTTTATATTCGTCTAAAATGAATAAAACTCCATATGAGCTTTGGAAAGGAAGAACTCCAAATATTAGTTATTTCAAAATATTTGGATGTAAGTGTTTTATTTTGAATACTAAGGATCAATTAGACAAACTTGATCCTAAGGCCGATGAAGGAATATTTATGGGGTATTCAACCAAGAGCAAAGCATATCGGGTTTACAATAAGACTAGTGGGGTTGTTGAAGAATCCATCCATGTCAAATTCAATGAAGCTTCGGGTGTTGAAAGGATACCCAATGATGAAAGTGATGAAGAGGATATTGTTGAACCCATTGTTCAAGATGAAACTCAAAATGATCAACCGTCCACTTCAAATGGTCCTCAAGAAGATAGAGGTGATATCTCGGATCTTCCCGTTGCATTGAAATTTAAAGGAGATCACCCAAAAGATCTTATTATTGGTGATCCCCTTGATAAAGTAATGACTCGAGGAAAATTTGCCGAGAAAGCTCTTATTTCTCAAAAAGAGCCTAAAAATGCTAAGGAAGCCATTGAAGATGATGATTAGTTTTTAGAAATGCAAGAGGAGTTGAATCAATTTGAAAGGAATGATGTATGGGAATTAGTACCTTGTCCTCCATCTCAAACCATTATTGGTACAAAATGGGTATTTTGAACAAGCTCGATGACCAATGCAATATTGTTCAAACAAAGCAAGGTTAGTAGCTCAAGGTTATTGTCAAGAAGAAGGTATTGATTATGATGAAACATTTGCACCCGTAGCACGTTTAGAAGCTATTCGTATTTTACTTGCCTATTATTGTTTTAAAAATTTCAAGCTTTACCAAATGGATGTAAAATCCGCATTTTTAAATGGTATTATTCAAGAAGAAGTCTATGTAAAACAACCTCCAGGGTTTGAAAATTTTTCTAGGCCTAATGATGTTTATAGACTTAAAAGGCCTTGTATGGTTTGAAACAAGCACCACTGTGCATGGTATGATAGACTTAGCTCTTTTCTTTTGCAAAATGGTTTTACGAGAGGTAAAGTTGACACTACTCTCTTTGTTTTTGAAAAAGGGCAAGATTGCTTATTAGTGCAAATTTATGTTGATGATATTATTTTTGGTGCTACTAATGAATCCTTGTGCAAGAAATTTTCTAAGTTAATGCAAGGTGAATTTGAAATGAGCATGATAGGGGAGCTCAACTTCTTCCTTGGACTTCAAATTAAGCAATGCCAAGAAGGAATTTATATTTCTCAATCAAAATATACAAAGGAGCTTTTGAAGAAATTTGGCATTGAAGAAGGAAGAACCGTCTCAACCCCAATGGCAACAAACGTCAAGATTGACAAAGATGAAAAAGACAAGTCGGTTGATGAATCCAAGTATCGAGGTATGATTGGTAGTTTACTTTATTTAACCGCAAGTAGACCGGATATTCTTCATGCCGTATGCCTATGTGCTCGTTTTCAAAGTAATCCCAAAGAATCTCATATGAGTGCCGTTAAAAGGATTTTTCGATATTTGAAAGGCACTATTCAATATGGTTTATTCTATCCAAAGAATGAAAAATTTTCTCTTAAAGGTTATAGTGATTCGGATTATGCGGGAAATATTGATGATCGGAAGAGTACTTCCGGATCATGTCAATTTTTAAGCGATTGCCTAGTTTTTGGTTTTCAAAGAAGAAAGCTGTGTTTCTCTTTCAACGGCCGGCGAATATATTTCAAATGCATTTTGTTGTACATAACTTCTTTGGATGAAACAAACCTTAGCGGATTATAAATGTACTTTTGAAAGTGTTCCTATCTTTTGTGATAATATATCCGCTATAAACATTGCTCAAAACCCGGTTCATCATAACCGTATTTAAACATATTGAGATTCGACATCATTTTCTAAGGGATTGTGTTTCAAAACGAAAAATTGAGATATCGTTTGTACCATCTCAAGATCAATTAGCGGACATTTTTACAAAACCGCTATCTTCCGAGACCTTTGCATCCATACGAGCTTGGTTAGGCATAATGCATATTGAATGAGGCTTACGCTTGCATTTTGCACGTTTTTAAAACTTAGGGGCGAAAAATCGGATTTTTGGTTGAAAATTCGGATTTTGGAAAAACCGACAGACAAAAGGTTTGAAAAGGTTGAGGGCAACCGGTCGCCCTCAACGCCGACCGGTCGCCCCTCAACCTCGACCGGTCGCCCTAAGCATAAAATGGATTAAAACCGCTTGTCTTCAAAGATTCTTCATTTTAACTTACTTTGGCCATTTTTCGTCCCCTTTGCCAAATTCACACAAATTTCACTTCAAATTTGTTTTCTTGCATATGTTTTATATTTTGGACTTCATTAGGCTCGATTATTATCATCATTGCTCATCTTTACCGTATAAATGGTAAGAATTCTACTCCATTTGCTCAAATGGGTTGAACCTCGAGATTTTGACTTATTTGCAAAATTCTTGTTGCTAGTTTCATATGAATGTGATGAGCTTTATATTTATGATGTATTGAATGTTGTTTGAACTGAATTGGTGATGAAAATTTTTGGCTTAAACGAATCCCAAAGGCGTTATATTCTAGTTTTATTTGACGCACGCCAAGTGTTCGACAAAATGTTTCAATGAAAAATTCATCACCTACATGAGTCTCTCGATTTGAAAAGTCTTAATAAGTTTATAGAGATCATGTTTTATCAATCAAATGAGCTTTTGCAAATCAAATAATCAACCTTTCCCTTTTATTTGGAATTTAAGCTTCAATTTTCAAAAAGCTCGATAAATCGATAAATTTGCGCACTTTGATTAATATATGATGTTTTTATCGTGCTAACATTCTTTTTGATGATTACAAAGGGGAGAAACAGAAAACGCTCATACGCTCAAAGAAGCGAAAATAAGCTTGCAAGAAAAGCTATAAGCTAGGCTCTTAAAAGCCATAAGTCGTGAATATTGCTTAGTTCAATTGATGTATTATGGACTTTTATGATTGACTAATGATGTTTTGTGACAGGAGAGCTTATAAGCTCATGAAATTCAAGCTTAAGTTGTAAAAGCTAAGCTTTTAGCTTTTAATTGTTGCTTGTATACTTGTTCTTGATATGCATATTGATAGGGGAGCTTGTGCAAAAATGTTTTTGAAAAATTCTTTGCTCCTACTTGTGTGTTGTACTTATGATAAATCTTGCTTGAAATGGTTGATGCTTTAAGATAGGAAAATTGGTTTTGTTTTAAAATCGACCTTCTAAAATTGTTTTGGTTTGTAATCATCAAAAAGGGGAGTTTGTTAGATAAATGTTTTTATCAAGATTTTGATGATTTTGTTTTAATAAGTTTTTATACCAAAACAATGTTTTTATATGTTGTCCAAATACTCCTAAATGATTTAAAATGTTTTTACTAATTTTTGGAGTATTTCTTAGAGTTTTTAATTTGATAAAAATTGGACAACACTTTTGATGGTTTTGTTTAAATTGGTTTTTACACCAAAACTATGTTTATAAATGTTGTCTAAATACTCCCAAATAATTTAAAATGTTTTTACTAATTTTTTGGAGTATTTCTTGAAGTTTATTTTTGAAAAAATGGGACAACATTTCAAAGGGAGGTCGACCTGGCCGCCCAAAAGGGTCGACCTAAGACCAAGATAAGAAAACTCGATCTGAGAACATGCGGGCTTGAAAAAAGAGGGAGGGGACCGGTCCGGGGAGGGCCGCCCGGTCGCACCCCCCGCAACCCCTACCCGGATCGCACTATTTTTTTCAAACGGTCGAAATCTTCAACAGGCAACCTGGTCGCCTCTATGTTATTTTTTTGACAAAATTCCAACAATCTGTAATCAGATGTTAAAGATTTGCTTTTCCATTTTTGTACAATATTTCTACATCTTGTGATCTTCTTTTTGTAGACAACAAGTGAAGATAGATGAGCCTATGTTGGGAGCATATGTTGGTGAAGACTTCCCTATAAATAGAAGATGAATTGAAGACACAATATACAACACAAACAAGCAAAATACACAACAAGAAATCGCAAATTGTTCAAGCTTTCATTGTTACACTCTTGTTGTAATAGCCCAAGTACTTTCACTTGCACATCTTTGAGGTCAGGCTTTTTGATTCTTGATTACACTTGCACTCAATCTTTGTATTGGTTTCATAGAGTTGTAATCTTGAATTTTTGTCCATCATTCAACACAAGACATCCTTGTGAGTATTCTTGTGGTAAGAATACACTTGGGTGATTTAGGTGATAGGTGTTTGAAGAGTGTGGTACTCTTCAAAAGTGGTGAAGGAAGATTGTGGTAATCTCCTTGAAGGTGTTGTAAAGAGGATTGTGGTGATCCTCAAGATGTTGTATTAATTGTGGTAATTAATAAAATCTTTTTCATTTTGAAATCCATCCCTGAGATCTTGGGGTGGTAAAGGATTAGGCCCTAGGTGGGTTGAACCTCTTTAAATCAACGAGTGTTGTTTAATTTCCGCATTTACATTCTTGTCATTTACTTGTTAATTCGAAAAAGAGGGTGATTTGCGAAAAATCGGCATAATCTATTCACCCCCTCTAGATTATCGTAGCCACTTGGACTAACAAGACCCACTCTTTTCGATTGCACGAATATCACCCAACAACTCTCGTTCTTGAAGTTTTGCCATCATCTCCTCGAAGCTCCAAAGGAGCACCATAACCGGACGGGCCAAGCAAGACTAAAGGTCTTGTGCTAAGCTTAGGGACTTAACTTTACATCGGGAACCCTCTCCCATAGTTGTCTTCTCCCCTAGAGAAAGATTAACCACCCGTCTTGGGGTAGCCTCCACATCGATGGGTAGGGTAGGGTCTCTTGAGGGCAAAATAGCACCTGACCCCTCCTCGGGTTGAGATTCCGCCTGAGCCTCATCATGAGAGGAAGGAACACGAAGTGAAGAGCGAGAAGGGGAGGTAGAGGTGGCGCCGGGCGTAGAAGACACCTAATGGGGTGAAGCAGAAGGTAGAATAGGCCGGGAAGCCCCCTCTTAGCAAGTTGGGCCTTCATTTGTTTGGCCACCATAGAAGAAGCGCGAACAACCATCTCTACAGAGAGAACAAGAAGCATTAGCATTAGTACATGCAATAGAAATAAAAATAAGAATTTGAAGACAATTACGAGTCGACCCGAGGAAGTTCGAGGCGCAGGCTAAGCCCCACGATAGAGAGTATATCCTCGTAAATAGTTTGGATGCTTGAACCATCGCTAGTTAATCGACGAGAAACGAATGTATCATCCCGGTGGGAGGCCCGAGGCCTCGAGGTCGAGGTCTCCAGTGATCCTCCACACCGAGGATACCCTTCAAGGGCAATCCAAAGAAGGGGACATATACAAAAGAATCCTTACAAGTCCCAAGAGAGGAAGGAGGCTTATCAAGCAACTTACAATGAGGCTTAGGTGTTAAATTAAAAAAAAAAAAAACAACCTCACCCGTCTTGTTAGAGGAGCTCATGGAATAAATAGACCAAAAATGGACTAAAGAGGGGTCCACATTAAAGAACCGCATAATGATGATGAACCCAATGATATGTCTAAAAGAGTTGGGTACCAGTTGAGCAGGGCAAACGTCTCAACCCATCAAAATGTTTTCTACATGGTCCGAGAGGGGAAACCTGAGCCCTGCCTCTAAGCTAGCTACGTGAAAAGCAAGGCATCAGGCAGGAGCTTATCCATTCTATCTTTAAGACCAGGGATCACGATCTCATAATCATCTGGAATAAAATCTTCTGCTTATAGAGGGAATCTCATGAGTGTCTACGGAGGATCTAATAAGAGCCCAAGGGACGGACACCTCTAGATCTGTCTCACTATCACGAGAATGGGATGAGCTAGATGACGACCCCGACCCCGAGTCATATCCAGAAGAACTAGAATAAAACATCAAAGGGAAGAAGGAAACTACCTGGAAACGAAGAGAGAGGGCGATCATGAAGTCGATGAGAGGACAAGTGAGAGATGCACGACATCAAAGAGAAACCATAGGGCGGACCAGACTTGATTTTCACTAAGGGAAGGTAAATAAAAATTTACCCATTGTCAATATTTATTACTTTTGGAGAATTGATAAGAGATCGACGGCTCAGCATTCAAAGCCTTTCAAATTCAACAAACGGATCAAACTTCTTTTACTTAGAAAATAAAAGAAGTTGGGGGAGTAATGATAAACCAAAAAATGATTTTACCACTTTACCCTTATAAAGCCCAAAAGCTGACTAAATGAGCTAAGATCCGCGGACTGTTCACCCAGGTCGGGTTCACCCGAACTGCCAACCCAACCCGAACCGACTCGACCCGAGCTCCTCCCTACCATTGATCTTCTGACAAAAAGGCTCTCTAGATGATGCCACGTGGACCAATATATTCGTACATAATCACCACTATAAAAGTCAGGTACAACTATCAAGAGGTTAAGTTTTTACTGTTCATTCATTACTTCACTACTCTTACTTCATCTAACCTCACGACCCGAACTGACTTAAGATCGAGGGCCAATGGGGCCACCCCGGCTAATTTAACGTGCGTTCATGTTTCAGGTCACCCATCTAAAAATACCCGGCGACCCAAAGATCGACCTCGAAGGGAGCCTTCAGGTATACTGATTTTCTTGGTTAAATCAAAACCCGATCACATTTACCAAAAAAACCGCATCAACTATTATTCTAATAGTTTCTTCTCACAAAGACATTATTCATTCACTCCCAACTTTTCGGCCTCCTGTCACATCTAATCCTTTTTACTAAATAACACATTTGTATCAACTGTCATCGTTATCAGTGTTTTGAAACCCGGACCGGATCGGCCGGTTCGACCGATTTAACCGGGAACCGGTCACATGTCCAGTCCGATTATATATTGAAACTGGTTGGCTAAAAACCGTTGTCACCCAATCAAACTCGGTAAAAAAACACGAAAACCGGTGACCCGGTTAATCCGATTCAAAAATTTTCAAGCAAATTTTCTTTGTTTTATTATAAAATTTGAACGAAAAGGTATCTGGTAATTGTACATATAACTTTCCTTATATTCTATTTACACATATATTTGGATATTATAATTTATTATATTTATATTTATTTTATTTTTATTTGTTATTCTTTCACATTTGTACATATATATGTGTATGTATAAGGGTCAACCGGTTTTTTTAGAACGGTTTAACCGGTTGAACCAGTGACTCAATGACCCGATTAGTAATTCGATTTGATGTTTGGTCCGGATTTAAAAACATTGATCGTTATACTTTAATCTCATAGCATATTACACTCTTTACATTTATTTTATTTTTTTTAAATAAACTTTTATTACTATTTTCAAAATGACAAGGCAACCATTCTCTAAACTTCTATTAGATTACTATTCTCAATTTGGAGAAACCCATATTTCCCACATCTTCTTTAGTAAAAAGGGCATAGAAGACAAAAGTGCCTGGTTCACAGATAGATAAATTTGTCAAAGTGACCTGAGATAGGGTTTGGCCGAACCAAATTTCTTTGACCGCTATTATTTTGGGGATCCCAACCCAATCATATTTTAAAAATATACTAAAATTACTCGAGCCGACCGCCCTGATGTTTGGTCTAACGGGCGGGCCAAATAGGCCCGATCTTTTTGGGTCTACAAAATCTTAGCCACCCAACCTTATTCCTGGATCAGTCGGGCGGACCATATTTGACACTATATTCATAGATGACAACGAGCCCAAGAAATGAGATATAATTGGACAGCTTATCATTATTCCAGTAGGCCCAAAACAACCGAAGCCCATTTACTTAAAATTGCACATTCTATCTAGTTCGTAAATTTTCCTTCTTTCCCCTGCGGAACTCAGATATGGGGGTTAGGGTTTTACAACCTTAAACAAAGAGAAGAATTAGAAGGATAAACTGAGAGACTGTAATAAGTTCCATTTTCAAGGGATTACCAGTAAATTAAGAGAATGGTCGATAAATTGAGGATATATATTGGGGGGTTGGGGTCAAGTGTGCAGGAAGATGATCTGAAGAAGACTTTCACCTCGCCGCAGTTGGGCACTGTGGACTCCGTCGAAATCATTCGCAGCAAAGGTCGGAGCTTTGGGTATTTGGAGTTCGTTCCCGTTTCCGATAAAGGCCTCGCCAAGCTCTTCAGCACAGTCTCTCTCTCTCTCTCTCTCTCTCTCTCTCTCTCTCTCCCCCTCTCTCTCGTGTGTATATATATGTATATATATGTGGGTGTCTATCTCTAGTATATTTATTGTGGTTTTACATTGGATGCATAATTGTTAGCAAAAAGCGATGATATTGAACATGGATTCAGGAATTTGCTTGATTTTTTGTTTGGAAATGTTTGAATGGTATTGTGGGAGAATGGCTTGTAGCAGTGCGAAATGTTTCGGAGTTTTGGTTTAGACCGTTTATGATTCCGCAGTGCATTATATTAGTTATTTGTATTTCTAGAACAAAAACTGCACGATCCTTAGGCCATAAGATTTCCAATCAATTATGATAAAATTGTTTTGTTTGCACTGTAAGGATCTTTCTCTGTTTGTGTAATGAAGATCCATAAGTTAATAAAATGATGTGTGAGTCTCATTTATCAATTAATTTAAGATTTAATTTGGAAAATCGTTCAGTCAACTTAGGTCAATCTTAGGTTCGGAAGAGCATACTTAGCATGGAATATGGGTTTTAATTCTATAATACCAAGTTATCAAAATATGAACTTGATAAAGAATACGGTTTAAGTGTTGAAAACTGAATTAAGAACTGAAAAAAGAATTGAAGAACAATGTTTTAATGTATTTTAATATAAGGTGAATAGAAAGAGCTTGCTTGCATTCATTGAGGTCTCCTGTAATGGAATGACAGAGATCTATTATTGCTGTTGGAGGAGAAAGAATACGGTAGTCATAAAGATCCTGATCATTGATCTGACCAGGAGATTGTAGCTGTGGAAAACGATACCGCTTACTTGGTAATTAGAGAAACGAGTTCTATGAATTGGGTGAACACCTGTTGTTATTAAGTCCTCTATAGTTTTTACAATTATTGTTATTGTTAATTCACTTGGTCATTTCACATTTTCTTGAGTTTGCTTCATGATAAGGTTCTCACTTTTGGTCATTTGATATATAAATATGCAGTATAATGGGTGCATGTGGAAAGGGGGGAGGCTCAAACTCGAGAAGGCCAAAGAACACTATATTTTTCGTTTAAGACGCGAATGGACAGAAGATGCTGAGCTTGAGATCAAATCATCCAGCCAGAGTGTTGATGCGAATGAAAGTGCGCATGTGTTGCAGAAACCCAAAAAAGACCAAGATATTGACAAATTGCAGCTCAAGTTATTTTTTCGAAATTGAGGAAGGTAATTTTTATGAATATCAAAGTATATGCCTCCTATGCATTGAGTTTGTTATTTTTCCATATGACCACCATTGTTTTTCCAAAGGAGTCATTATTCATCTTTCTAGTTTATACGGGCAGTGTTGAATTTAAAGGACTTACTGTTTCATTAATTATAACATTCGTATGCTGATGTAATGGAACCTTATCTATGGTATTTTCATCGCAGATAAAACCTATACCTCTAAAAGGAACTGGCAAGCACAAGTACAGTTTTCAACGTGTTGAAATTCCTCCCCTTCCCATCCATTTTTGTGATTGTGAGGAGCATTCTGGACCTCCTGTGTCAGCCAAAAGAAATACCACTAATCATCTTGAGACGGACACTTATGGGGTGAATGAGGACGAGCTTAACATGATGAAGTTAGTATTGAACAAGCTTTTGGAGGAGGATGACACCTCAAAGACAGTTCCTAATGAAGCTGAACTTACTAAAGAAATTAACAAGGACATCACTTATGCTGATGATTTGCAAGTTGATGACAATGAGGACGAGCAAGAGAGTGATGAAGACAACCTTGTAATTAACATAGTGGGCCAGCGAAGTAAGAGAGTTGCTGTATTTGAGGATTGGGGACAGAAAACAACTGCTACAAATCAGGTAAATATATTGCTGAACATTCGATGGTTTTGTGTTTATTCTTTTTTAATTCTATATAAGCCGTTAGTGCTGACTATATTTCCTGCCATACATGTCCAGAATTCTTTGGTAAGAGAGACCGAGTCTTTTAATAGACCCATTCCCAAAATGCATGGAAATAACAAAGAGAAGCTTCTTCCCGACAAGAAGAGGAAGCAATCCGCCCGTGAAAATTATTCAAATGATACTGTTCCTTCTAAAAGGAAGGTAAGAAAAGGGGGTCTGAATGACAGCACAGATGATCCAATCGCCGTGAATACTCAACCAACAGATACAGAATCGGGTTCGATACAGTTAAGTCGTGACGTGGCAAGCTCACATAAGTCAACATGGAAAGATATCGTCATTGAGAAAGGAACGACTGCTTTCCATATTTCAGATATTATGGTGGACCCAAATTCTGACGTTGAAACCAAGCCTAGATCTGATCGTCTTTCTCCTGCACCATGCTTAAACGAAAATGATGACCAGAAAGACCAATCAAGCCAAGATAAAGATTTGGAAAAACTTTCTGATGTTCAATCAACAAAACCAAGCGGATCTGAAGATAAATCAACCAGAGGTCCGTCGTGGCTGCAAAAGTCGTCGTGGCTACAACTGGTTGGGGGTTCAAATAACAGTGCATTTAACATTGGACAAATTTTGCCTGGTGTGACTTTTGAAAACCAAGAGTCGCAGCAATTTGGTAATAATGACTTTTTGAATTCAAGAAATGGGGATCAGCATGGATTTGTCAGTAAGGATCGGAACTCTCCCATTGAAGACATTGGTAAACCTCAAGGAAAAGGTAATAAAGATATTTATGCCACTCCTGGAAATCAAAATGTGGATGTTTTAACCAATGAGCAGAATCATGCTGGTCTAGATGGAGAGCAACCCAATTCTGATTCAATGCAAACGGTTGAAGAGAAGAATGAGGTTTCTGCTCCAATGCACGGTGCTAACGTTTTACCAAATAATAGAGCTGTTCGAGACATTGTTATAAGCGAAACTTGCCCCTTCATGAGGAATGCCGCTTCAATGAAAGAATGGATGAAGACTAAGGCTGCTTTAAGTGGGTCCCATAAGAAAAAGGGAAGGGAAAGGAGCCGGTCCAGGATTAGGGAAGGATCGAAACTCGCTGGAGAGAACTCTGGTTTGAGGAAAATTTGCTGCTTGGAGCTTTCTGAAGTGGAATTTAAATCTAGATGATCAACTTCAAACAGTTGGCGGTTAATAGATTCAAAGTCAACACATTTCAAGGGAAATTACTACTCGGATCCTGTCGTTATGGCACACTCCTTCAGGTGGTTAAGTACTTTTTAATTTTTAGAAAAATCACTATACTAGTCCAGTTTTTCTGTATCATGCTCCATCAAGGGGTTAAGTATAACGTTATTTGGGAAGAAAGATGTGCCACCAGAAAAGTGATTATATATTATGTTGTATCAAAATTCAAAACAAGTCAATGCTGCAATTCTTGCGGCGCCTGCCTGCATTTTTTTTTTTTTCACAAATAGATTTGGGTGCTCGTTGAGGACGAATGCTCCTGCGTAAAAATGTCATTACCTAAAAGTGAAATTATGCATCATATTAAGGGAGTACTTGCAAACCCTAATAATAAGTGATTCTTAGCTTTAACATGGAAATATAGTTGTATAGGATAATTACAAAAACTACACCTTAAGTTTTGGTTAGTTACAAAAACATAAAGATTTTTGAAAATTATGAGTTACTCCTCGACGTTTCATTTTGTATTACACTTTACCTTTTCATAACTATAAACATTGCCCTCATTATATTTGTAAAAATATTACAGTTACCCCTCAACATTAATCGCACAAAATCAAATCTCAAGGGATTTTTCGTAATTTTCAAACATTTTTTTTTTTTTTTGTAATTAACCAAACCTCTAAGGTTAATTTTTGTAATTATCCCTAGTTATATATTTCAGATAGAAACTAAAAGTCACTTTTTCTTAAAGTTTGCAAACACTACCTAAAATCAACACTGCAGAATAATAGATGTATACATTGAATAACTTAACGCAGATTCCTTGTAGATTTAATGGTTCCATCCTGGAACCGTATCAGGACATGATGGATATAATAATCCTCCATAATAAATTTGATCTGCTGGTCAGTGTTTTCTTAGTGCACTGTGGCACAGTTTTGCCCTAATTCAGTTAATACATACAGCCAGGGCAGTTTTGCCCAAAATTTTTCCCCTCATTTTCCCCCCTCAATTATTTTTCTCTTTAAAAACACATATAAATTTTTTTTAATTTTTTTCCACTGAAAAAAACGGACAAAAAAAAATTTGGGGTGTCTGGGGCCCCCCTGGCCCCCCTATCTACGCCTCTGCATACAGCTATAATCCAAGTGCACTTATGGGGACTGAACTTCCCGCAAGAACAATTCCATGTAACATATACCAATTGCTGGACAAAAAAGAAGTGTTAAAAGTATCTCAAGCTGTTTTGTCCATTACAAGAATCTGAAAGAACCTGAATTAATACTTGGGTGATGGCAAGTTGGCAACATTTGGTTTTGGAGTGCTAGTACAAAACTACAACATTTAGCGCAATTAATTTAATTCGTACTTCATAACGCAAGCTAACTCAAGCTACAGTTTGAGGAGGAACATGTTACCCCTACCGAGCTTTGAGTTCCTCCTCAAACTGTAGCAATTTCTCCCGAAGAGGCTGCAAAAATAATCTTAAATCCTGGCTGATCCGCTGCTGCTCTTCTCGCGGAATATCCTCGTCGTCACTGAGTTTTACTTGAATCTGCAAAAATAAAAAACAAGCTTCACGCCAAATTGAAATTGGGTTTCTGAAGGCCAGGAAGAAAAGAAGAACATATGTGCCACAAATAATTCTAGGGATAATTACCAGCAAAAAAAGAGAACAAAGATACCTTGAGTTTTAGTGTAAGTACCAAAAAAACCACAAGAAATCTTGAAACTACAGGAACCCCCATTAAGGTTTGATTTCGTCTTACATTTTTACCCTAACCGTTAGTTGAACTGATTCCATCAAATATTTCAAAATAACATCTCTCAACTTTTCTAAATATTACAAATAGCATGACGAAAAGTCGGGATTGTTTTGTAAATTTAGAGAAGTTGAGGGATGTAATTATAAAATATTTGATGACGTCAATAAATTCAGCCAACGGAATCAAACCTCAAGGGGTTTCTGTCTCTCTCTCTCTCTCTCTCTCTCTCTCTCTCTCTCTTTGTAACTATCTAACCTCGAAGGGATTTTTGTAATTATCCATAACTCTCGAAACATGTAATGCCTCTCTGGCAATAACTTTAATTTTCTCTCCCCTTCTGAGTTTGTTCAGATATGGACTCTTAACACTAATAGATAATGACATACCTGCAAGTCATCCAGCTCACCGAAGGTGAACTCTAGTACATCAAGGTGGCCTTTCACCTTCTTCTTCTCCCCTCCAATAAGCCATTCCCCTAAGTTTCATAATATTTCTCATTATAGAGTGTATATGATAAAGATATATATGGAAACCTGGAAAACAAAATAAACAGTCTCAAAAGTGCAGGGAAATAAAGTTTTACCTTTCACTTTTAGAGTTAACTCATACGTGTAGCCAACACGTTTTTTATTTCGAACAATAACCAAGAATGCCTGCAAGATTCATTGAGATACTATTAGTGATGCCCTGGATCAATACTTCATCGATGGGTAGTAATAAAATATAATAATATTACATTGACCAATACAGCTGTTTCAACCAAATATATTATATGCTAATGCAATCTAGAATACTATTTCCAATCCACATCATATATGTTCCTCTCTTCTTCATTTTTCAGTTACAAAGAAATTTAAAATTTAAATGCAATTGTGCTTCTCAATTTCTATTGTTTTTTGATGATTTATCTAAATTCTCAATTACGAGCGTCTTGGTCCAATTATAGCCAGACACATATCAAATGCTTACCCACTGTCACTGAGTGCTGAGCAGGCACTCAGATATCCATAATAAAAAAACTTGCTCTCATTGGCACACTTTATTTACACTTGGTATGTAGGATCGTCAACTTAGAAACACCAATGTGATGAGGTGGAACAGACTTTATTAGGCTAGGAAGCTCTAACAGATTCTAAGATTTTGCAATGTGACCAGCAATATAATGGAGAAGGGTCTAAGAAAGACAATTAACAGCAACACCAAGAAAGGATTTTCCATCTACTATTTTGCCAAGATTCTGAAAGTATTTAATTTAAGTTTCATTAAGTTAACAAACATAAATGTGGCGAAAAAGAAATCGGACATAAGGAATTAATCAGCGGTAGCTTCACCAGAAAGATACCATTTGCTAGCGTAGTACTGATATAACCAAAGAAGGTTCACAGAATATATACAAATTGCTTAAATGAATTCTGTTTTCTAGAATACTCAATAACTATAACGTCGCTAATATTTGGAAACAGATATCCAGAAAATTCTAAGAACAAACAACCATCTTTGACATCTAACAATTTAACAGTCACTCACATCTCCATAGCATCTTGTAACTTCTTCTACTTCTGCCCTGCCACCAGAGAACTCCAGGAACCCCATAGACACTAGCAACTCCTGCAATTAATAACCGCAAGTACAAAAAGATAATATATTTTTGTCATGCAGTCAATGCCAGCACGTAATATAAAAACCAGGAGTTGCCAGAAATACACAATCCAAAAGAAGCCAGACTGGTTATGTGATAATGGTCTTACAAGACTATCCTTAATCTCCAAATATATCCTAGAAGACCGATAAACTAAGAAATCTGTAATTTTTCTTATTTAGATGCTTTAGTTTATACAAGCTAAACTTCAATATGAACCAAATTGATTCAAAATAGTATTAAACAGTTCCCCTCCATTCATCATATTTGCTTTCCTCTTCTATTTACCCCTAACCAATCCGCCTAAGGTCTCTAAACAGACTGCAAACTTCCAAAAAGAATACTTCACAGATTGAGAAAAGAGAAGTCATTTTGCATCTTGATAGATACTCGAATATCACCAATCTGCAGAAATGAAAAGGTTTGCAATGTTTATAGGTCCAAACCTTAATCCTGTCACTTGCCCATGTATTTAGGTTTTCTCCTCCCATGTTCCGGCCTGCAAACAGTAAATTGATTTAAATAGAGAAGTAAAAAAATAAACAAATGAGATTATAATAAAACCATAAACACCTGCAGCAAAATTAATGCATCAGCCAACAGGAACAAGTGCAATTGACTCACACACACAAAACACATACATAAAACATAGATTGTCTTGTTTGAGTGTTTCTGAGTTCATACCCTATTCCACGCGGAGCCGAGGTGGGTTTGGTTGGGCTGACTGCAAAGCTCCGCCGGTTCAATCTTTTTTGGCACGGGTAAAGGTGCAGCATCTCGGGTCGCCTCTCGGACCCAGTATGTGTATGAAGCTGATTCCGCCGATTTCTCCGCCGCACTTGCCTCCATTCTTGTAATTTCAAATGTTGAACGGTGAAAACAGGAGAATTTGACTGTAAATTATTCGATTGATCGAATCAATGAATTGTCAAACATTAAAAGATATAAAGGAGTGGGAGAGAAGGACCCCGGAGGAAGACAAGATACAAGGAATGCGACCGCAATAGCTTCCAAGATTTGGTGCTTCAACTTTCCAAAATTGGCAAGACTGCAACTTCTTAATAAAGAGAAAATGTTGGGAGGCTTTTTTCTGGAAACTTCTATTCGGTATAGGTAGAGGAGGCTGAATCAGTCGGGTGCAATTTTTGATATAATACAACACAAAATCGATCTAAAATTATTGAGGGAAACACAAACACGAACACACACGATCTAAAATTACTGAGAGAAATACTTACACGAACACATACTACTAACATGAATCTGACACGAACATAACCTAAAGTTAATGAGAGAAACACAAACACAGACACACACGACTAACACGATATTACCATTTATCTTAAAACACAATTATCTTGATTTTAATTAATATTTCATGTATTTTGAACTTAATCCGAAATTGACCTAAAACTGAACATGACCCCATCACCCGAATTGCCACACTCTGAATGTTACTACCTGTATTGATTATGGTTTGAGTTTCGCCTCAAGTCAAGGGTGGCAGTTTTGTATAGGTTCTTCAACCCTAATCCGACATATTTATTATTCATGGTTTTTGTAATACATATTTTCCGAATCGACCCAAATACCTGTATATTTTAAAATTCAAAATAATTGAATGTAAGAAAATTAGTTTCATTCTACTAAACACGACGTGGAAAGAACAAATAAGAAACATATACAAGTCGGAATAAAAAGAACAAATAGAAACATATACAAGTCAAAACTGCACTATACTTCATCCTCTCATAAAGCCAATAATTCTCTCTTTATCTTTTTCACTTTCATTGGTTTTAGTTATTCCAACATAATCCTGTCATTACAACAACCACTATATTCACTCATTCACCAAGAGAACACATGATTTAAGCCTCAAGGGCATCCATCACCTATGCACGAAGGCACTTTGATGGGGACTAATTAGCAAAAGCAGCAAATTTACATAAATGCCCTCCATGAGAAAGCTGCAAAATCTCTTAAAATGATCACTTAAAAGCAAAATCTATATATTCGTTTTTACATTATGAGGGAAAAAAAATGTTACAGTTAGAGATACGGCACTCTGTTCTTGATAGAACAATTTTGACAATCTTCCTAGGCCTAAGCTCTGTCCTCATCACCTATAAGAAGGCGTATAAGTCTTCTCCCGTTGTGGTGCTCAAAGGAAAATCAACTTATCGCTACAATTAGTTGATCTTTGGCTTTGGTCTTCTTGGCTTCAATACAAACCAAAGTACTAATATAACCACCAAAAAGGCAGGTATTGTGGTCATGTCAAACTCAACCTCAACTTTCCTCTGCCTAGTGCAGTGAATTGGGTGGAGACTCGCTACAGTTACATTCACGTAATCAACGAATCTGCAAACAAAAAAAAGGAAAAAAGAAAAGAAGCCTCATAGTGAGCACAATGATAGTGCAAATCAGAGTCAATCGCAATCAATCGGACACAATTACATCCCAATCTTTGCCCGCTCAAAGTAAAATACTGGAGAAGGCTTAGAGAATGGGCAGGGAAGGATAATCATGTCATTTAAGCTCGTGAGCCATCCCATGTAAGTATAAATAAAAATGAGGTAAGTCATATAAAGGAGCTAACCCTTTGGATGCATCCTCTAGAGTGTTAAGCAGTCTCAAAGCATCAGCATAGCGCAGTTCCCCAGTAACAGTTGAAATCTGAAAGAAATTGCAGATGGAAGTTTGAAATACCCAGTGTTCGGGTATGATGAACAGATCTAATCTGGAATATGTACGATATATAATGCAATATTAGCCACACTTACTCTTCTCCAGAGACTAACAACATAGTTATACTTGTTCATCAATTCGCGCTCCTGGGATTGGAAGAGCTTGAAAGTTTGATCCGCTGGTTCTCATTTAGTGTCAACAATATTCCAAAGAAAAAAATTTTGAATAACAAAAGCCAGAGGATATTCCTAACACCTAATTTGATTTTAAAGCCACACAAGAAGTTCCAAATCCGTCATCAACCAATTATAGGAAGTTCAAGAAGTTAATGTGGGCAATGCATGATTCCGAAATTAGTTTCCATATGAAAAATTCTAAGTATGGTCTGACTACTTTAGTGATAATCAAATAGCAAAGCCTTACGATCAACACTAATAGCACTTTACATATGTATAGGAAAAAGCTCTGACTCCCCCTTTTTTGGCACCGGGATAAAAAATAAAGCGTTTTCGTGAACCCTCTGATCGATAATATAAGAAAGGACCCAATTGAATCACATGGCTATTTTCCAGGAATGAGTTGTTTAGTTTAATCTTCATCTATTAATGAACTTAGATTCTACCAAGACCATATGACACAATAAAGGATACAAGTACGCTCCATGACAAGAAGATGAACGGCAGAGTTGACAAGTTGTATTGATTCTTCAAGAGCTGTGAGTATGTAGCTCCTAGCAATGGTATCGGACTGGAACTGGGAGATATGCCAACCTGGAGAGGTGACAGACAATGGGTTACACCCCACTGACCATATCCAATCCTGTTGCAAATTAAGATGTGTTAGAATAAAGTTAGTAAAGCTGACGTCAATTCCATCTCTATCCCTCATGTCTAGAAGTTGAAAAAATCATATATAATGTACATAGAAAAAATCAAAACAATAACACATCCAACACTGACTTTACATGAAAAGCGAGCACAACATACTAAGACAAGTGAGGAACACAAGGGACCTGACTGGTCATGGGCCCTTTCTACAGGCAATGAATATACCTCAACGGTGGAAAATTTTATAATAGTGGAAAGGAGAAAAAGAGGCAAATGAAATTGGTGTTCTATATAACTACTCGGAATGGCATTTCACATTCTGAAAATGAAGTCACAGCTAATTTTGGACCTCTTCCTGGTTTATATCACAATTGAGGGAGCTAATTTCCCAGCAAATACAAGTAAGTCCAACTCAAGTTATTCTTGTTCCTAAATTACTTCATACACTAGTGCAGATACTTAGTTTACCAGAGCTTTGATTACAAAGGTAACCAGTTAGCTAAGGCCAGTGAAGAAACAGTTCCCGCAGAAGATCTAGTAAGCAAGCTTAATTAAATCCGTAGGTGAATTTTTTACTCTAAAACCACAAGTAACTCACTATATTTACAGACTGCAATGGAGAATGTTTCCGTCACTAACAATTTCAAATAACAGAACATTCATGATCTGGATGACTTACATAAAATTACTTATCCAATGAACGCAGTCATACATATGGCATTTCATACTACACAGTGCTCCTATTGCACCCAAGAAGCAGATGGCAATGGCAAATAGTGAATTACTTCTTTATACATGAAATACTGCCAAATATATTTTGCTACATATGTAGCTTGCTGACCAAGTCGTGAAAAAGAAACGACGCATTTATTTTCACAAGACATGCTCAGAATAACAAAGCATTAAAACTATAATCTTATTATCTCCAAAAAACTATCTTTTCCTCACCATTTCAAATCAAGATCTCTGTTTTTACCTACATCTTTTTACATAAGCAGCAAATTTACAATGCTAGGAGGATCATAAATTATGTTAAAGTGAAGTAAACACATAATAACCTCAATGGCAGTTTCATGGGCTTGACTGTAAACAAGATGAAGAGGAAGTAATCCAGCTAGATGTTCAGAAACAGCAGCCAGGGCAGCTTTTATTGGCCTCCTGTGTAGCGAAAAATATAGCTTGTCATGCTTTATTAAAAGCTCGTTAACAGCAGAGGCAAATTAAGTTAATAAACACTTCCAGTCAACTTCTAGGAATTTTTTTTTGAACAGCCTCAAAATTAAGAAAAAAATACTCTTGAGCACACTATTGTCCAATTATATTAATTCTCAGTATCCAAGAAAAAAGGCCTGGTCACAAACTCAACACAGCTTCAAGAAAAACATACTGGCAAGACTGACAACATCAAGGTCGATTTAGGCACCAAATGCAGGCGCAATATAGATACAGAAAAGAAAAGTAACTGGTATGCATAACTATATAACATGCATGAAATCGTTCTGAGAATTCATGTACCTTCATCAACAACTAAACGCATATTATTATGGATTAGGCAGCAGAAAAAGACGCAATAACTTATTTTTGAACTTAAACAGAGACATCAAATAATGAATATACATATTTATTTTACTCCACCAATGAGAGCTCAAAGAACAAGTTTTAGAGTGGAAACTAGAATTCCTCAAACACTGACACACCATTATACTCCAATAAACATAAGATGTGTTGCTATTATCCAACTCAAATTTCATCATTAAAGAAGCAATAATTTTACCTCAAATCCCACAAAAGAGACTGTCCATTGCATTGCAGATGGCTTTCCCAGGATGATGGCTCCGACTGAACAACAATAACCATATCAGAGAGTGCTTTTGCCTGATAATGCTTGTCGACTAACAAGGCATCGCCGTGAATGAACCAGAATATAGGGATTTCCAGAGTAGATCTGCTATGTGCATGCGAGCCTACATCACCAAACAAAATGCGTTACCTAACATAACAGGATTATCTAAGTTGGAAATCATGATAAAATCTTTTGGAAATATGAATATGCATCCACATCCACATATTCATACTAGGAAATGAAGGCTTATACCAACACAAAGATGTGTGGGAATATATTCATGAATTTACCTGATCAACACATAATAGACACATAATTTTAAGCCACTCATCCAGATTTATCTTTTGATGTTAAATGATATTTATCTTAAGAAATACCAGAATCAACAATTATAACCAATGCAGCATCCACTGAGAAGCCAACATGCACTTAATGTAAAACTCGGAGAGTACGAATGACAAATGAGACTTCGGAATCCAAAAGGTAAAAAAAATAAAAACTAATTGTTTAGTGGTAGCGAAATTGCTGGATGCAAAATTACCATTCATGACATAAACGAAGCTAAGAGATGCTTTAAAGTATACAAGTAGCCAAATTGAGACAGCACAATTCTCTTCTCCTACAATCAAGAAAGAAAGGAGGGGATCTTGCGAGAAGCAGAAACGCTTTTCTGTATAGTCTGAGAAAACCTACATATATATGCTTTTATGCAAATAGCTAATTTGGAAGATAAAACAAAATATGAACAGTTAAAACGTCCATGCAATCAAACCTTTCAAAGAAGCATGATCATTTAGCCTCTGCAACTGATGCTGAAGAATAGAAGAATCAAGATATGAGCGAACAGTTTTCCTGTATGTCCCATTCACAAGTAACAAGGGTACAGCAGCTGCCCTCCTAGCTGCCGAGAACGCCATTGCCAAAGCAGGATCCTCAGACAGCGGTAACCTATGAAATACGTCAACAATTAAACAAGGCAAAGGTGATAATGTGTTTTGGAACGTGATTGTTCATCCGATGTTCTGGTCGTTATGGTTAGAAAGAAATGGAAGAATCTTTGACGATTGGGAGGAGTCTTTAGAGGAGATGTGGCACATAGTTAAGTTTAGAGTAGCTTGGTGGGTCTCAATCATAAGGAGTTTAAGAATTTGTTCCTTTTTTATATTGCTAGAGGTTGGAGGTGTGCTTTGTAGGTCTTAATTGTATCCGGGACTTCTCGTCCCTTTGTATTTTTGTACTGACCATTTCTAATAATTATTTATTTCTTATCAAAAAAAATAATCACAACTCAAAGAACAAAAATTCAAACATGTATCATTGAGGGATAAACCAAGTAGTCTAGCAGCTGGCTTAAAACCTCAACAATTTCATGGACTTCTGACTAAGTATTGGTCAAGGTTTTGTTGAGTCGGATACACAACAATACTGTACAGTCCCTACTATTAGAGAGCATATTTTGGTCCTTACTGAAAATTAACATCTTAAATTGCTATTTTCATTTCATTTGTCTACATCAAGATTGATATTTTTCGGTATACTCCACAATGAGAAATTCTAATAGATTTCCCACGCCAATTTTTCAAAATGAGCTATAGGTTCTGTTGCATCCTCAATGTCAACTATATCTACCTCCATATAATTCTTCATCAGATAAACATGTTTTAAGGTTTAGTATGTCAATAAATATGCACTTTAAACTGTGTTTCTTGTTGCAAAGCATTTCTCAGAAAGCATTAATGGATACTTTAACTTAGATAAGAAAGCCATTTATACACTAAGATGTCAATTTCAGTGTACGATGAACAACTTTTCTAAGAATAAAAAAAGCCAGAACTAGGTATTAGATTCCGGTAAATCTTATGCCTTCAGCAGATTAATGGTTTTCACAAGTAATATTATGGGATGATTGCATATGTTAATCGAGAACCTGCAGGTGCACGCAATGGTGGACATGGGCAGGGACGTGCTTTTTAATTATTCAGAACAAATATGGGAACCATAAATTACTTAAAATTATGCCAAGACAACCAACGAACAAAGGACATACATGTGTGGACTAAACTGAACTTTCTGTGAAGGTAACACCAGAGAGGAAAGCCCGTCCATGAGACTCTTCAGATCAAGAGGTAACTGCTTAATATGTCTTGTTTTCTGCACAGATAGTCAGAGTAGAGATAAGTAAAGGATTCCCTCTTAAATTTTCCAGAATACTTAACTATCAACATAGTTTTACCTCTTGTGTGATGAAAAACAATTGAAATGAGATTTTCTCATAATAATGAAATGCACCATCTGCAAGGGAAGGAGAAACTATGTGTCTCAACGAACCCCACAGTGTTGCCCCAAGATGAGAAAGGAAAGTATCACGTGCAACAGTGTAATTTTGAAAGTCCTGCACAACCAAAGGGCAGTCAGCATAATAAAATTGTGGTGACAAAGATAACGTAGAATAAGACATAAATTGAGCAGGATATCTGCTTTCGAAAGTAGGACCACTATAACAAGATATTGGAACACGTCTAATATAGAAGACTTAAATAGCAAACCTCGTGGGTATCACTGAACAAATTCCAATTCTCCATTCGTTTCAATGCATCTATTGCTTTTTCTTATGACTTTCATCATATTCATCACCCTCAAAAGACTGGAGCTCCTTTTTCAAGTCTTGCATGCGCTCATCAAGCTCTGGTATGGTGATGTTACAAGAGTTTCAGTAAGAACATGAATGACTTCTAAAATGCAAGCAAATTTGTCTATAATTAGTGGCTAGTCTATGGTCATAAACATCACGGGAAACGTATAGTACACTAGACACCAAACTCTCACTAATAGAATAACCCACATATCCAAATAAATTTAATTCTGTCAAGAAAAACGCATTACCTTCGCAAAGTGCAAGCTTGACCTTCCTTCCCTTGCAATGTTTGAAAGCAAAGAGCTCATATATGTCTATTTCAGCAAGAAGGATATCAACGGCATTATGATCATTCTGTGACATATGATAAAATGATATGGGTCAATTTCCAATTAACCAGGAACTAATCAGTTGCCATTACATCAACAAATAAACAAATAAAAACATATGAGCAATTTTTATTTTTATTATCGATAAGTAACGGAAGTTCTATGAATATAAAAAAGAGTTACAATTGGTGGATATGACATCCACAAAAATTATACAGTAACTGAGCTAATGCTTCATAAAAGCTAGTCTCCAATCCCTAATCAAATCAGAAACAAAACAAATGCTTAAACTCTTTATGCCCTTTAACCCATGAGGCAATTTATAATATAGTAGCGCCAGCAAATCAAATATATACCTTTTTCCACAAACAACAAAAATATTTAGATAAGTACTTATAACATAGCAATATTCATAAAGATTATACATGGAAAAAGGAAAATAATGCAAATTTTTCGTCAATCATGATAACAATGTCTAGCAAGTGCAGCTGTGCAATCATTCTTAAAAATGCAATAACCACAACCATAACGACTATACATGGCAAAATAATGCAAAGCCTTCAACAATCCTGATAACAATGTCTAGCAAGTGTTTAACAGAAAATTGTTCCACATCTGGGCCTCGATCTGTATTTAACAAGTCTCAATGTGTCACTCCCAGCTTTGTTAAACGACCTACTGGTGAATGCTATTAGAGGTAGATATGCAGTATTCTAGTTTTACAAAGGTCGTTAATGTCGACAACCAAACACAACACGGCTTTACACCACTACTGGCCTGTCTTCCAGATTGGGTTAACATTACAAATTATAAATTGGCTCACATGTCTACTTCTGACAGAGGAATACCCTGCACGCTCCCTGCTTGCCAAAACTATGGGGTCAATTTGACCCAACACAAGGTTTTAGATAAAAGTTGGAAGTGTATGTTTGGTGTATTTTTCATTATTTTCTTAAAAGCACTGGCTGAGACTTTATCATGTCACAACATTACTTTAATTGACTTTTTATTTTTTTTGGGGTGGGGGCGGGGGGGTGGTGGTGGAGGGATGCAGAATATTTCAGAAATGGAGTTTTACTTTTGATGTCCCGAAAAAAAAAATGGGAGCAATAAGTTTTCGACAGAGAAAGTATTAACTACAAAGTCATTTTCAGGCTATCAAATGTCATATTATTTCAAAACCTATATATATATGTGTGTGTGTGTGTGTGTGTGTGTAAACTCGATAACTCAATATACTTGCACAAAACAGTGAAATTTTAACTATTAAGAAAATAGTTTTACAACTGCCTCCCCTTCTCAGAATTATTCCTTTAAGTGGTTCCTCAATCAACAGTGTATGTAAGACATATGAAGTATGAACAGCGTTATTGCCTAAAACCAGCCACAAAAATGAAAAATATGAACAATGTAGTGAAATTTTAATTAAAAATATTTCTAAACACATAAAACAGAAGCAACAAAGTTTCTTTTCATTCTATCATTATTGATCAACCTTGACTAAATACAAATAATTCCCTTCACATTATCCAATAGAAGAAAATCGAATAAATGCATACTTCACCAAACACTGCAAACTTCTCCTGTATCGCTTCTTGTAAGCGATCTTCTGCTTCATCTTCTGAAATTTCTGGATGCATTATAAACATTGTAAGGATGATTTACTTCATAGAAACATCAACATCCAAAATTTTCAACAATTATAATTTGTACAGTAAGTATAATAGGACTAGGGACATCTAATATCTGAAAAGCCTGCACAGCAGTTATTTTGTAGGCATCTTAAAATAGCTATCATTCTTTTAGGAGTGAAGCGCAAACATGGAAAACATCGACATTGGCCTAACAAGAAGACAGATATTCGTTAGAAATGAATGGAATAAGAAGTGGCAGAATAACTAGTACCTGCAACTGCACCAATTGTTTTCTCAACATTTGGTAGGCTTTGTTCTGTGCGTACACCTTCTCCACCTACTGAAGGTCCCCATGAAAAAGGACCTGCAGTCAAGTCGATAAAAGCCCACCTGATATATGCCAATTGCCAACAATTAAGAATTGAAATCTCGTCAAAAATACAAATAAACAAGAGAGTGACAGCGAGAGGTCCTCAACCTATGGTTTCCAATCCATGTATCCGTGAGACATTCAGCATGAAAGCCACTGAAGTCTCCAGACTTCAAATCTTTCTCAGAGAAAAGCTTCAAATCATCATTTTTCCCATTCAAAAACTGCAAAAAGAGTTTAAGAGATCACATTAGAAGACTTCACTAAAACAACGGATAATAAACTTGAAAGTTTGATATTTGCAGGCATTGCATATAATCAAGATCTGAAACAAGCATTTGCTTTTCCTTAATGGGTATTTTAATCACCATAACAAAATAAACAAAAAGGAATATACCTGCAAAACTTTGCTCTGTATTATATCAGCTGTGTCTTTCCCTTGATATAGCCTCTCAACATTGTTCAATGCATCTTGGCATCTATTATACCACTCAATCTGAATTTTGTTTCAGTGAACCCCAAGAAAGCACATGAAAATCATTACGGCAAGCTTTAACTATTTACCAAAAGAAAAAAAGAAAAGCAAGCATCAATAATCCTCTAGTTGTTTCCAGACATTTTGCTTTACCTCATATTTAAACATGCTGGGTAATAGATTCTTAGAAACCTTAATATAATGAAAGTAGCTTCAATGGTTGCCGGAGTTCCCATCAATTTTTATATAAAATAAAGATGCAAGCTACACTAGTGAGTGGTCAATCAAAGACTTCATATGAGTTTCCAATTTCCATATTGAATTATCAGAATTTTTTCTTGGCCGAGCACTCAAATTCAGGAAAAATATCTCATTTAAGAAGAGTTGGACATCAGCCAATTTCGGAAGTCAACAAGTTTGTGGAAAATTTTAGTACAACTAGTTACAAGTTAAAATTTCTCCACTATATGTTCACATGGACGCACAACAAATTCAGCCAGTAGTATAACGCACCGTGTCAGTCTCCTCCGTTATAGTCCAGGAAAACTTTGCCATTGGATGCTTTCCATATAAAGGTCGTTTGATTTTATCAAGAGCTAACAAAATTATGAAAAACATAAATCAGCAAGTGCAATATATTTTCTCATCTTGCCAACTAGGAAACGGCCCAAAAGCAAATTCTACGCACCAAGAACACTCTCCGGAATTTTTCCAGACTGAAGAATTCTTGCTTGCAAGGACTTATTCTGCAGAAAATAATTCCAGTAAAGGAAACTGTCAGAATTACCAAGTTAACTAATAGAGAATGGTTTCTTTATGCGAGATACAACACTTTAATCAGTAATTGGATTTAAATGATTGTGATTCTGCGAAGAACTTCAAGTTTGGAGCAAAAATTCAATATATTATGGGGATTGAAATCCTGGCGTGTGTAATGAATATCCCTAATGAAAACGGGAATGTAAAACTACTAATTAAAAAATATACCTCCTTGAGAAACTTTATTTCAGTCTCAGATAAACCTCTCCTGTAATACGAAACCAAAGTTAATAAACACATCCAGAGTGGAGAACTAAACAGAAGACAAGTACGGGCAACAAGGATTTTTCTTTAGGGCAGCATGGACATTAAGTAGTATAAACAATGAGAAGTTAAGAGAGTATTGCTGGCAAATTAAAAATATAATACATCCATGTAAAATGTAAACTAGAAATGACGAAGATGCTATCTATCGACTATCATACAGTAAGTAAATTAGAAATCCTTTTTTTCCCTAGCTACCATAAACATAAATCATTCGTTAAAATACTAGAAGTTCAATCTCCAGAAACAACTAGCATATCTAGATGTTGGCATCGAATAATCATAACCAATCTAAGCTCATCAAGACAACTCATTTTACAACCACGTGTATCTTAGCACACTGTTCACTCGTGTATTCCACGGTAAAAGCCCATTCATTAAAAGAAAAAAAAAAAGAAATTGTTTGGCAAGAGTAATATCATATCTGAATAATGTGCAAAATGCAAGCAGACATATGATACAAAAGTGACAGGACATGGTGGATTATATGTCAGTATTAACACTGCAGTAGTAGCATAACAAGCTGTAAAGGCTCATCCACGGCATATATATGAGGCAGCCATGAACTGATGGATTTTAAAATCTGGAGCTCATACTCTTTTTTCCTTCTTTTCCTCAAGATGCAGAGCTATAATAAATGTTTAACAGAGAACAGTATATGCAATAAAATAGACTCTTCACCAATCAGTTGAGGCTCGTATTTTAGGCTTCAACAGGATATACCTACAAAGTTTGGGTGGATACAAATGCTGAAAGAAATTCTGCACTAGTTTCCTCGGAGATACGTATACGTTCAGATTTAAATTGCCCCATGCCCATGTATATGAACATACATGAAATCCTTGGACAAAGAAGCTTCTTTGGGATGAGCTTTAAATGATCTACTAAAATAAGTTATATTATGTAATGGAAAGTGAAGGGAAAAGTGGCTTTCTTTTTCAGCCTATAATTTTTATTCAGTGAGGTACAGCACTTCTGAATTTAGGCCCCAGACATTGCAAAAAGCTGCATGCATAAACATGCCAGTGGATTGTATTTAGGCCAAGGGACTACCAGAATCAATTGCATACTCTACATGCATTGGAATATCCATTTCATGTCCAACTTAAATCCTATCAACTGAATCATTTGCATTTTAGCAGTCTTGATTCCAACTATATTGAAACAAAACTAAGTCTTCTTTCAGTTTAAAGATCCAAATCAATATTTTTTTATTTTTTTTGGATAATTTATTGAAGCGAAGGGATGGAGGAGTTTTTAAGGAGAGTGGGGAAGGTACAGATATCGAGAATCTAATTAACAAACAGAAGAAAAAACGTATAATAAAAATTAAAAAGATAGGTTATAATCCATGCTTCAGGTTGTAATAAATAGAACTTTAAAGTAAAGCTTAAAACAGCATAATAAACGAGGTGCTGGGATGTCCTAAACACCAAAAAAAAACTTGTTTGCTCAGATATAATTAGAATGCAAAAGTTATATCAAGAAGATATATGATAGCCAAATTTAGTTAAAATTTAATTGTCATTATTAGAATCTAATAAACATGCAAATGCTATTTCAAGAAATACTTACCGGTAGCCATATTTAACTCTTTTTGCATCACTCTTTGGGTTCAAAATAAAGATGTTATATGCATCTTCCAATTGTAAATACTCCACAAGGCTGGTGAAGACAACATCCATCATATCCACATCAACTTGCCAAAGACCCATTCCATCATCCCTTTGAAGAGAAGCAAATGACAATTACAAACAATGAGCACAGACCAATTATGCCAAACAAATGCATTTTGATCTTCAGTCTTCACCTAATTACCAAAGCACTAAAATACCTGGTACTGGATATATCTTCCTTGCGCCCAAAGACATCAATAGCACGCTCGAATATGGATGTGACTTTTCACCCATTTGGATGGCGTGAACAGAAAAGCTACAAGTGCATTTGATATGAAACAAATAGATAACCAAACAATTAACAATAATAATAACATCAATAAAAATAAACAATAACAGTAAGTTCCACAGAAAGTTCACTGGGTATGCTTCCTAACATCAGGCATACAAGCAAAAATAAAGGAGAAATAATTGATGTGGAAATACTTGTAATTTATGTGACTGATCAGTGGAAGATGGTGACGTTGTTCTCGATCGATGCTAATCTTGTAAAATGGTGTGAGAATTTCTCCAATTTTTGGAATTCTCGTATGTTCAAATATGTGATCAATTTTTGTGAACAGCGCTCTAATTCTTCAGCATTTAGCTTAAATTCTGAATAAGAATAAATGGGTGATAGTTAAAATAAAACCCAATGGCTCTAAAAATGGCAAGGCGATTTAGGTGAAGCTGTACGAATGCATCAAGTAACATCACTATATACCTTTGTTCCCACTGCCTTCAAATCCGATAAAAACAAAGTTAACAGGCACCGGAAGGTACATTGACTCAACTTCCAAAAGCTTCAGATAATTTGCAATATTTCCTGAGATCCAAGAGAAATACAATTTTAATTCTGCTAATGTAAAATTAGAGACTCACAATTTAATGCATGCATGCGTAAGAAATCAATTATGACAAATTAAACCAAAAGAAAAATTGGAGCAACCGCATACCCATCAGTAACCACAATTGTTGAACAAGGTGCTGATTAGATTGTAAGGAGAGTGATCAATTCTAGAAAAGAATAAATAAGGATCCCAAGATGATGACAATTCTTCAAAACCGCCCTGGGACCCACTCAAAGACCTTGATCTATAAACATATTGGCGATATGAAAGAATGTTCCGATCGTCTTTGGCATCAAAGTCTAGGTGAGAAGATGTTAGCTAACTCAAAAGAAAGGAGGATCATTTCAATATCCCCAGCCTAGTCTATTACAAGACCTCTCTGCCCGGCTTACAATAAATGAACTATATACGTATGAAACTGAATGTATTTCTTGTATAAAACATGAAGGAATGCATACATTATATAGGCTATAAAGACTACCTAATCAGCCCATGAATTAAGGAAAAAAGAAGAAAACATAAACCCCAAAGATAGGGCACTACCCTAAAGATAAAGCACTCATTATATATTTTACAATATCTCAACAATACGCACCCACATACATAAGAGTTCTTGTTCAAAAACATGCTTAGAGAGCAGCTAGCTCCGCTCGCTTAAATCATAGATAAAACTCCTGCTTTCCCAGAATTTAATAACCCAAACTAATGGCGAAACAATAGAATGTTATGATTTCCAACTAATTAAACATTGTGAATATAATTTGGATAGAAATGACAAACAAAACTGAAATTGTTTTAATGAATCCAAACCATTGACCTTCACTACCTTTGGTGATCAATAAATCAGCACACGATCTTAAACTAGATCTACAAATTAATACAAAGCTAGCACCCGCATGTACACACTTGTAACAGTTATCACTCATCTATGTGAAATAACAAAAGTAATTGAAGCTAAACTCGAACAATGTTTTTAACATCTGTTCACCCAATCAAGACTGCTAAAGCTAATGTCCTTATTCCGTTAATCTCCAACCTGAGACTCCACTGACATTTATCTAAATTCAAAGCAGCGACAAATTCTCCAAGAACCACCGAGGCCATCAGAGAAAGAAACGATCTAAGAAATCATGCATAATTTTCTTGCTAAAAAAGATATTGTTGCACATACAATTTGGTTAGTAGCAACAGCTTCAACCATTCAATTCAGAGAACTCGCACAAAACAACTATTAATGCATTGTCATTGGCAGAAGAGATGCATTGCCATACAGAATAAGTACCTGCCTTTGTGTAGTTGATGGCATCGAATTTGCCTGGTTTAGATGATTCCAAGTCATCAAGCCCTGTACTCACCATTAATGCCAATTACACAGAAGAATAGAAAAAGGGATGTTAAAATAAATTCCTATGATCCCAAGCAAAGGAAAAAACAATAATATACACAGAATGAAAATGGAACGATTTTCTATAGGAAATATAAGAGAAGCCATACCACTGCGTATAACAGACTCGCTCCAGAACCGACTTCTCTCCTTGAGGTTAAACAAAGACAATACAGAAGATATTTTCCCGCTTTTACGATTCCCCAATGGAGCCCCATTTGACCTATTCCCTAATAACTGACATGAATAATTATATCAATAATCTATCAGAATATCCAAAATTCCACTCAGATGTGCTCAATATTCATGAATTCATCTACTTTTGGGCTTCTGTATCAATTTCGCAGTTTTAAATTCATCCAAACTAAAGGGGTCACTTAATTATACCTATACTCAAACACCCAGTTATAAAATTACACAGCAAATAATATAAGGTCATTTGAGACACTGTAAATTCGATACAGTCAGTCAGGTCATCGAAAGAAATAGAAAAGGAAAGAAAGATGAAAAGAAAAATTACTCACCAGGAAGGAAAGCAAAATTAAGGAGAAAAGGCGATAAATATGAGGACCGAACATCGAAGCGGATCTCCACATTCAATCTTGATTAAACCTTAATTCTGAAAATCTGGATACTCAAATAGCATTAAGGGGTTTGAGGAGAAAAAAGGAAAAAAGAAAAACCCAGAATTCAATCGAGCAGCGATGGATCGGGGTTTTGCAGAAAGCGGCGAGAGGGTGAAATGACTTGGAATTGGAAAGACTGGAGCGACTAACAGAACAGTAAAATTGCCCACATTCCTCTCCTGTATCTCTCTTCCAATTATCGACAGTGGATTACTGTTTCATAATAAACTCGCATTTGCACAAATTGAGTGAACTTAAACAAAAGTTAATTGTATAAGTCTTATGAGATATGAACTGATTGTGTGGGAGCATTTGAAAAATGGACTTTAAGAATTTAAAGTCTATTTTCCATAAAAATATTTAGAAAAATTGCACTAAACCCCCGTACTATTCGCCTTTTTACGCTTTACCATATAAACTATTTTTTATTACACTTTCATATATAAACTATGCAAATTTTTGCACTTTTTCATATATGGACAATTTTGTCCCTAAAAATTTATTTTTCTTAGAATAATGACAATAGTTTATTATGATCATCAGGCCTATCATGTTATTGTATATAAAATTAATATTTCCTTCAATTCATGCATTGTTTCAATGAAATGTAGCTATATATTCTTTGTCGATTTTTGGGTTGCTTCACACGTCACACGCTCTGATTTCAACAAGCTTCCTTTATACCAACCTTAACAGGCATCACAATGGTTCTTACCAACACGACCAAAAAGCAAACAATTACAGGAAAAAAAATTGCCGCTAACTTTAGAGATTAACGCTAATCTTAAGTATTTGTCCTAACCAATTAAAAAAATAAACAATATAATTTTAGTCAATTAGCGATGAAAATATTCGTCACTAGCCAGGAATGTTCAACTACATTCTAGTCAAACAATGTATGAATTTAAGAGATTATTAATTTTTTATACGGAAGCTTGATGGGTTGGATATAATCGTAATGAACTATTTTTATTATTTTAAGAAAAATAAAATTTAAGGGGTAAAAATGTCCATATAGGGCAAAGTGAAAAAAATTTACATAGTTCATATGGTGTAATGAAAAATAGTTTATATGGTGAAGTGTAAAAATGTGAATAGTACAGGGGGTTTAGTATAATTTCCTCGAATATTTATTTGGCGGTTAATTTATAATGAACTTTTGGATAAGTCATTTATCTAAAAGAACTATTTTAGAGAAGTTAGAATTAGAGATATTTTGACAAGTCACTTATTAAAAAGTTCATTTTCTAAATGAACTTTTATAGAAGTGCTCCCAAATATGGATGAAATCTTTTTCAAAAATAAGCCATTGTGATTTTTTGAGAAAAAACTTTGAATGCGTTATTAACGCTAATTTTGTAATTTTAATTTAAAAAATTTATTAAAAAATTATCTATCTATCTATCAATCTATCTATCTATCTATCTATCTATATATATATATATATATATATATATATGAGACTATTCATAGAATAGTAACTCTTACTTTTTTGTGTCCATTTTTCGTTTCTAAAAGCAATATATTTTTTTTGTTTTTCGGATTTAACTAATAAAATGAGATTTTATTATCTTTGGTGGTCAACTTTCTTTAAATAAATCACTTTTTAAAGTTATATAAAAGATAAAGTTATATAAGTTTTCCAAATATGTGTGTGATGTATTAATTATTATATTTGTCTTTTTCTTTTTATTTTAAACTTTAATAAAAAATTCCATTTTATATCCATTTTTTACGTATAGTATATCCAATTAATCACCTTTTTACAGAATTCCGTTTGACACCTATATTGCATATATAAAATAAAAAAAATAAACATACTTAATAAAAGAAAATATATGACACATTACTCGTTATTTTATAATGGGATTTGAAAATTATCCATTTGAGTTACTTAGACATCAATTTATATATTCATGTATTTTGATTATCTATAATACATGTATAATTTATATTTGAGCTTATCTCATTTCTTCATAATCATATAGAATTGTATTTAAGTTGATTAAATTCATCAAAAACATTTATTTTAATTGAAGAAAATATCTCAAAATATGTATCCAAATATTATTTATATTTTATATATACATACATAGCATTATAATTATATATTCATGTAAGAAGAAATAAATTTTTATTTAATATGAAACTATATTCATAATAATGTATATAGAAAATTAATTCTTATATTTTTAACATACTTTTCATGTTAATAGATTTTTTTTAATAGTTATTAGTGTATTTTGATATTTTCACTTTTAAAGTTGTACATTTTGACTATTAGATATGAAGTTGTTTGTTTGATATTTTTTGATATATGTACACATATATAAAAATATAATAGTTTTTATTTTTGAAATGTTTATTTCCCTAATATTATGTTGCTAAATATAAAAGAAGATTTTTGTTTAATTACTTTAATAATTCTAATAATTGTTTAACTTTTCAAACCCTAAAAAATGTTGGAATATTAAATGACTTTATTTGTTGATTGTATTGAAAATATAATACATTAATATTTAGCATTGGAAAATTGTATTTTTTTCAAATTGTTATTTTCTTATAGATAAACATGTTCAATAAATAGATACATTCCACATTCATAAAATTTATTATCAACCAAATTTATTGTCCTTAAAGAGTATTTTTAATAAAATAATTTATTTTATATTGATTAAATGCATGATTTATAATCAAATTAACTACATTTCTATTTTAATTATTTATTGAAATTCTGAAAATTTGCAATCACTAAAATTTATTTTTGTACAAATACAATTCGTGCATCTCCCATCCTGAAAAATACGAAATATGAGAACTCGAATAGAACATAATAAATAAAAAATCAAAATAGTACAATACAAATCTCCACAACTAAATTTAAAAAAAATTAAAAATTGACTTAATAACATAAATAAATAAAATACATGGTAAAATCGGCAAAAAAAATACATCCAAAAAATAAATCTAATAAAAATAATAATATTGTCAAAACTATATTTTGTTGACTACTATTTAATTAATTATTGTACTTAGTTTCCTATTATCTTATATACACGTGTTAACTTTTTATTTATTTTACAATGAGCTTTTGCAAAAAGCTTTGCCACCAATTTACACATACAAACAACTTTGGAAAATAAATTTTCATCCGAATTTACTACTATAACCTTGAAAAAAATGTGACACAAATTTTCATACTTATTAAAAATCTAGACACGACTAAAACGAAATAGGCGATATAGGTACGCCTGTGCGATTCTATGAAAAATCACATTTCGAAGATGGAACACAAATACACAACCTTGAATGTATTATTTATAATTATGAAGTATGATTCTTTTTTCTTTTTTAACGTTAATCAATAAAAACATTAAATAATATTTAATGTCCATTGTTTGATGCTATATCAAAGTTATTATAATACATGAGATATAATTCGTAGAACTATTAGGAAAATACAAATGTCACAGTACAAAACGGAGGCCTCACAAATATACATCTGTGCATCGCACGGGTAAAACACTAGTCTTATTCTAAAAGTACACCTACTTTTAGTTTAAAGGGCCAATACTTTATTTTTGGAATCTTATAAGTTTTAAAATTTTAAAGAACTAGTAATTTTTTATACATCTTGTAAAAAACTTGAGAAACATATAAGCTCACCAAACGTCGTCTTACTCTTAGATTCAATTTTGTCTATGAAGTAATTTACACTTTATAGATCTTGTTTTGAGAAATTAAACTAGCAAATAAAACAAGGTGTAACTAACTTTCAATATTGTGCTTTAGTGGCAAAAGTTCGTGCTTTCAGAAAATGATCTGAGTTCGATCACATATGAATGCGTACTTTCCCTTTCTCTCATCTTGTTACGGGGCTAGGGTTTCCATTTTTCAGGATATTTTATTTTTTAATTGTTGTTTTGTTTTTGGTTTAATTGTGTGTAAGTTGGGTTGAGTCATTTGCCCATTTTCTAAATGGAAACATGTTAAATAGGCCTAACAACCATGTTTTTGTTTGCATTTTTCAGTGCGTTATTCATGAATTTGGGCAAGCATCTTTTTTTTTTTTGAAAAGGAAATTAGATATATTATTGCTGGAAATCGTCCAACATCGATTGAGAAAGGAAACCCAGAGGTTCAGTCCAAAAACCAGTTACAAGGGTAACTAGAAGGTAAGCTAGCTCATTTGCAACAGTATTAAAAGAACGATTAATTCAAAATAACTTAATAGAAGGTAAGTTAGCTATAAGAGCTTGGATATCGACGAAGATAGGTTAGCGATCCCGAATCAATGTCGATGTCTCCTTTAAGCGACCAAGAGGACGGATACGGAGTCTCCCATAATTGAGGCATTTAGGATACCTTTGTATTGGGTCAACATGAGTGTTTCTTTGAGAGTGAGAGCCTTAGCGATCAAAGGATTTGAGATGCCGTTGAAACATTTTGCCGAACCACATATGAATTGACCCTTGTCATTTTTGATGAAAACACTCGTGCCCACTGTCTTTTTAATTGAGGATATGGAATCGTCGAAGAAGATGTGGAATCTGGTGGAGCCGAACAAAGACGGATGAGCGATGAGAAATCGAGTCCCTCTCGGCCAACAATGTCTTTGAGTGGTATGATTGAAGCATGTGTGAGATGTTGGATACAATAATATGTGTGTGGGAATGCTCATCCTCAAAGATTTGTTGATTATGTGCATGCCAAATGGCATTGCATAGTGCCATAATAAGTTCATTAAAATGAGAAGGAGAATTCTCAATAAGTGATCTTGCCCAAATGTCCGTCAATGGGTGTGCAAAGGTGTGAATAGTATCTCAAGGCCTGCAAGATACCATATATTATTAGAGAAACCCTATAGAGGAAGAATAAATGTAAGAGCGACATGTCCTTGGATTGGCAAAACGGGAAATAGAGCGAGGTCGGGGAGACCTCGGCGTTGAAGGTTCGATAGAGAGGAAGCGGATTAGTCATGTTGGACCTACCTATATTAGCCATGAGCAATCACCAAGCGGAGTTGAAAGAAAAGAGAATTGACATGCCAAAACTTCATTCGTGAGCTCGGAACAAACGGAACGGAACGAACGGAGCGGAAGGGATCATAAGAGACGCCAATAGAAGTGGAGGATAGGTGCTGGAACTTTAGTTTTCCAAATTTTTTTCCAGATTGGTTCCGGGCCTCTACTCGAAGAGGGAGCGTCAAATGCTTCCATAAAGCATCCCGGGTTGTCAAGGATGGCATGATAGGCACTCTTGACAAAATATTTACCTGATTTGGAATGGTGCCATATCCATTTATAATTTTCAGAGCTAGAACTGATAGGAATGGAGAGAATTAAGTCGTCGGAGCAACAAATAAGGTCATGACCCGGTTCTACTTTCCAACATCGAGATGTTTCGTCAATAAAGGGAATTAACAAGCGCATCTCGGGGGTAAGTCCGACGGGATGGAGGAGGGAGCGAAAGAGGGTGGTTTGGGAATCCACTTATCTCCCCAAATTTTTGTGGTACGACCTGAAATAATTTGTTTACGACATCTAACAAAGAGAACTCGATGGCCTTCTAAGATACTATACCATGTCCACGAAGGAAGATTCCCAAGTCCGGCTTCCATGAAAGAAGTAGAGGAGTAGTATTTTTCTTGGAGGAGCCGAACAAGTAGAGATGATGGTTGAGTAAGGAGACGCGGACTTGTTTCCGAGCATTGCGAGGTTAAAGATGTGAAGATCCTTGAAGCCGAGTCCACCCGCATATTTTGCCGTGGAGAGAGTTTTCAAGACACCCAATGAAATTTCTTTTTCCCGGCTTGCTATCCCACCAATATGCGCCAATAAGAGAATGTAATTCAACGATAAATGTATCCGGAAGTCAAAAACAAGACATCACATAAATCGGCATCGCTTGTAAAACAAACTTGATAATGATCTCTTTTTCGACTTTTGAGAGAGAATGGTTATCCCAACTTTGGATACTTTGCCAAATTCTATCCTTGATATTTGAAAATAATTCTTTAAAATTTGAAATCGACAAAGAGACCCCAATATTTTTGTGACCATCTACTTGGTTGATACCAAGAATAGTAGAAATTGAGTTGGCCAATTCAAGAGGAACATTACGACGAGGAAGACAATACCAGATTTTTCATGATTTATTTCCTGCCCGGAGACCCGCTCGTAGAGGTTTATAGCATAATGGACATATCCGACTTCTTCAATTGTGGCTTGCCTAAGTAGAAGGGTGTCGCCGGCGAAGAAAATGTGTGAAATATTAGGCACAATCCGAGAGATAGAGATGCCACGAATTTTGTTAACTCATTGTAGATCTTGTAAGATACAAGAAAATACTTCCGAGCAAATTATTAACAAATAAGGCGAATGGGGGTCACCCTGTTGGATACCTCTCTTGGGAAAAACAGAACCAAATTCAAAGCCATTTAATAATAAAGAAAAAAAAAACGGGATCGACACAACACATAATGCAGTTTACAAATTTGGGGGCATAACCAAGCGCTAGAAGAGTTTTGTGGAGAAAAAACCATTCCACCCTATCAAAAGCCTTGCTCATATCTAATTTAATAGACGTAAGCCAGTTCAGCTAGGGGGTTTGGTACGCATGTGGTGATGAATCTCATAAGCAACCAAATATTATCAGTGATAAGGCGGTCGGGAATAAAAGCAGATTGAGATTTAGAAATAACACAATGGAGACTATCACGCAGTCTGAGGGCAATAGCCCTGGAAGCCAAATTGTAAATGACATTACACAAGCTAATAGGACGAACTTGAGAGACAAGTACCGATTTATTAATCTTTGGGATTCAAACAATATGCGTGAAATTGGTTTTATTATCAAAAACCCCATTATTAAGAAAATTAAGGACGAACGAAAGGACATTGGGACCGCAATATGCCAATTTTTTTTTTTAAAAAGACGGGGCTCATACCATCGGGTCATAGGGATTTGAAAGGTGCATATGCTTGAGAGTCGAAATAATCTCCTCCTCGATGTATGGTGAAATCAAGGCCTGGTTCATTTCTGGTGTCACCTTGGCGAGACTCTTTGAAGGGCTTGTTCTATATTGCTCCCGAGGGGATTAGCCGATGAAAAATATGCACCAAAATAGTCCGTGATAATTTGTTGAAGAGCTTTGGGGATGACTGTGGAGAGCCAGATGGAATCAATGTGGTTTATGACTTTTCTTTTAGTGGCATAATTATGGAAGAAGTGGTGTTTCGGTCCCCCTTAACATACCAATGTTGCTTGGCTCTTTGTTTCCATTTAATATTGTCTTGCTCAAGAAGGAAGTCCAACTGGTTTTTAACATCCGTGATCAGTTTTCGGGTTGTATCTATAATGATTTTGGATTGGAGTAGAAATAGGGGATTTTTGAGATGAGAGATCCGGGAGGATATATTACCGTGAAATTTATCTCCCCACTAAAGTAAGCCTAAAGCGCAGCTAGTCAATTTCTCTGGTAAGTTCTCGAAATCTGAATTCCAATTATCATGGATAATCTTCTCACATTCTTTTGATTTAACCCAAAGAGCCTCAAATCTGAAAATCTTACGGCGTCTATTTTGGAGGGAGTGAGTGTCCCTTTTGCTGGTATGGACGTTTAGCATCGAGTGGTCGGAATAGATAGAATTTAGGTGAGAAACCGAGCTCCAAGGGAAAAGATTTTGCCATTGTGGATTGCAAACAACCCTGTCTAACCAAACCCTTTTGGTGTGGGGTAAGTTCATGAGCCTGTGCCAGGTAAACTTAGGGCCTTTGAATCCGAGATCGTGAAGGTTAAGGGAGCGGAGGGATTGTCTGAAAAGATCGATTTACCAATTTTGGCAAGCATCTTGGCTCACATATGAAATGATTTTAAATGTTTAGTATGATAGATATTAAAAATCAATTTGGTCTTCATATTTTTATTTTAGACATTCATATATTTAATTTCAAACAATATGCAATTTGTTTTTTTTTAATCCAGACATCAATCTTTCATTTGTCTAATATCATATATTTATATTATTCAATGTTTTTACTCTTTTGTTATTTTTTTATTACCTTAGTTATAAATAGTTGCTTTATGGCCTACCATTCCAAAACCACTCTTACAATAACTATTTACACACTATTATACCATTCACCTAAACACAATTAATTCCTACAGGATATCAACATTCATCCATCTAAATTAACATATGTAGATTAGAAAAAAGAAGAAGTTCATAGCAATGCACATATAAGGATAGGGCCAGAATTGTAAGAACAAAAGGAAATGAAGCTAACCAAATCAACTGTAATCTCCAGCAAGTGAAAGAAGAGCAATATTTCAACAAATATTTGTGTTTTGTACATTTTGTGCTGATGTCTTTGTTGAAGCTCGAATCATAAGCTATAAAAAAATAAAAATCCAAAAAATATCCATTAATTCCTGCATAAGATAATCATATGTGCAATTCTATAAAGTAAGTAAACAAAATGTAATAGTAATTTCTATTTTTATTTTCATAATTTGCTGAATACAAATAAATCTATTATTTCTACATGCAGAAAATAACAATCTATTTCATCAATAATTATAAATAATTAACTTCGGGTTCAGGTATGATAATTTTCTTTTTGTTAATTACAACTAAAGTGTATCACCTGATCATATTCAGTTAAAATAATAAGAACGTAGTGCCTCATACCTTTTAAAATGTGGTAATCACGGGGGTGTCGATAGTTTCAAATAACTTTTTGTAAGTTAATATGTTTCCAACATTCCTACTAAATAACATTATTAAGGAAATGTCTATTTATCTAATAAATATCATTTCACATTTTTCAATACACTACCTGGCAAATAATTATTTTGAGAACTGTATGTGATGGACTTTGGATTAAACATGATATTAAAGAAATGAAAAGGGAAAGCAATAAAAGTCTTTGTATTTAGATTGCAGTAGGAATAAGTTTTCTTGCTTTACATTGGACTAATGTCTTGCTGCTAAATTGACCCAGAAAAGAATCTGCAACCCTAACTATAGACATGTGCCAATATCTGATTGGCTTGAGCTAAAATAAAATAGTACAATGCAGTAAAATATCTAACTTAAATGCAATATTAGATGTGCTCCAATACAACTGTAGCTAGCCGTTATCCTTGAAGGCTTTTTCTAGTGTAGGTGTTATCTTTTCTTAGTGTGGGTGTTATGTGATGATTTGCAACACCTCCCCTTAATTCTAATGAGGATAAACTTGTAACATGCAACTTGTTACGTATCGAGTGAATAATTGCCTGTTAAAGGCTTTGTGAGGCAATCAACAAATTGATCATAAATTTGGAATATGATGTACAAGGATCGATTTTTGTTGCACTTTCTCTCGAATGAAATGAAAGTTAATTTCAACATGCTTTGTCGTCGCTTGAACTCTTTGGATTAGAGGACATAAAGACGCGACTGAGGTTATCAACCCATATGAAAAGAGGTCGTGTCAATGGGATTTTTAATTCATGAAATAAGGATTTTAACCTAATAACTTCGGTCATTGTCGCAACAAGATTTTGATACTCCACTTCAAAGACCTTTGGAATGTGATACATTAGGCTCGCTTACGAGAACTCCAACTTACTAATTTTTTCCAATGAAAAGTCAATGTCCAGTAGACTTGCGGTGATCGGATCCGATGTCGATCCCGAGTCGAAAAACCGGTGATGAGAAGATTTTAAGACTTAAATAATTGAAGACCATAGTCAAAGGTTCGGAATGTATCTCAAGAACGTTTGACACATTTCCAATGAGAATCTAATAGGTTTTGCAAGAATTGGCTTAGATTATTTACAACATATGTGATATCGGGCCTAGTGATTGTGATATATTGAAGTCCCCCAATGAGTTGTCTGTATGAAAGACCATCAGGGAAACAATTTCCCTGAAATTTAGAAAGAGGTGGGGATGATATCATTGGAGATGTTAGACCCTTAGCATCTGACATATGAACCTTTGCTAACAAATCCTGAATACATTTTCTTTGAGTAAGAATCATGCCATTTGTGGTGTAATTCACTTCAATACCCAAGAAGAAATGTAGAGCTCCTAGATTCTTTAGAGAGAAATAGCGGCTGAGAGTCTTATCAATGTGGCAATTGATTCTTGGGAAGCGCATGTGATGACTATGCCATCAACATATATGATCATGTAGATGGTATGAGTGGATGTAATTCTGAAAAATAATCAAGTATCAGCTCTGGATTACTGAAAACCAAGATATTGTAAGACTTATGACCTCAGCTTCTCAAACCAAGCCTTAGAGGCTTGTTTTAAACCATATAAAGCTTTATTTAACTTGCAAACATTATCACTCCACATTCTTGTCCTCGAACTTGGAAGGCTGAAACATGTATATCTCTGTATTTTTGTCCAACTCTCTATTTAAAAAGTCATTGTCTACATCAATCTGCTTGATTGGCCAATTTTTAGCAAGAGTAATGGATAAAATTACCCTTACAATTGCTGGCTTTACAACAGCACTAAATACATCTGTAAAATCAATTCCCGTAACCCTTTGCAACTAATCTTGCTTTGTACTTTTCCATCTGTATTTCTCTTAATTTTGTACACCCATTTACATCCAATTGCTTTTCTACCTTGTGGTAATTTAGTAAGAGACCAAGTTTGATTTTTTTTATCAATGCATCATATTCTTTGACCATAGGTTTCTTCCATTTAATATTTTTCATAGCTTCATGGACACCACAAGGCTCAGTGTCTGTAAGAATGGCCGCCAAGTAAGTTTTAGGTTTGAATATCCCTGCTCTAGCTCTGGTGATCATAGGGTGCATTCTGACAAGAGCAACTTTATCAATGGGAGGATTATCAGGTGGAAGTGGTCATGCTCTTGAGCAACACGTGGTTCAAGTTTTGGTGTTCGTGAAGGTGATGTACTTTGAGGTGATTGATTTTGAGAAAATTCAGTGTGCAGGTATAAGGAATTTTCATTATGTGTAATGTTGTTTGTTATTGTGTGCTGATGGTTATGAGTAGGATAAATAGGTGGTGGTGTATTGTGCATAATGGAATATTGTGGTGTAGTACTTGGAGTAGAATGTTGCATATTTTGAAGGTTTTTGAATAAGAAATGGGAAGACTTCTTCATTGAAAACAACATCTCTAGAATGAATGACTCCACCATTTGGGGAAGGATTTTATAGCCTTTAAACTGATTATTATAACCAATGATCACACTATCTTGGGATCTATTTTCTAGTTTTTTTTGTTGTAAGTCCTTAGGTGAGGAAAACATTGACATCCAAACACCCTAAGGTGAGAATATACATGACTTTGACCATAAATAACTTCAAAGGGAGTCTTGAAAGCAATTGTTTTGTTTGGAATTTTGTTAATTAGATAGACAAAAGAAGCAAATGAATCATCCCAAATATTTTTTGGAACGCCAGAATGTATCATTAAGCTCAATCCAACCTCAACTATATGACTGTGCTTTCTCTATAATTTTCCATTTTGTTGAGGAGTGTAGGGATATGAGATTCTGTGAATGATCCCAAAATATGAAAATATTTTAAGCAATGGTTTAAATTATGTGCCTCCATCACTCTGAACCATCTTGAATTCTTTTGTTTGTTTGATTTTCAACAAGGTTTTTGAAATGTAAAAAGGCTTGAAGAGTGTCTGATTTGGCTTTAAGGAAATAGATCCAGATAAACTTAGAATAATCATCAATGAATGCCACATAATAATTGTTTCCATTCGAGGAATTTATTGGAGAAGGCCCCCATAAATATTTGTGAATGTTTGGAGGGGTTACGTAGGTTTTTGTTCAAGTTTATGAGATTTAGACATAACACAATCTGAGCAAAACCAAACACTGTCTTTATTGATGTAAGGAACATTACAACCATTCAATGCTCTTTTGGTTACATACAAGGAGGGATGACCCAATCTTATATGCCATAATTCTAAATATTTAACAGGTTGAGTAACATAAGTAAAAGGCCTAATGAAATTCTTATGTTTTTAACCAGCAAAAGAGACATTGTCAGGATGCAGAGAGGAAACATTGGCTTTCTGAGGTGGATTGAGCTTGATGAGCTTGAAATGGTATAGTCCATTTCTAAGACTACCCTTGAGAAGAATTTCCCCTATAGCTTGGTCCTTCACAACACAAGAGAAAAGATAAAACTCCATTATATCTAGCAAATTGTGATACACCCAACAAATTTTTAGTTATCTTAGGGACATGAAGGAGATTATCGAGTTGAAATAAGTGCGAGTGTGTGCTTTGTGTAAAGGAACAAATGGAGCAACAAAGGTCTTACCAACATGTGCTATATCAAGAGCAGACTCCATTTCCAACTTGAAGTTTGTTATGACCATTGTAGTCTAAAGCAATCTTTGAGATTAGAGAACTTATTGTAGAAACCAGTTCATTTCGAGTTTTGTTGAGTGCGATTGCAAGCATGTCATTGGATTGAAGGAAGTTCTTTCTCTCTCCATTGTTTCTTTGAGTCGATTTTGAGCATCTTTAATATACTCTAAGTTGAATATGTGATAACATTTATCAATTTGTGTGGTTGTTATATTCACAGATTTGACAGCTGACTCTATTTCCAAAGGATCTGTCTCCCCTTCCTCTGTATCATCTTCCAGAATTTCTGCCTCTAGTGTTTTGATTTCCACCTCTTTCTCTAGTTGAGTTCCACGAGATTCTTCCCCGGCCTTGAGTGGTTAAGTTCACCAACCATAACCTTCATTATTAATGTGGCCAGCAACTTCCATTCTTCTTTCATAGCTCAACAAAAGAGAGGTAATTTCTTGTAGACTATGTGACTTAATTTTGAAGTGACTGTCACTCATATTCACTACCAAGGCCTCCCAAAACATGCATAATTTGATTTTCTTCAGAAACGTTTTCACCAGTAGTAGCAATAGGATCACAACATGCTTTGATCTTGTTAAGATATTGCATCGGTCGGCCTTGGTGTTTGGAAAGATTTGTTTCAATACTTTTCCAAATGTCATAAGCAATGTTTAATCCCACAACAGAAATCAAAATAGATTCAGTGAGGGAGGATAACAACCAAGAAGCCAAAAACTGGTCATGTCTTTGCCATAAAACAAATTCAGGATTGATTCTCATTAAGTCATTTTCTCCATGTTGGGAAATTATTTTTAGACTTTGATGAATGCCATGTAAAACTTAGAATAGAAAGTTGGCACCCCATTTTTGTTGTAAATTGCATTGTAATAGATAGGGTGAGTCGGTGAGTCAAGTCGGCCTATGCCCTGAACATGCAAGAAGACAATGGAGACTAGAAGGAAGACTCATTGCGACGAGGCAACCGAGTGTGGCAAAGAAGAGAAGACAAGAACTCGTTGAAGGTGCAACCGAGATACAATCGAGTGAAGTATCGGTCAAGTCAACTCAAGACGACCAAGTCTCAAGTTGAAGTGACAAAAGAGTCATCCGATGATTGGAAGTCGACTCGAAGTCACTGAGGAAGTCAAGGAAATGCGGTCAAGTCGAGATAATCGAAAGAGATCCGTTGCACGGAAGTCAAGAAAATTACTTAAAAAGTAATACCTCCATCTGCCTTTCTTGAAGTGCTCGGTCCCCTTAAACGTGCAAAAGGAATAAACGATAGGAAGACGCACCTATGTCGAACTACGAAAAAGTGAAGAATCATTCATACGAGGAAATGTCAATTCCAAGGATCGCAACAAGACAAGCCAACGACCACAAGTGTCTTTTGAAAATAACCCTATCTCTTCAACGGGCAAATTTTCAAAAGAACACTATAAAAGGTGAGGAATCTATTTGAGAAAGTTGGTTACCTTGACAATTAGAATCAAATACGAGCAAGAAAAGCAATATCGTAACCAAAAATATTCTCAAGTCATTCAAGTTTAATCTTCAAGCCTACACTACGAAGGAAATCAATCCAACACTTACCTGTGAAGGAAAGACAACTTTGATCGATTGAAGAGGAAATATTTGAAGAATCAAGGGTCTACATTCCACGGAGGATTGTAGGAAGGTTCAAGGTCAAACCGAGTCTCAAGTTTTGGAGGGCTTCGTGATCAAATCCAAGAAGCTTGAGCAAGTGGGTGTAGTAGCAAAGTGCAAAACTGCCTGTGAAGAAGGTTTCGAGTAGTACGAGAAGCAATTTGTGTGACCAAGGCATCTCAGACCGAGTCCCAAAGGATCAAGTCATTTGTGTGATCAAGACTTATATCCGGATGTTAACCACTTTGTATATTGATCAATACTTAGTGGATTCCTCAGGAGTTGGAGAAGAGAGGAGTAGAAGAATTACCGCATATTCGAACCTCTATAAAAACTTATTGTGTCATTTACATTTCAAAGACTTTAATTTATGCATATTACTTTAATATCTCATTTGATAAATTTACTATCCAATTGATAATCAACAAAGTGCTAAAACCAAGTATTAAAACAACTTAACCAAATTCAAGGGTGTTAAGTCTTCCGCTAAAAACATATCACGATCGAGTTAAGTCGTAGTCAAAACAACTGAGTTATTTTATCAACACTCGATCGAGTGCGTTGAGTGACTAACTCTATTTGATTAACTAACTTAGTTTGTCCATCAAGGATTCAAACATGCAAGTATTAACTCGAACGTTTTAAAAGGACTAAATCGAAAAATTGGTAAGGTTTATTCAACCCCCTTCTAAACCTTATACTCACACCCCTTGGGACCTACAAGTGGTAGTATCAGAGCGGTTGGTTCATTGAGCCTTCCGCACTTTGGTCACCGAACTAGATCTCCAAATTTTTCAAAGTTTGCTTTAGCACTTGATCTTTCAAAACTCTTTTATTCACAAAGTTATTATCATGGAAGCAAATTTAACGCACATCCCTATGTTCACAATTGAAGAATTTGATGATTGGAAAATTCGTATGCGAGGCTCATCTATGGGCCACTCCAAATCTTAAAAGTGAACACAAGCTGCAAGGAGAGCTGCGGTGAAGGAGAAGAGAATCTTTGCTCCCGGACCGGCGATGGTTGAAAAACCAAGATTTGAATGGACAAATGATGACAGGAAAAGATATAACTTGGACAATGTGGCCAAGGACATTTTTACAAAACTTTGGACAAAGCCATGTTCAACAAAGTCAAATCATGCAAAACGGCAAAAGAAATGGGACAAGCTAACCTTGATTTGTGAAGGCTCGGAAGCAAATCAAGGAAAATAAACTATCTGTTGTTGTACAAAAATTTGAAAACTTTAAGATGTTTGCGGGAGAAACCTTGGATCAATGGATGCTCGATTCACGAAATTACCAATGAACTATACGCACTTGGAAAAGAATATACACGAAGGAAATGTGCATGAAGATTCTAAAAGTCTCCCAACCGAGTGGGATATGAAAGTCATGGCCATGAGACATTCCATGGACCTATCAAAGACATCCAACCATGAGCTATTCTCGGATCTCAAAGCCTACGAATTTGAGTGAGAAGAAAAGACCAAGAAGAGGCAATTTTGTGCCCAAAAAATCTGCTCTAATTATTAAAGATGGCAAAAGAGTGAGGTCAAAGAAGTCATTGACCAAGAGGAGATCATGACCGATGGTTAAAAGGTTTAACAAGTTCTTCAATAAGAATTACAAAAGAAGCAAAGGTGAATCCTCCAAAAGACACTCGGCTCTCTCCAAGTCAATGGAAGAAAGACCACCCAAGAGAGAGCAGAGCATCAAAAAGTTGAATATCAAAGAGCCGACAATCCAAGGATGGAAAGAATGATCAAAAAGTTGAAAATCTATCTTTGAAGCTGACGGCAACCCAGTCACTATGCCATTGAATGCCCATATTCTGTAGTCAACAAATACATGAATGAAGAGGAAAGAAAAGTCTTGAGAGAAAGAAGACAGGGGAAAAGAGAAAGGCAATGTTGGTGCAGAAAACTATGAGACAGTCAAGTCAAAAGACACGAGACTCGGAGAGTAGTGAAGTGACTACTCAAGTGACTCGAAGAAGTAGCCTTGATCTGTCTAATGGCTAAAGAACAAAACCAACTTGACCAAGAAGATGAGGTACACTCTAACTCATCACACTCAGATACTAGTGATAGTGATAGTGATTGTGACACACACACTTCATCACCCAATGATCTTTATGATTCATTAGGCAAAATGATGAAAGATTTTGAATACATTAAATCCTCACACACACTACTAAATGAGGAAAAAGCCTACTCAAGAGCAAAACTCACGGTGACTAAGGAGCCGAGTACTCTAAGTCAAATAGCTGATGAGAATAAAAGTCTAAATTTGAAAATGCTAAGTTAATAAAGCAGAGATAGCTGCTTTAGAAAAGAGGGAGAATGACCTCAAATATGTGATTGCCTCATTCACTAAGGCATCTAAATCCTTGGATGATCTTATTATGAGTCAAAGAGAATGTGGAGATAAGACAGGCTTAGGATTTAACTCCCGTACTATGTCAAGCTCCAAAAGTGATTTTGGAAAAAAGATCTTCAAGTAATGAAACATCTCAAAAATCCAAAACTCCAAATGGTGCACACACATTTATTCCAAAGCACAATCACAAGCAAACCGGCCTTGGTTATAAAGGAAAAGGAAAACAGCCGATTGAGTGTCTTTGAGAGGGCAGTGAGAAGAAATCAGAGTTCCTCAAACTCCAAACAGGAGATACTCTGTAAAGAAGAAAGAGAGCTACCAAAAGCCCAGGAAGAAGGTCTATAAAAGAAACACATATGATGGGAATGGTAGAAAGTACCCAAGCAAGCCGATTGGAATAATGTGAACTATCAAGAAAGACCTATGGAATATAAGCCTAAGTGGCAAATGCCTAGAAGAACTCATCAAAGGTCATTCCAAAGGCATAAGTGCTATCATCGGCACACATATGCACCTAGGCACTACACTCAAAGATATCACAACTACCCAAACAAAGCAATTTCTAAAACACATACACATGCATACAGAAAAAGAGGCAATTTGTATGAACCTAAAATCCCCAAGCAATTTGCTAAAATTAATTATGATTATGGCATCGATAGATGGAAACCTCTTAGAGTCAAATCATTTGGCTATAGGTTGGTTGGATCATCTTACAATACTAACCCCTCGGGACTCGAGGCAAGTATGGGTACCTAAAACCTAATTTTCTTGATTGCGGGTTCAAGGAGCGGTGAGTGGCAAGGAACCTGGTACATGGATAGTGGCATTCCCGGATATATGACAGAAACAAGAAAAATCTATCAAAATTCAAGGATGTTAGAGGTGCAAAAGTCATATTTGGAGGAAATGAAGCTCCGGGGAGAAATAAAAGGCATTGGATCCATCAAGAAAAATGGATTAGAAATTACGGATGTTGCATACGTTGAAGGCCTAAATTTCAACTTGCTAAGCATAAGTCAACTCTGTGACAAAGGCTACAATGTTGGATTCAATATGGGTGTATGCCAAATCAAGAACACTGAAACTAATGAAATAGTGTTGCAAGGATGCGAGGCAAAAGAACATGTATGTGGTAGATTGGTCAATCAGCAATGAAGCACTTGTCACGCTAGCAAAAGCACTGTTGAATCAAGTTGGTCGGGCACAAGAAGCTAAGTCACCGAACTTCAAAACTATTAACAAACTTGCAAGAAGTAATCTTGTGGAAGGACTTCAGACTCAGTATACAAGAAGGAGAGTATATGTGATGCATGCCAGATGGGAAAACAGATCAAATCATCATTCAAAGAAAAGACATGTCCATCTTCAACAAGAATATTGCACCTGCTACATATGGATCTATTTGGTCCAGTTGAACCAGCCAACATAAGTGGGAAGAAATACACCTTGGTGGTAGTAGATGACTACTCAAGATATACATGGACAATATTCATGTGTAAGAAGAAAGAAACTCTGCAGAAACTACCCACGGTGATGAAGAGAATCAAAATGAGAAGAGTCAAACCATTATCAAAATAAGATCGACAGGAAATGAGTTTGTCAATGGTATAATAACTCAGTACTGTATTGAAAATGGTATTGGTCATGAATTATCTGCGGCAAGGACTCCACGACAGAATGGAGTTGCGAGAAAGAAGGAATAAAACTCTAAAAAGAAGCGGCAAGGACCATGTTAGTCAAGCAGGATCGCCTAAAAGATTTTGGTGAAGCAATAAACACATCATGCTATACTCAAAATAGATGCATGATATACAGACGGTGACAAAGACTCCTATGAGATTTGGACAGGGAGAAAGCCAAATGTTGCATATTTTAGAATATTTGGATGCAAATGCTTTATCCATAACAATGGCAAAGATAATTTAAAGGCTTTTGATGCTAAAGGCGATGAAGGTATCTTCTTAGGATACTGGTGAAAGCAAAGCCTACAGAGTGCTCAACAAGAGGACAATGGTTCTGAAGAATCCATCCATGTGGTGTTTGATGAACCCAACGTAAATGGAGAAGATATTGAAGAGTCGGTGATAAAGTGAATCAATCAACCATGCGAGAAGAGTCCCTATGTTGAAGCTAAATTTGGAATTATAAGTCGGATGAAGATGAGATAGTGAGTCTCAAAGACGGTGGAAAATCTGCCGGCTAAGTGGTGATGAGAGAGTGATCAAAATAACACATTTGCAAGACGACTAAATCCAACTAACTTACTCCAACCTGATGTAAGATGGTTGAGAGACCATCCACGAGAACTAATCATTGGAGATGTAAGAGAAGGTGTGAAAACTATATCGAACTCAACAAGAAGCAATGTTTACTTGCTTCATCTCACAAATAGAGCCAAAAGATGTGTCACAAGCTTTGGATGACACACATTGGATTCAAGCCATGCAAGAAGAGCTGAATCGGTTTGAAAGGAACAAAGTGTGGGAATTGGTTCAAAGACATACCCATCAAAATGTTATTGGCACTAAATGGGTGTTCGAAACAAGATGAATGAGGAATGTTACGTGGTGAGAAACAAAGCAAGATTGGTAGCCAAAAGGTATTGCCAAGAAGAAGGAATAGATTTTGATGAAACTTTTGCTCTGTGGCAAGATTGGAAGCCATAAGGATGTTTCTTGCCTATGCGCTCATAAGAACTTTATTGTATATCAAATGGATGTAAAGAGTGCATTCCTTAATGGGTTATTAGAAGAAGAAGTATATGTTGAACAACCTCCAGGATTTGAGCGAGAAGACTCTTGGAGATAAGGTATACAAATTCAAGAAAGCTTTATATGGATTGAAATAGGCACCCGAGCATGTTATGATACATTATCACAATTCGATCGAGAACGGATTCACAAAAGGCAAGGTGGATAGAACACTCTTTAGAATTCAAGATGGGAAGAGTATACTACTTGTTCAAATATATGTGGATGACATCATCTTTGGATCCACAAACAAAGAGTTGTGTGATAAATTCTCAAATCTTATGCAAAGCAAATTTGAAATGAGCATGATGGGAGAGGCGACATTCTTCCTTGGACTCCAAGTGAAAGCAATGAGAAGGATGGAACCTTCATAAGTCGGACAAAATACACAGAGATTTAATGAAGAAATTTGGTATGGAAGAGAGGTCTTCTGTGAAAATACCAATGAATACATCGATCAAAATGGATATGGATGCGGATGGCAAGCACTGTAGATCAAACAAGATACTGAGCACTTATTGGATCATTGCTCTATCTCACGGCAAGCGGGCCATACATCACCTTTGCTATAGATGTATGTGCAAGATTTCAATCTGCTCCAAAAGAAAGCCACATGATGCGCACCAAGAGAATCTTGAGATATTTGAAAGGAAGACAAGAAGTTGGCTTATGGTATCCAAAGGAAGGTGGATTCAAGCTAATTGGTTATTCGGCTCGACTATGTTGGATGTAGAGTTGTCGGGAAAAATACCTCAGGCACATGTCAAATGCTTGGAAATAGGCTAATTTCTGGTTGACAAGAAGCAAAATTCAATAGCTACCTCCACAACCAAGCGAGAATACATAGCTGCGGGGCATTTGTTGTGCCCAAGTCTTATGGATGAGACAAGTGAGAGACTACGAGGTTGAAGAAAAGGAAATTCCAATTATGTGTGATAACACAAGTGCAATTGCAATCACTCAAAAATCTGTGTTGCATTCAAGAACAAAACACATTGATGTCGAGATATCACTTCATAAGAGATCATGTTGAAAAGAAAGGACATCACCTTGGAATATATCTCAACCGATAAGCAATTAGTGACATATTCACAAAACCATCATGTGAATCAAGATTTGAAGAACTCAAACATGAATTGGGGTTAATTGAGTGAGTTGACACTCGAGAAGACTCAAAGAAAAGAGATGAAACACGAAAAAGATGAAAAAGAGTGAACTCTTAAATCGGCTAAGTGAATCACCAGTGTCGGAGAATCATTTGCATCGAGTTAGTGACGGTGAGTATTTATGTGCAAAGAGAGAAGAGTTAAATCAACTAAGGAATAAGCTGAGTCATTTATGAGCAAAGTGACAAAAACGCGATCATTTTTACTAAGCGAGAATGTTTTTAAGAATAACGTCGGCATAATTATGGCGTGTACAGTCAAAAAAGCGCACACAAAGCTTATGATTGGATACAAATGTTGCCGCATTAAATACGAGAAATTAAGGGTAAATTGGCGTGCAAAATCTAGGCCGTTGATCTTGATCAAATTTCAAAAACCGCCCGCACGTCTGTCATAACCCATACTTATACCATTTTGTCCGATTTTCTCTCACTTTACCAAAACTGCTGTTCATCTCTCGAAGACACGAGAAAGAAATTTTCTCTCAAAACCCTAAAAATCCTCAAGTTCATTTTCAAAGTTTCGTCCAGGTAAAACATCGAGAAATGGTATCTACTCATGATTTCGTCAAGTTGGGAAAACAAATCCACACCGGGTCTCTTGTGGATTTTTGGCATGATCAAACAGGGGGTCCAGCGACACCCTTGTGAAGAAGATAGCACAAAAGTTGGAAAAGTCGGGAAATTTGAAACCGTTTTTGACGATGGAGTTTCCGATGACCTACGTGGAAAAGGTCACACGGTTCTACGTGTACGCTAAAGTTCACGATGAGGGCATTAAGTCCTCTGTTCACGGAAAAGCTTTCACCATTCGCGAGGACCTGGCGGAACAACATTTGTTCTTTGGCGGAAGGAGTCTTAGGAGATTTATGAAACTAATGTTAACCTAGGCTTTGCTTGGAAGGAAGTAGCCAAGTCCGATCATTGTCTTTGCGAAGGTGGTCTACACAGTAACAAGAAGTGTTGAAAGAGGACTACCACAAAGCGCTGGACATTGTTGCCAAATGCATAGACATCAAATTTGGAAGCTTTGACCATTTGTCAAAGCTAAAAGCCGATCGTAATGGCCATTGCGATCATTGAAGAAAAAAGAAGGTGGTGGGCTGAGTTTGTATACAACGGACTTTGCGAATATTGGAAATAAATCCTTCAAGGAGGATGGCGTTTGGAGGTTCCTGGGTGCGGCCTGGTGATTGGCGGATGATGGAAGTAAAAGGAGTTCCTCTTCGACATGGAAAGAGCGTTCCATGTAAACAAGAAGATGTTCGATCTAACCTTTCCGAGCACGAGAAGAGAGCATATGCAAAGAGAGGCGTACGAGTGTGGGGAATCGGTAGTCTGAAGAAACAACTGTCTCCTCCTCTCCCCAGGAAGAAGGTCGCCCCTGCGGTACCATGCCATGAAGATCGGGCTTGCCCTGCGGCAAAGAAAAGAAGAAAACAAAAGATGCCCCTGCCCCCAGTACAGTGAAGTCACCTACCCCTTGGCCGTGTCTCCCCCCTCTGCGGCCCTAGCGGAGAAGGAACCTCAAATACCTTCTCCAGTTGTCAAGAAAAGGAGAACCGATAAGTCGAGACGGCCGGCTCCTTAGAAGAAGACAACAACACCGGCCCCGCCGCCCAGGACTCGAAGAAACCATATCCGAGCGGATATCCCTCCGGTAAGGACTAAAAAAAGAAGAATCTTCAAGCGTTCGAGCTTGAGAAACCGGTTGAGTCAGCCCACTCGGTGAAATAGATACGGAGAGGCTGGAGAAGTAGAGTCTCCAAAAATCATTGATGAAATAGCCAAGTCTGCTGAAGTCGATCAACGAGAGGCACATTGAAGACACAATCGTCGGCTGAGAATAGCCGACATAGAAAAAACAGTGAGAAAGCAAACTCTCCTGTTGACAGGTTGTATCCCCTCATGCAAGCAGGACGCCTGCGAGGGTGTGGAGCACCAACGTTTGCTACCCTCAATCCCCGAGCACGAGGGACATCAGGAGAAGATGACAAGGATGATGATGATGTGATGATCCTATCCCCACCATATCCGGACATCCAAAATAAATGTGAGAATGGAGAAAATGGAAGCTAAGTCGATCCAGGAACGATTCCAAAGACCGAGAATTCATTGAAGAAGAAGACGAATCTGTTGAACTTTCTCGGATTGACCAATGTGGTCAAGCTTTGGATGAAGAAAAGCGCATAGATATCTTGCAGATCTTCAAGGACAAGGAGAAGGAGAGAGCGCGAGAGGAAGGCGAGGCTCGTGAAAAGGCCGATTTGTCCCTTTATGGAACCATCGATCATATACATCCTCATCTCGACATTCTCTGCGGGAGTGATGAGGATCGGACCCTTTCTTTGCTCTGAGAAGAATTGGAGATGCAGCAAGCCATGCGGGAATCCAGGGCCCTACATGAGCCATGATTGTTGGAAGGACTAGGGAGTCTTCCACATCACGCCTAGAGATTGATCCGATGGGAGTGGTGCAACATATTGCCACTGTTGTTGTCGCGCCACAACTTCCCAGGTCACTCGAGGAAGAAGGTGATAAGGGAAATGGCGATGAAAGCGGGATTGTGGGGACCCCGGTCGAGCCAACCCCTAATGAAGGTGTCTTACCACCGCCCCAACGACCGAATACTCAAGGGAACAACCGGGAGTCCGGAGACGAGTGACCCCATTCAAGTCACTCACCTCGGTGTGTGTGCGGGGAAACTCCCTCCACTGCGGCAAGGTCGGAGGATCTGCGGCCCGACTTCACAACGAATCTCGGAGGCGAAGTAGAGAAGGAACAACAATGAATACACAACAAGTTGTCAGCGGCGAGGCTCGACAGTTAAGACTATCTCGGTGAAGTGCCAATCGCTCTGCGTAGGCCAATGACGCCGCTGCGATGCGGTCGAGGCACATGAAGGAAGCGCCCGGGAGTTAACACTCTTGCATCGAAAGTGAAATCCACGGAGTTGAGACTCTAGTGTATGCCATCTCGAAGACCCCAAAGCATACCGACACCGTCGAAGGGGCCCGAGCCTCGCCGCAGCTTGATTGAGGCTGCGGGGAGGTAATGAAGGCCAATGGGAGGTTGAGACTTCGGGGGTAAAGAGACGGACGCACAGAACATCCCTCCTACTATCATTGATCCATCCGAAAAGGAGATAAGTGCTCTTCACGATTCCCAAGACAACCCCGATGTAACCTTTCAGGATCCGAAGGTGAAGACGGAGTCATCCCCTATTGCCGATCCAAAAGACTCGGTGAGGATGTTCTTCCAAGCACGAGTAAGTCGACCTTAAGGCTACTCGCCAAACATTTAATTTTGATGATGAGCCATCCATGGAAATCTCATCATCGTCCGATGACGCTTTTGATATGGCTGATGACGGTCAACTCATGTGGAAAACCCGGTGAGACCGCCGAAGTCTGTTAAGACAGTGAGGCTCGGCAAGTCGGGTCAACTTCACAATGCAGGACCACAACAAACAGAGTCAATCGTGCATGCTCCCCTGTCGCAGCAGGATCGACTCCACGGGGAACTTCACGAGCACAAGTTGTCATTGAGCGATTCCGTGCCGTGATGATCCATTTGTAGAATCATTTCCCTTCTCTCTGGGAAGTACGACCTTCCGAAGAATCGATTAGAGATCAAGAACGCTTCCATAAACCCGATCTGTTATTCCAACGGACACCATCATCCCAAAGAATTTGACTTTATTGTATTTGCTGGCCGTGAGGCAGTGACATCCGAGGTTCGGGAAGTTTTCAAGGCCATATTTGCGAGAGATAGAAAAGATGGAGAGGCATGAGGTGGATAACGAGACCCAAACCTTACTGCCGATCTGTGAGGAATAATTGTCAAGATCCGGGAATGGTGGCAACAACAAAGCAGACAATGCGCGTAGAACAAGCTCGATATTTGAACATTGTTCAATAAATTACTAGTCGGACGGGTGAGAATGCGTCGAAGACAAGAATGCAAGAGAACATCGAGCGAATGCATGAATCTCACACCACAAAGATGCAAATCGATGCGTGAATATAATAAGAAAGAGCTCCTACGCGTAGAGGAGAACATGAATCGGAAGTTTAGCCTCCTCATGATCGAGATGAAGCGGTAGCAAGTGAATCCAACGCCACTCGCTCCGAATTCCATGCAAAGATACTCAGCCAGATTCGAAGCATAACTCACCTATCGGCCGCTTAGACTTCATGATTGCTAGCTTGTTTCAGGGGTTCCTCTCTCCTTTGATGATGCCAAAAAGGGGAAGAGGAATACCAAAAGGCATTGAAAGGATCTGGAAGTGAAAAGGAGGACGAATCGAATGTGAAGGGAAAGACAATTTGAGGAAGAGAGAAAAGAGAAGAAAGGAAAATCTGTTGAGGGGAAGGTTCGAAAGATATGACCTTGATGATTGCTAAAACCCCCAACAAGGTCTTGTCACACGGTGATATCATCATCAAACTCCCGGTGACTCGCCACTCCAACACTCTGCAGTACCCATGCCGTTTGAAAAGAGAAAGATAGTTGAAGCGGGGATGAAGGAAGTGGAAGGAAAAATGTGTTAGTCCAAGTGACTACGATAATCTAGAGGGGGTGAATAGATTATGCCGATTTTTTGAAAGTTGCCCTCTTTTTTTGAATGAACAAGTAAATGACAGGGAATGTAAATGCGGAAATTAAACAACACTCGTTGATTTAAAGAGGTTCAACCCACCTAGGGCCTAATCCTCTACCACCCGGTATCTCGGGATGGATTTCAAAAAAGAAAAAAAGATTTTATTAATTACCACAATTAATACAACACCTTGAGGATCACCACAATCCTCTTACAACACCTTCAAGGAGATTACCACAATCTTCCTTCACCACCTTTGAAGAGTACCACACTCTTCAAACACCTATCACTTAGATCACCCAAGTGTATTCTTACCACAAGAATACTCACAAGGATGTCTTGTGTTGAATGATGAACAAAATTCAAGATTACAATTCTATGAAACCAATACAAAGATTGAGTGCAAGTGTAATCAAGAATCAAAAAGTCTAGACCTCAAAGATGTGCAAGTGAAAGTACTTAGGCTATTACACAAGAATGTAAAAACGAAAGCTTGAACAATTTGCAGATTTCTTGTTGTGTGTTTTGCTTGTATGTGTTGTATCTTGTGTCTTCAATTCATCCTCTATTTATAGGAAGTCTTCACCAACATAGGCTCCCAACATAGGCTCCTCTATCTTCACTTTTGTCTACAAAAAGATGATCACAAGATGTAGAAATATTGTACAAAAATCAAAAGTAAATCTTCTTGTCAAAAATTTCAAATGAAGATAACTTTCTTTGTCACAAAATAGCATAGGCGACCGGTTGCCTGTTGAAGATTTCGACCGTTTAAAAAAATTAGTGCGATCCAGTGCAGTCGTAGGAGGGTCGACTCGGCCGACGGAAGGTGCGGCCGGTCGTCTAGGGTGTGCGGCCGGTCGGCCCCCCGTAGTCCCCCTCTTCGTTTTTAGAGTACAAAATGTTCTGTTTTAATATTCTTTGCTTCAGGTACCGGTCGACGCTTTGGGCGACCGGTCGACCTCCAATTTTAAATGTTGTCCGATTTTTATCAAAAATAAACTTCAAGAAATACTCCAAAAAATTAGTAAAAACATTTTAAATCACTTGGGAGTATTTTGACAACATTTATAAACATAGTTTTGGTGTAAAAACCAATTTAAACAAAACCATCAAAAGTGTTGTCCATTTGTATCGAAAAATAAATTCTAAGAAATACTCCAAAAATTAGCAAAAACATTTTAAATCATTTAGGAGTATTTGGACAACATTTATTAACATTGTTTTGGTATAAAAACTCATTTAAACATAATAATCAAAATCTTGATAAAAATATTTATCTAACAAACTCCCCTTTTTGATGATTACAAACCAAAACAATTTTAAGAAGTTGATTTTAAAACAAAACAAATTTTCCGGTCTAAAACATCAATCCATTATAAGCAAGATTTATCATAAGTACAAATACACAAGGATAGGAGCAAAGATTTTTCAAAATCATTTTTGCACAAGCCCCCCTATCAATATGCATATCAAGAACAAGTATACAAGCAACAACTAAAAGCTTAAAGCTTAGCTTTTACAACTTAAGCTTGAATATCATGAGCTTATAAGCCACCCCTGTCACAAAAGCATCATTAGTCAAGTATAAAAGTCAATAATACATCACATAGACCAAGTATAATCCATAGCTTTTGGCTTTTAAGAGCTTTAGCTAATAGCTTTTCTTGTGAGCTTATTTACGCTTCTTTGAGCTTATGAGCGTTATGAGCATTTTTCTTGTTTCTCCTCCTTTGGAATCATCAAAAATAATGTTAGCACAATAAAAACATCATACAATTATATCAAAGTGCGCAATCATATAGATTTATCGAGCATATTGAGCATTTAAGCTTAAATCCCGAATAAAAGGGAAAAAATTGCTCATTTGATTTATAAAAGTTCATTTGATTGATAAAACATGATCTCTATAAACTTATAAGACTTTTCAAATCAAGAGAATCATGTAGGTGATGAATTTTTCATTGAAATATTTTGTCGAACACTTGGCGTGCGTCGAATAAAACAAGAGAAATATAACGCCTTTGTGATTCGTTAAAGCCAAATATTTTCATCACCAATTGCAATACAACAATATTCATACATCATCAATCATCATAAACATCATATTAATACAAGAATTTCAACAAGATATCAAGATACAAGCACATTCTCAAGGGTTCAACCCAATTGAGATTAAAATGAGAAATTCTTACCATCTAATCGGTAAAGATGAGCAATGATGATGATAATCGAGCCTCATGAAGTCCAAAATATGCAATGTATGCAAGAAAACAAATTTGAAGTGAAATTTGTGTGAAAAATGCATAAGGGACGAAAAATGGACAAAATAAGCCAAAATGGTGAAATCGAAAAAAAAACGATTTAAACCATAAAATGGTGAGGGGCGGCGGTTGGGGGTGGGCAACCGGTCGACGTCATGGGCGACGTCGGCCTTCCCCCAACCAAAGCCAGTGTTCTTTTTTTTGCTTTTTCCAAAATCCGAGTTTTTAACCAAAAATCCGATTTTTCGCCCCTAAGTTTTAAAAACGTGCAAAATGCAATCATAGACCTCATTCAATATGCATTATGACTAACCGAGCTCGTATTGACGCAAAAGTCTCGGAAGATAGCGGTTTTGTAAAAATGTCCCCTAATTGATCTTGAGATGGTACAAAAGATATCTCAATTTTTCGTTTTGAAACACAATCCCTTAGAAAATGATGCCGAATCTCAATATGTTTAGTACGGTTATGATGAACCGGATTTTGTGCAATATTTATAGCGGACATATTATCACAAAAGATAGGAACACTTTCAAAAGAACATTTATAATCCGCTAAAGTTTGTTTTGGACAAAGAAGTTGTGTACAACAAAATACCGCGGAAATGTATTCGCCGGCCGTTGAAAGTTAAACACAATTTTGTTTCTTTGAAAACCAAGAAACAAGGCAATCACCTAGAAATTGACATGATCCGGAAGTACTTTTCCGATCATCAATATTTCCCGCATAATCCGAATCACTATAACTTTTAAGAGAAAAATTTTCATTCTTTGGATAGAATAAACCATATTGTTGGGAAATTTGTTGTTTAGATTTTGATGAATGCCATGTAAAACTTAGAATAGGAAGTTGGCACCCCATTTTTTTGTCAGAATCGTATTGTAATAAATAGGGCTGGTCAAATTTGAGTTAAGTCACTATGACTAAACATGCAAAAACACAATCAAGACTAGAAGGAAGACTCATTGCAAGACAATTTGAGTATGGCAAAAAAGAAGAGAAGACAGGGACTCGATGAAGGAAAAGCAGTGAGATGCGGTGAGTGGAGTATCGATCAAGTCAACTCAAGATAGCCAAGTCTCAAGTTGAAGTGACGGGAGAGTCATCCAATGATTGGAAGTCGACTCTAAGTCACCGGGGAAAGCAAGGAAATGCGATCAAGGCGAGACAACTAAAAGAGATCCGTTGACACGTAAATCAAGAGAATTACTTAAACAAGTAATATCTCCATGCTACCTTTCTCGAAGTGCTCAGTCCCGAAGCGTGCAAGAGGAATAAACCAATGGGAAGCACTACACCGTGTCGAACTCGAAAAAGTCAAGAACAATTCATACGAGGAAGTGGCAATTTCAAGGACCGCAACAAGACAAGCCAACGCGTCCACAAGTGACTTTTAAAAATAAGCCTATCTCTTCAACGGGCAAATTTTTGAAAGATCACTATAAAAGGCCGAGGAATGACTCGAGAGAAGGTTACGAACCACGAATATTCAAGAAAACATTTGAATAAGAGAAATATTCTCAAATCATCCAAGATTAATCCTCAAGCCTACATTACGAAGCACATCAATCCAACACTCACCGTGAAGGAAAGATAACTTCAATCGGTTGAAGAGGAAATTATTGAAGAATCAAGGGTCTACATTCCACGAAGGATTGTAGGAAGGTTCAAGGTCGAACCGGGTCTCGAGTCTTGGAGGGCTTCGTGATCAAATCCAAAGAGCTTGAGCAAGTGAGCTGTAGTAGCAAGGCATCGTCTGTGAAGAAGAAGTTTCGAGTCGTCACGAGAAGCCAGTTTGAGTGATCAAGGCATCTCGACCGAGCCCCAAAGGATCAAGTCAACTGTGTGACCAAGACTTGTATCCGGATGTTACCACTTTGTATACTAATCAATACCTAGTGGATTCCTCCAGGAGTTGGAGAAGAGAGGAGTAGAAGAATTACCCCATCTTCGAACCTCTATAAAAACTTATCGTGTCATTTACAATTCAAAGACACTTTAATTCCTGCATCTTATTTGTTTAACTCTCTGATAAATTTGCTATCCACTTGATAATCTCTAAGTACTAAAACCAAGCATTAAATCATAACTAAACCATATTTAAGGGTGTTAAGTCTTCCGCTGAAAACAAACTACAATTGAGCTAATTCGATCTTAACGGTTGAGTTATTCTATCAACGGCTCGGTCAGTCATGTTGAGTGACTAACTCTCGACTAAATTGGTCATCCACCAAGGACACAATGTGTAGTATCAACTCGAACTTTAAAAAGGACTAAATCGAAAAGTTGGTAAGGTTTATTCAACCCCCCTTCTAAACCTTACACTCACACCCCTTGGGACCTACAAGTGGTATCGAGTGGTTGGTTCATTGAGCCTTCCGCACCAGTTCTTGAACTAGATCTCCAAATTTTTCAAAGTCTGTTTTAGTACTTAAGTTTTCAAAACTCCTTTTATCATTAAAAGTTATTATCATGGAAGCAAATTTGACACGCATCCCTATGCTCACAATTGAAGAATTTGATGATTGGAAAATTCGTATGCGAGGCTCATCTATCAAAGCATTACATGATGAGATGTGGATAGTGATAGAGGATGGGCCACCGCAAATTTTAAAAGTGAACACACCGGTAGTAAGAAGAGTCTGCAATTTGAAGGTGAAGAGGATGTTGCTCTAGACCGACTATGGTTGAAAAACCAAGAGTGAATGGACAAATGATGACAAAAAAGATATAACTTGGACGATGTGGCCAAGGACATTCTTTACAAAACCTTGGACAAAGCCATGTTCAACAAAGTCAAATCGGCAAAACGGCTAAAGAAATCACGGGACAAGCTAACATTGATTTGTGAAGGCTCGGAGCAAATCAAGGAAAATAAATTATCGGTGGCTCTACAGAAATTTGAGAATTTCAAAATGATCTCGAGGAGAGAACCTGGATCAACTGGATGCTCGATTCACGAAATCACCAACGAGCTATACGCACTTGGAAAAGAATATACACGATGAAGAAATGTGTATGAAGATCTAAAAAGTCTCAGTGAATGGGAAATGAAGGTCATGGCACTAAGACATTCCATAGACCTATCGAAGACATCCAACCATGAGCTATTCTCGGACCTCCAAGCCTACGAATTTGCCGAGAAGAAAAGACCAGGAAAAGACAATTTGTACCCAAAAAGCAATTTTGCTCTAATTGTTAAGGATGGAAAAGAGAGCCGAGGTCAAAGAAGTCATTGACCTAGAGGAAATAGCCACGATGGTTAAAAGGTTCAACAAGTTCTTCAATAAGAACTACAAGAGAGGCAAGGGCGAATACTCCGAGAAGACACTCGGCTCCTCCAAGTCAAAGGAAGATAGGCCAACCAAGAGAACATATCATCAAAAAGTGAATATCAAAGGCCGACAATCCAAGAATGGAAAAGAGTCGATCAAAAGGTTGAATATCTATCTTTGGAACAGTAGGCAACCAGGTCACTATGCCATTGATTGCCCATATCCTGTAGTCAACAAATACAGGAATGAAGAAGAAAGAAAGGTCTTGAGAGAAAGAAGACAAGAAAAGAAAAAGGCAATGTTGGTCGCAGAGATCGGCCGAGACAGCCAAGTCAAAAGACATAGCCGATTGAGAGTAGTGAAGTTTCGACTACTCAAGTGACTCGAAGAAGAAGCCCTAACTGTTTGATGGCCAAGGAACAAGATCAACGACCAAGAAGATGAGGTTCACTCTAACTCATCAAACTCGGATTCTAGTGATAGTGGATGTGACACACACACTTCATCACCCACTCGATCTTTATGATTCATTAGGCAAAATGATGAAAGATTTTGAACACATTAAATCCTCACACACACTACTAAATGAGGAAAACAACCTCATCAAGAGCAAAACTCACGGTGACTAAGGAGCCGAGTACTCTAAGTCAAATAGTTGATGAGAATGAAAGTTTAAAAATTTGAAAATGCAAAGCTAATAAGCGAAATAATCGCTATAGAAAAGAGGGAAAATGACCTTAAAAATGTGATTGCCTCATTCACTAAGGCATCTAAATCATTGGATGATCTTATTATGAGTCAAAGAGAATGTGGAGACAAGACATGCTTAGGATTTAATTCCTCTCGTGCTATGTCAAGCTCCAAAAGTGATTTTAGAAAAAGGATCTTCAAGCAATGAAGTATCTCAAAATCCAAAACTCCAAATGGTGCACACATATTTAATCCAAAGCACAATTACAAGCAAACTGGCCTTGGTTATAAAGAAAAGGAAAACTTGACCCGATTGAGTCTTATTTGAAAAGGACATCGAGAAGAAATTGGCCGAAGTTTCTCAAAGCAAACTCCAAACAGAAATACTCAGTAAAGAAGAAACATAGCTACCAAAACCCCCGAAGAAAATCTATAAAAGAAACACGTATGATGGGAATGGTAGAAAATATCCAAGCCAAGTCGATTGGAATGATGTGAACTATCGGCAAAGACCTATGGAATATAAGCCCCAAATGGCAAAGGCCAGAACTCAAAGAAAGGCCATTCCAAAGGTATAAGAGCTTTCATCAAAGCACACATATGCACTAGGCACTACACTCGGAGACATCACAACTACCCAAAGAAGGCAATTGCTAAAACACATATACGGTATACTGAGACAAAAGAAACATCGTATGAACCTAGAATCCCTAAGCAATTTGCCAAAATTAATTATGATTATGGCGATAGATGGCAACCCCTTAGAGTCAAATCATTTTGCTATAGGTTGGTTGGATCATCTTACGATACTAACCCCTCAGGACCCGGACAAGTATGGGTACCTAAAACTTAATTTCCTTGATTGCGGGTTCAAGCAGTGAGTGCAAGGAACCTGGTACATGGATAGTGGTACATTCCGGACACATGACAGAAATAAGAAAAATCATCAAAATTCAAGGAAGTCAAAGGAGCAAAAGTCATATTTGGAGGAAATGAAGCTCGGGAGAAATAAGAGGCATTGGATCCATCAAGAAAAACGGATTAGAAATCACGGATGTTGCATATGTTGAAGGACTCAACTTCAACTTGCTAAGCATCACCAACTCGTGACAAGGGTTATAATGTTGGATTTAACATGGGTATATGCCAAATCAAGGATCTGAATCAAATGAAGTTGTGTTGCAAGGATGGACAAAAGAACATGTATGTCGTGGATTGGCCAATTGCAACACCCAACACCTGTCTATTAGCAAAAAGAGCACAAATTTGAATCAAGTTGGTTGTGGCACAAAAGTCGAGTCACTGAATTTCAAAACGATTAACAAGCTTGCCAGAAGTAATCTTGTGGAAGGACTTCCAGACTCAGTATACAAGAAGGAGAGTATATGTGACGCATGTCAGAAGGGAAAACAAATCAAATCATCATTCAAAGAAAAGACATGCCCATCTTCAACAAGAATATTGCATCTGCTACATATGGATCTATTTGGTCCAGTTGAACCAGCTAGCATAAGTGGGAAGAAATACACCTTGGTGGTAGTAGATGACTACTCAAGATATACATGGACAATATTCATGTGTAAGAAGAAAGAAACTCTACAAAAACTACCACAGCTGATGAAGAGGATTCAAAATGAGAAAAGCCAAACCATTATCAAAATAAGATCGATTGAGAGGAACCGAGTTTGTCAATGGGATAATAACTCAAGTATAGTATTGAAAATGGCATTGGTCATGAATTATCGCAGCAAGGACTCCACAAAGAATGGTGTTGCGAGAAAGAAGGAACTCTCAAAAAAGCGGCAAGGACCATGTTAGTCGGGGGTTACCAAAAAGATTTTGGGTCAAGCAATAAACACAACATGCTACACTCAAAATAGATGCATGATAAACAGACGGTGACAAAGACTCCTATGAGATTTGGACGGGAGAAAACCTAATGTTGCATATTTTAGAATATTTGGATGTAAATGCTTCATCCATAACAATGGCAAAGATAATCTAAAGGCTTTTGATGCTAAAGCGGATGGAGGTATCTTTGGGATACTCGGTGAAAGCAAAGCCTCTGAGTACTCAACAAGAAGACTATGGTTACGAGAGGAATCCATTCATGTGGTGTTCGATGAACCAAATGTTAATGGAGAAGAAATTGAAGAATCGGTGATAAGTGAATCAACCAACCATGCGAGAAGAGTCCCTATCTTTCAAGTCAAGTGGAATCATAAACTCGGATGAAGATGAGGCAATTTGAATCTCAAAAATAGCTGGAAAATTTGCGGCTAAGTGATTACGAGAGAGCGATCAAAGCAACACGGTACCGCAAGACGATGAATCCGGCTAACTTACTCCAACTTTGATGTAAGATGGCCGAGAAACCATCCACACGAACTTGTCATTGGAGATATAAGAGAAGGTGTCAAAACACGATCCGAACTCAACAAGAAGCTATGTTCACATGCTTTATCTCACAAATAGAGCCTAAAGATGTGTCACAAGCATTGGATGACACACATTGGATTCAAGCTATGCAAGAAGAATCGAATCAGTTTGAAAGAAATAAAGTATGGGAATTAGTTCAAAGACCCACCCATCAAAATGTTATTGGCACTAAATGGGTGTTCGAAACAAGATGAACGAGGAAGGTTACGTGGTAAGAAACAAAGCAAGACTAGTAGCCAAAGGATATTGCCAAGAAGAAGGGATAGATTTTGATGAAACATTTGCCCCTCGTAGCAAGATTGGAAGCTATAAGGATGTTTCTTGCCTCACTGACTCACAAGAATTTTATTGTATATCGATGGATGTAAAAAGTGCATTCCTAAATGGTTTATTAGAAGAAGAAGTGTATGTTGAACAACCTCCAGGATTTGAGCGAGAACACTCTTGGAGATAAGGTATACAAACTCAAGAAAGCTCTATATGGAATGAAACAGGCACCCCAGAGCATGGTATGATACTTTGTCACAATTCCTAATCGAGAATGGATTCACAAAAGGAAAAATAGATAGAACACTTTTCAGTAATTCAAGACAAGAAGAGCATCTTTTGCTTGTTCAAATATATGTGGATGACATCATTTTTGGATCCACAAACAAAGAGTCTGTGTGATAAATTTTCAAACCTCATGCAAAGCAAATTCGAAATGAGCATGATGGGAGAGTCGACATTCTTCCTTGGATTCCAAGTGAAAACAGGTTGAAGGATGGAACCTTCATAAGTCAAATAAAATACACGAGAGATTTAATGAAGAAATTTGGTATGGAAGAGAAGTCTTACGTGAAAATACCAATGAATACATCGATCCAAAATGGACATGGATGCGGATGGCAAGCACAGTAGATCAAACAAGATCTGAGCACTTATTGGATCATTGCTCTATCTCACACAAGCAAGCGGACATCACTTTTGATGTAGGTGTATATGCAAGATTTCAATCTGCTCCAAAAGAGAGCCATATGATTGCAACTAAGAGGATCTTGAGATATTTGAAAGGAAGCCAAGAAGTTGGCTTATGGTATCAAAGGAAGGTGGATTCAAGCTAATTGGCTATTCGGACTCGACTATGTTGGATGCGAGTTGACAGAAGAAGAGCACCTCGAGGCACATGTCAAATGCTTGGAAACAAGCTAATTTCTGGTTTAGCAAAAGCAAAATTCAATAGCCACCTCTACTGGTGAAGCAAAATACATAGTCACAAGGCGGTGTTGTGCCCAAGTCCTATGGATGAGACAAAGAATCGAGAGACTATGAAGTTGAAGAAAAGGAAATTCCAATCATGTGTGATAACACAAGTGCAATTGCAATCACTCAAAATCATGTGTTGCACTCAAGAACAAAGCATATCGATGTCGATACCACTTCATAAGAGATCATGTTGAAAAGAAGGACATTACCTTGAGTATACTTCAGGCGACGCATGAGGTTGGTGAGCGTATTCACAAAACCATTATGTGAGTCAAGATTTGAAGAACTCAAGCATGAGTTAGGATTAATTGAGCCGAATTTGGTGACACTCGGAAGAATAAAAGAAAAGAAATGAAACACAAAAAGGAAAAAGAGTTTGAACTCTCAAATCGGCTAAGTGAATCACCAGATCGGAAAGACAATTTATACCGAATTAGCCGACAAATTTGAGTCGCTAAGAGAATGTGAGAAGAAGAGTTAAATCGGTGAGGGAAAAGTGAGTCATTTATGAGCAAAGTGACAAAAACGCAATCGTTTTTACTAAGCGGGAATGTTTTTAAGAATGACGTCCAAGATAATTATGGCGTGTACAGGCAAAAGCCGCACACCAAGCTTATGATTGGATATAAATCTTGCCGCATTAAATACGAGACATTAAATGCTAAATCGGCGTGCAAAATCTAAGCCGTGGATTTCGATCACATTTCAAAACCACCCACACGTCCTTTCATGAACCATACTTAAACCTTTTTTCGTCCGTTTCTCTCACACATTACCAAAATGTTCATTTCTCTCTCGAAGCAAAGGCAAAACTCTCTCAAAACCCTATCAATCTTCAAATCAACTTCTAAGTTTTATTCGGCGAAATCTTGAAAAATGGCTTCTCGCTTATGATTTTGTCAAGCTAGGAAAGCAAATCCACACCGGGTCTCTTGTGGATTTCGAGGGTATGGTCAAACAGGGGTCCGATGACACCTCATAAAGAAGATCGCTTGAAAAGCTTGAAACGTCGGGCTAAAACCATTTCGACGATGGAGTTCTCAATGACCTATGTGGAAGAGGTCGCGCGATTCTACGTGAACGCCGAGATTCACGATGAGGGGATCAAATCCTCTGTTCACGGGAAGGAGTTCATCATCTCTGCCAAGGATTTGGCGAACACCGCCACTACCGGCGGAAGGAGCACCGAGAAATAAATGACGCCGATGTAAACTTGGCTGCTTTGCTTGGAAGGAAGTAGCCAAGATCGACTATCTTGATAAGATAGTCTACACGACCAACAAGAGGCTCTTTGAAGGAGGACTACCACAAACTGTTGGACATAGTTGCCAAATGCATAGACATCAAATTTGGCGGCTTTGACCAATCGTCTGTCAAGCGAAATTGATCGTATTGGCTGCGATCATTGAAGAAAAGCAAGCAAAACGGGCTGAGTTTGTCTACGCGGACTCTCGCGAGAATGTAGGGAACAAATCCTTCAAGGAGAATGGTGCATTTGGAGGATCCACAGGATATGGAAGTGCAGTGATCGGCGGGTGATGGAGGTCAAAGGAGTCCCTCTTAGACATGGAAAGGCGTTCCATGTAAACAAGAGGATGTTCGAGATCAAACCTCTCTCGGGTGCACGAGAAAGAGCCTACGCCAAGAGAGCGAGTGAGTGGGGGAATCGAGGGGAACCCGACTCAAGATACAACTGTCTCCTCTCCACCAAAGAAGAAGGCTGCCCCTGCGGCTCGTGCTTAAGAAGATCGCCGCTCCTGCAGCAGAAAGAAAAACAAATCGCTCCGCCCCTGCCTGGCAGGAGTCACCCCCCCGCAGCCGTGTCTCCTACCCAAAGAAGAACGGCCGAGAAGGAATCTCAAATACCTTTCTCGGTCGTTAAAAAGAGGAGAAGCGATAAGCCAAGACGGCGACTCCCTCGAAGAAAACACCAAAGACCAGCCCCGCCACCCAAGACTCGGAAGAAACTCTCTACGAACGAGAAATACCTTTGGTACAAACTAAGAGACGAAGAAGAATCATCAAGCGCTCCGAGCTAGAGAAAACGGCCGAGTCAGCCACTCACCAAAACAGATACTAGGAGGCTGGCTGGAGAAGTAGAGTCTCTAGATATTATTGATGAAACATTCTAAGTCTCTTTGAAGGCGATCAATGCCAGAGGCAAATCAAGACCCAGTAGTTCGCACAGTACCGGAGACACAAGAAGTAGCGAGAAAGCACACTCTCGTTGTGAGGATCGTATCCTCCCGCAATGTGACGCTAACAAGATATGGAGCACGGAGCTTGCTACCTTCTATCCCCGAGAATGATGGGACAATGCAAGAAGAAGGCGATAGAGATGATAGTGATGTGATGATCCTATCCCCACTTTATCCGGACATCCAAAAATCGTCTGAGAGTGGAGGAAGTGGAAATTGAGTCGATCCAAAGTGAACAGTTCCAACGGCCCGAGTTTATAGAAGAGGAAGAGGAAGCGATGAACTTTCTTGGATTGACCACTGTGTGATCCTCAAAGATGGATGAAGAAAAGCGCAAAGATATCTTGCGCAGATCTTCAAGGACAAGGAGAAGGAGAGAGACAGCGGAGGAAGGCGAGGCACGTGAGAAGGCCAAAGATCGCGCCCTATCACCGGCACCCGTAACACACACATCATCTCCTTGACGTCTTATCGGATAGTGATGAAGATCGGACCTGTTCTTCGCCACGAGAAGAATCGCAAATGCATCAAGCAATGCACAAATCAGAATCCTTCACGAGCAAAGAATGATGGAGGGACCAGGAGAGTCCTCCAAAACACACCGGAGATAGACCCAATGGGAGTGGTGCAACATATTGCCGCGATTGTTCTTTGCCACCACTTTGACTCACTCGGAAGAAGGAAATGAGGGAATTGGCGATGAAGCTGGTTAGTGGGGACCCTAGTCGAGCCAACCCCTAATGAAGGTGTCTTAGCACTTGCCCAACGGTGAACACTCAAGAGAAACAGCCGGGAGTTTGGAGACGAGTGACCCCATTCCAAGTCACTCGGTGGTGCGCCCGGTGAAACCCTCCACTGCAGCAAGGTCGGAGGATGTTTGCGAGATGACTCCACAACGAATCTAGGAGGCGAAGTGGAGAAGGAACAAACACAAAGTACACAACAAGTTGTCATCAACGAAGCTCGAGGCGATTGAGACGTCTCACCGAGGTGCCAAGGCTACTCTGAAGGCTAATGACGCGGCGATGCGGTCGAGGCACGAGGAAGGAACAACCCCGGGAGTTAACACTGGGCGATGAAAGTGCAATCCATGGAGTTGAGACTCAATGGATGCCACCGAGAAAGACCCTAAGACAAGTGACACATCGCCGAAAGGGATGTCCAAGGTCTCACCGCTGCGATTGAGACTGTAGGGGGTAATGAAGGCCAACGGGAGGTTGAGACTTCCGGGGTAAAGAAGTCAAGTACATAACATCCCTCCGCTATCATTAATCAATCTAAAAAGGAGATAAGTGCGCTTCACGATTCCCAGGATAATCTCGATGTAACCTTTCTCGGGATCGGAAGCGACGATGAAGTCGAGTCATCCCCGTGATCGATCCAAAAGACTTCGGTGAGGATGTTCCAACGACGAGTAAGTCGACCTCAAGTCCACTCGTCAAACTTTCAAGCGTGATGAGCCACCCATGGAAATCTCATCATCGTCCGATGACGCTTCCGATAAGGCCGAGGACCAGTCAACTCAATTGGAGAAACCAGTGAGACCAGACCGAAGGCTGTTCGCACAGTGAGGCTCGCAAGTCTGGGTCAACTTCACAACAAACCCCGGTGAAACAGAGTCCACCGCACGGGCTCCCAAGCCGATGAGGTTCGACTCCCCAAGGAACTTCACGCGCACCACTCATCATTGAACAAATCCCGTTGCCCGTGATGATTCCTTTGTAGAATCATTTTTCTCTCTAGAGGTCCCCGACCTCCCCGAAGAGTTAGAAAAGAGATCACGCGCGCTTTCACGGGCACGAGATCCTATCGTTCCATCGAGATACCATCGTTCGGTGACTATGATTTTGACGCGCGTCGCCGTCACCGCAATTGAGGAACAATCAAGTTCGAGAGGTGTTCAAAGCATTATTTGCTTGAAATTGAGCGGATGGAGAGGCACCAGGCCTCGATGGACATGAGGCTGGATCGATAAGAGATGCCAACCTTACTGCGACTTGAGAGGCATAATAGTCGAATCGGGAGTGGTGGCAACATCAAACAAACAATGCGTGTGGAACAAGCTAGATATTTCAGGACATTGTTCAACAAGTGTTGGTATGGCGAAAGTGAGAATGCTAATGCAAAGACAAAATTGAGAGAACACCTTGAGCACATGCATGAATCTCACTTTCGCCGAGATAAAGGCTGCTGCGTGAGCAAAATAAGAGTGAGCTCCTGCGTATGGAAGAAAACATGGATCGAAAATTCAGCCTTCTCATGGCTGAGATGAAGATAATTACGGTGAATCAACGCTACTCGCTCCGAGTTCGCGCCGCATACTCCGGACTCAAAGCGAATCTTCGACTATCCAGCCGACTCAACTTCCTTTGCTAGTATGTTTCGGGGTCCCTCTCTTTTGATGATGCCAAAAAGGGGAAGAGGAATACCTAAAAGCGAAGAAGATCGGCGTTGAGAAGGAGGGAGCGGTGTGAAGGAAAGACGGTGAGGAAGTGTCGAAACAAAAGAAAGGAAAGTCTGTTGAGGGGGAAGGATCGAAAGATGTAACCTTGATGATTGAACAAACCCCCAACAAGGTCTTATCACGGTGATATTATCAAAGCAACAAACTCCCAGTGACTCGCCACTCCAACACTGCTTTGTATCTATGGTGAAAAAGAGAAAGACGATTGAAGCGAGGGATGGAGGAAGTGGAAGGAAGGATGAATGCCCGAGTTATGAATATCTTGAAACAACATGGAGGCATTCAGAGACAGAGACACTTATGCCATCTCGGATGCCTGGAAATCGAGCCGAGATCGTTGATGAATTTAAAACGCCGCATCCGAAGGATACTTCGCAAACATGTCCATGGCTCAAGCACAGGACTATGTACTCGGGAAAAGGGTCTCACACTATGTGAAGAAGGCCGACAGCCAAAGAGACTAACCGATCACTCTGCTGGTCACTCTGCTAGTCACTCGGTGGGAAGAAGACCCCGAAGACAATACACGCCCGAGAGGAAGAAGTAGAGGAAGAAGCAGTGGTGGAGGAAGAGGTTTGAGACTTGGACCTCTCGCCCAAAAACATTGAGTACATAGATCCAGGCAAGAAAAGGAGGGATCTCTTGGTGGTTTTTGAAGTAGCCAATCTGCAAGTGGCTAAAAACAATGCCGAGTATGTGAAAAGAATCGAAGAAGAAAATAAAAGACAAACTCAGCTATGGGAAGAGAGACAAGAGAGACTAAGAAGAGATGAAGCTGCGCCGGAAGGCATATGAAAAGAAGAAGAAGGCAGTGAAGATGAGAAAAAAGAAGAAGAGCGAGAAGATGATGAAGCTGAAGAAAGAAGAAGAAAGAATGAGGTGAAGGAGATGAAGTGTTCTTTGTCCACCCCCTTCATGTATCTCACTATGTAAATACATCTCATGTAAGTCTTCGTAATAAATTTGTAAATTCTCCATTTTTGCGTAGACATAAATGTTTGCTCGATACACCTTGTAAATAGTTGTGTAAAAGAACAAGAATGTTATGATCAATAAAAGGATTGATTCTACGCATACATTCTATGTGAATGCACTATCTCGTATGTATCTTTGCTATTTACATTTTGAATGTTTTAAGTTTTGGCATCATCAAAAAGGGGGAAATTGTTGGGAAATTTGTTGTTTAGATTTTGATGAATGCCATGTAAAACTTAGAATAGGAAGTTGGCACCCCATTTTTGTGAATCGTATTGTAATAAATAGGGCTGGTCAAGTGAGTTAAGTCACTATGACTAAACATGCAAAAACACAATCAAGACTAGAAGGAAGACTCATTGCTGCAAGACATTTGAGTATGGCAAAGAAGAGAAGACAGGGGACTCGGATCAAGGAACAAGCGAGATGCGGTGAGTGGAGTATCAGTCAAGTCAACTCAAGATAGCCAAGTCTCAAGTTGAAGTGACATGGAGAGTCATCCATGATTGGAAGCCGACTCTAAGTCACCGGGGAAAGCAAGGAAATGCGATCAAGGCGAGACAATCGAAAGAGATCCGTTTACGTAAATCAAGAGAATTACTTAAACAAGTAATATCTCCATGCTACCTTTCTCAAGTGCTCACCCGAGAAGCGTGCAAGAGGAATAAACCAATGGAAAACACTACACCGTGTCGAACTCGAAAAGTCAAGAACAATTCATACGAGGAAGTGGCAATTTCAAAGGATCGCAACAAGACAAGCCAACGTCCACAAGTGACTTTCAAAAATAAGCCTATCTCTTCAACGGGCATATTTTTGAAAGATCACTATAAAAGGCCGAGGAATGACTCGAGAGAAGGTTACCCGAACCACGAATATTCAAGAAAACATTTGAATCAGTAACGTAGAAATATTCTCAAATCATCCAAGATTAATCCTCAAGCCTACATTACGAAGCACATCAATCCAACACTCACTGTGAAGGAAAGATAACTTCAATCGGTTGAAGAGGAAATTATTGAAGAATCAAGGGGTCTACATTCCACGAAGGATTGTAGGAAGGTTCAAGGTCGAACGGTCTCGAGTCTTGGAGGGCTTCGTGATCAAATCCAAAGAGCTTGAGCAAGTGAGTTGTAGTAGCAAGCGGTACATTTTGCCTGTGAAGAAGGTCGAGTCGCACGAGAAGCCAACGGAGTGATCAAGGCATCTCGGACCGAGTCCCAAAGGATCAAGTCGGTTTGTGTGACCAAGACTTGTATCGGGTATTACCACTTTGTATACTAATCAATACCTAGTGGATTCCTCCGGGGAGTTGCGAGAAGAGAGGAGTAGAAGAATTACCCCATCTTGAAACTCTATAAAAACTTATCGTGTCATTTACAATTCAACACTTTAATTCCTGCATCTTATATGTTTAACTCACTTTGATAAATTTGCTATCCACTTGATAATCTCTAAGTACTAAAACCAAGCATTAAATCATAACTAAACCATATTTAAGGGTGTTAAGTCTTCGGCTGAAAACAAACTACGGTTGAGCTAATTCGGTCTTAACTTGGTGAGTTATTCTATCAACGGCTCAGTCAGTGTTGAGTGACTAACTCTCTTGATTAACTAAATTGGTTTCACCAAGGACACAATGTGTAGTATCAACTCGAACTTTAAAAAGGACTAAATCGAAAAGTTGGTAAGGTTTATTCAACCCCCCTTCTAAACCTTACACTCACACCCCTTGGGACCTACACATATTGAATAGTGCCTTTCAAATATCGAAAAATCCTTTTAACGGCACTCATATGAGATTCTTTGGGATTGCTTTGAAAACGAGCACATAGGCATACGGCATGAAGAATATCCGGTCTACTTGTGGTTAAATAAAGTAAACTACCAATCATACCTCGATACTTAGATTCATCAACCGACTTGCCTTTTTCATCTTTGTCAATCTTGGCGTTTGTTGCCATTGGGGTAGAGAGCGGTTCTTCCTTCTTCAATGCCAAATTTCTTCAAAAGCTCCTTTGTATATTTTGATTGAGAAATATAAATTCCTTCTTGACATTTCTTAATTTGAAGTCCAAGGAAGAAGTTGAGCTCCCCATCATGCTCATTTCAAATTCACCTTGCATTAACTTAGAAAATTTCTTGCACAAGGATTCATTAGTAGCACCAAAAATAATATCATCAACATAAATTTGCACTAATAAGCAATCTTGCCCTTTTTCAAAAACAAAAGAGTAGTATCAACTTTACCTCTTGTAAAACCATTTTGCAAAAGAAAAGAGCTAAGTCTATCATACCATGCACGGGGTGCTTGTTTCAAACCATACAAGGCCTTTTTAAGTTTATAAACATCATTAGGCCTAGAAAAATTTTCAAACCCCGGAGGTTGTTTTACATAGACTTCTTCTTGAATAATACCATTTAAGAAAGCGGATTTAACATCCATTTGGTAAAGTTTGAAACTTTTATAACAAGAATAGGCAAGAAAAATACGAATAGCTTCTAAACGTGCTACGAGTGCAAATGTTTCATCATAATCAATACCTTCTTCTTGACAATAACCTTGAGCTACTAACCTTGCTTTATTTCGAACAATATTGCCTTGGTCATCAAGCTTGTTCCGGAATACCCATTTTGTGCCAATAATTGTTTGAGATGGAGGACAAGGTACTAATTCTCATACATCATTCCTTTCAAATTGATTCAACTCCTCTTGCATTTCTAAAAACCAATCCTCATCTTCAATGGCTTCCTTAGCATTTTTAGGCTCTTTTTGAGATATAAGAGCTTTCTCGGCAAATTTTCCTCGAGTCATTACTTTATCAAGGGAGCACCAATAATAAGATCTTTTGGGTGATCTCCTTAAATTTCAATGCTACGGGAAGATTTGAAGTATCGCCTTTATCTTCTTGAGGAACATTTGAGCTTGAAGGTTGATCATTTTGATTTTCATCTTGAACAATGGGTTCAACAATATCCTCTTCATCACTTTCATCATTGGGTATCCTTTCAACACCTGAAGCTTCATTGAATTTGACATGGATGGATTCTTCAACAACCCCACTAGTCTTATTGTAAACCCGATATGCTTTGCTCTTGGTTGAATACCCCATAAATATTCCTTCATCGGCCTTAGGATCAAGTTTGTCTAATTGATCCTTAGTATTCAAAATAAAACATTTACATCCAAATATTTTGAAATAACTAATATTTGGAGTTCTTCCTTTCCAAAGCTCATACGGAGTTTTATTCATTTTAGGATGAATATAAACTCGATTAATGACATAGCAAGCGGTACTTACGGCTTCGGCCCAAAAATATTTTGGAAGTGAAAATTCATTGAGCATGGACCGACTCATTTCTTGAAGTGTCCGATTCTTCCTTTCGGCTACTCCATTTTGTTGAGGTGTCCTTGGAGCCGAAAAATTATGACTATATCCCTTGGTTTCACAAAAGACTCTAAATTCTCCGTCAAATTCTCCACCCCGATCACTTGAATAGACTTAATAGTATCTTCCTTTTCATTTTCAATAAGTATACACAACTTAACAAACTCATTCTAGGCATCGCTTTTATTTGTAAGAAATAGAGCCCAAGTATATCTAGAAAAATCATCAACTATAACAAAAGTGTAATGTTTTCCACTTAGACTTGCCGTACCAATATCCCCATACAAATCAAGATGAAGCATTTGTAGGGGTTTGGTAGTGGAAATTTCATTTTTGGGCTTAAAACTACTCTTAACTAATTTGTTCTTTTGACAAGTGTCACATAAGCCAAGATTTTCAAAATTCAATTTGGGTAGTCCTTTTACATGTTGGTTTTTGTAAATATTTTTCAAATTCTTGTATCCAACATGTCCAAGTCGCCTATGCCATAAACTTGTTAAATCATTATTGGCGACTAAACAAGAAACATTTTGACTAACCAAATCACTCGTAGAAATTTTGTAAAGATTGCCTTTTCTATTTGCTTCACAAATAATTTCACCATTTTTAAGTATAAGGCATTTTTCTTTATTGAAGGAAACATCATAATTTGAATCACAAAGTTGGCTAACACTTATCAAATTAAACTTAAGCCCTTCTACTAAAAGAACATTACTAAGAGAGAAAGAAGAGTTACCAATTTCTCCATTTCCAAGAATTCTTCCTTTGCCATTGCCGAACATGACCATACCCTCTTCTTGGAGCTTGAAGTTGGTAAAACGTTCTCTCTTTTCGATCATATGGCGTGAATATCCGCTGTCCACGAGCCATTTTGAATCTTCTATTGTTGTTATAGCCCCTATAACCTACAAATGAATTATTTTTAGGTACCCTATAATTTTGGGGTCCATGGGGTTAACCTTGAGACTTTTAGGTCTCCAATAATTGCTAAAATTATTTTCAATTTACAATTGCTAGCATAGTGTCCATTCTTACCACAATAAAAACAAGTAATAATACGAGGACTACTAGCACGTACAAAGGTTGGACCTTGGTCTTTTTCTTAAAAGCATTTTGAAAAGGTTTGTAACCAAGTCCTTACATAGAATGCTCAACTCTTTGTGCATCTAAAATTTTGTGACTTTATCCGTACTTAAATTGAATCGATGCACATCCTTTTTCAAATTTTCAAAGTATCATTTGTGAGCGTTTGTTTTTCGGTTTCAAGAGTACGAACCATAGTAAGAGTAATAGCATGAGCCTTATCAAGAGAATCATAGGAAGTAAATAATTTATCTTTTTCTAGTTTAAGCTCTTTATGCTCCTTTTTCAAATTCTTGTATTTAACAATCAAATTTTGAAACTCATTTTGCAATTCATCAAAATCACATTGTAATTCATCAACTAGGGAAAAAGATGAAGCATTAGAGCGTACCTCGGTATTTTCATCGTCTATGGCCATAACACCATGTTAGGATTCTCCTTCCTCATCAATTTGTTTCAAGTAATTCATCCCAAGTTTTGACGTCCGCATTTAATGCCTTCTTTTTTGGAAAAGGCTTTTTCTTCTTTTGTTCATCTTCCGCTAATTTTGGGCAATCGGCTATGTAGTGCCCGGATTTTCCGCATTTGAAACAAGAATTGTCTCTTGGCTTTCTTGCTTTATTTTTGTTTACAAAATTTGCAAATTTTCTAACAAGAGCGCCGTTTCTTCATCATCGTCATCACTAGCATAATAAACATTATTAGAAGAAGATGCTAAGCCTTTAATAATATTTTATGTACCGGTTTAGAGGTGGATGGTTGAGAATTTTTCCTCTCCTTGAGATATACTTCATAAATAAGGAGGTTCCCAATGAGCTCATCAAACTTGAGTGTCTCAAGATTTTGAGCTTCCGTGATTGCCGTCACCTTTTCGGACCATGAGCGGGAAGGGCATTTAAGACTTTGGTCACCTTATCTTCTTCTGAGATGACCTTTCCAAGAGCCACAAGAGGATTGACAATGTTGTCAAGCCTTTCCACCATTTTTGATATGCTTTCACCATCATGCATATTGAAATTTTCAAAGTCTTTCACAAGCATTGTTTTTCTTGCCGCTTCACTTTCTTTGTGCCCTCATAGATGGTTTCTAATTTTTCCCAAACTTCAAGTGCCGACCGTATGCCTCTTATGCGATTATATTCGGTGGTGGTAAGAGAGCAATGTAAAATGTTTAAGGCCTTACCGTTTAAAGAGAAAGCCTTCTTGTCATTTTTATCGTATTCCTTGAACGGCTTGGGAGTCGTGGTACCATTCTCCAATTTTGTTGTTGGTTGAGCAACTCCTTCAATGACCACATTCCAAATATCAAATCCGCACCAGAAAGCACTCCATGCGGTCTTTCCAAAATGCGTAGTTGTTGGCGTCGAATAGTGGTGGCTTGTTGGTGGAGGCACCGTGGTAAGATAAGCTTCATTCGTAGCCATGGATCTTTCCTCTTTACTCGGGCGAGCTAGCCAAAGAGTTTGGCTTTGATACCACTTGTTAGTCCAGTGGCTACGATAATCTAGAGGGGGTGAATAGATTATGCCTATTTTTTGCAAGTTGCCCTCTTTTTCGAATGAACAAGTAAATGACGGGGAATGTAAATGCGGAAATTAAACAACACTCGTTGATTTAAAGAGGTTCAACCCACCTAGGGCCTAATCCTCTACCACCCAAAAGATATCTCAGGGATGGATTTCAAAAAAAGAAAAAAAGATTTTATTAATTACCACAATTAATACAACACCTTGAGGATCACCACAATCCTCTTACAACACCTTCAAGGAGATTACCACAATCTTCCTTCACCACCTTTGAAGAGTACCACACTCTTCAAACACCTATCACCTAGATCACCCAAGTGTATTCTTACCACAAGAATACTCACAAGGATGTCTTGTGTTGAATGATGGACAAAATTCAAGATTACAACTCTATGAAACCAATACAAAGATTGAGTGCAAGTGTAATCGGGAATCAAAAAGCCTAGACCTCAAAGATGTGCAAGTGAAAGTACTTAGGCTATTACAACAAGAATGTAAAAATGAAAGCTTGAACAATTTGCGATTTCTTGTTGTGTGTTTTGCTTGTATGTGTTGTATCTTGTGTCTTCAATTCATCCTCTATTTATAGGGAAGTCTTCACCAACATAGGCTCCCAACATAGGCTCATCTATCTTCACTTTTGTCTACAAAAAGAAGATCACAAGATGTAGAAATATTGTACAAAAATCAAAAGTAAATCTTCTTTGTCAAAAATTTCAAACAAAGATAACTTTTGTCACAAAATAGCATAGGCGACCGGTTGCCCTGTTGAAGATTTCGACCGTTTAAAAATATTAGTGCGATCCAGTGCATGGTCGTGGGGTCGGCCGGTCGCCGACGGGGGGTGCGACCGGTCGCCCTAGGGTGCGACCGGTCGGCCCCCCGCTTGACCGCCCCTCTTCGTTTTTAGAGTACATAATGTTCTGTTTCAATATTCTTTGCTTCAGGTACCGGTCGATGCTTTGGGCGCCGGTCGACCTCCAATTTTAAAATGTTGTCAGATTTTTATCAAAAATAAACTTCAAGAAATACTCCAAAAAATTAGTAAAAACATTTTAAATCACTTGGGAGTATTTTGACAACATTTATAAACATAGTTTTGGTGTAAAAACCAATTTAAACAAAACCATCAAAAGTGTTATCCATTTGTATCGAAAAATAAATTCTAAGAAATACTCCAAAAATTAGCAAAAAATATTTTAAATCATTTAGGAGTATTTGAACAACATTTATTAACATTGTTTTGGAATAAAAACTCATCTAAACATAATCATCAAAATCTTGATAAAAATATTTATCTAACAAGATGGATGCCCGAGTTATGGATATTCTGAAACAACATGGAGGCATTCCAGACAGAGACACCTATGCCATTTGGATGTCGGAACCGAGCCAAGATTTGTTGATGAATTCAAGACGCCGCATCGAAGGTTACTTCGCAAACACGCCCATGGCTCAAGCCTGGATTTTATCTTGGGAAAAAGGTCTCAAACTATGTGAAGAAAGCGACAGACGACGAGACTCATCGCGATGTCACTCTGCTAGTCACTCATGGGAAAAGAAGGCCCCAAGACAATACACGCCCGGAGGAAGAGGAAGAAACAAAGTGGTGGAGGAAGAGGTTTCACACCAGACCTGCCCAAAAACATTGAGTACATAGATCTAGGCAAGAAAGAAGGGATCTATTGGGCTGGATTCGACGAAGTAGCTAACCCGCAAATGGCTAAAAACAATCTTTGAGTATGTGAAGAGGATTGAAGAAGAAAATAGAAGACGAACTCGGCTATGGGAGGAAAGACAAGAAAGAAAAAGAAGAGATGAAGCCGCCGAGAAAGGCTTATGAGAAAAAGAAGGCGGTGAAGATCAAGTAGAAGAGAAAAAGGTCGAGGAAGATGACAGAGAAGAAAGAGGAAAGAAGGAGGCGGCGAAGGAGTTGAAGTGTTCTTTGTCCACCCCCTTCATGTATTTTACTATGTAAATACATCTTTATGTAAGTCTTCAGTACATCGAATAAAAATTGTATAATTTCCATACTTGCATAGATATAGAACATCATGATTACCTTAAGTTTCGTTTAAGCTTTGATACGCTCAGTAAACAATCGTAAAGAACAAGAATGTTATGATCAATAAAAGATTGATTCTATGCATACATTCTGTGATTCTACATTGTCTGTTCGTATCTTTCTTTGTTTAATTATTGTATGAATGTTTTAAGTTTTGCCATCATCAAAAAAGGGGGAAATTGTTGGGAAATTATTTTTAGATTTTGATGAATGCCATGTAAAACTTAGAATAGAAAGTTGGCACCCTATTTTTGTTGTAAATTGCATTGTAATAGATAGGGCGGGTCGAAATTTGAGTCAAGTCGCCTATGCCTCGAACATGCAAGAAGACAACCGGAGACTAGAAGGAAGACTCACGTGAGGAGGCGGTGAGTGTGGCAAAGAAGAAAAGATAGGAACTCGATTGAAGGTGCAATCGAGATACGGTGAGTGAAGTATCGGTCAAGTCAACTCAAGTCAACTCAAGACCCAAGTATCAAGTTGAAGTGACGGAAGAGTCATCCAATGATTGAAAGTCGACTCAAGTCACCGAGGAAGTCAAAGAAATGCGTCAAGTCGAGATAATCGAAAGAGATCCGTTACGAAGTCAAGAAAATTACTTAAAAAGTAATACCTCCATACTACCTTTCTTGAAGTGCTCATCCCCGAAAGCGTGCAAAAGGAATAAACCAATAGGAAGCATCGCACTGTGTCGGACCTCGAAAAAGTCAAGAATCATTCATACGAGGAAATGTCAATTCCAAGGATCGCAACATGACAAGCCAACGACCACAAGTGTCTTTTGAAAATAAGCCTATCTCTTCAACGGGCGATTTTCAAAAGAACACTATAAAAGATCGAGAAATCTATTTGAGAAAGTTGGTTACCTTGACAATTAGAATCAAATACGAGCAAGAAAAGCAATATCAGTAACCAAAAATATTCTCAAGTCATTCAAGTTTAATCCTCAAGCCTACACTACGAAGGAAATCAATCCAACACTTACCCGTGAAGGAAAGACAACTTCGATCGATTGAAGAGGAAACATTTGAAGAATCAAGGGGTCTACATTCCACGGAGGATTGTAGGAAGGTTCAAGGTCGAACCAGTCTCAAGTTTTCGGAGGGCTCCGTGATCAAATCCAAGAAGCTTGAGCAAGTGGGCTATAGTAGCAAAGGCAGCTGCCCTGTGAAGAAAGTTCGAGTCGTCACGAGAAGCTAATTTGTGTGTCCAAGGCATCTCGCATCGAGTCCCAAAGGATCAAGTCAATTTGTGTGATCAAGACTTGTATTCGGGATTAACCACTTTGTATATTGATCAATACTTAGTGGATTCCTCCGGGGAGTTGGAGAAGAGAGGAGTAGAAGAATTACCCCATCTTCGAACCTCTATAAAAACTTATTGTGTCATTTACATTTCAAAGACTTTACTCGCATATTGCTTTAATATCTCACGATAAATTTGCTATCTAATTGATAATCAACAAAGTGCTAAAACCAAGTATTAAAACAACTTAACCAAATTCAAGGGTGTTAAGTCTTCAATGCTGAAAACATATCACGGTCGAGTTAAGTCTTTAGTCAAAACACGAGTTATTCTATCAACGGCTCGGTCGAGTGCATTGAGTGACTAACTCACGATTAACTAACTTAGTTGTCCATCAAGGACTCAATTGTGAAGTATTAACTCGAACATTTTAAAATGACTAAATCAAAAAGTTGGTAAGGTTTATTCAACCCCCTTCTAAACCTTACACTCACACCCCTTGGGACCTACACTCCGGCTAGAATGAAATTAATTGGAGGGGTAATAGTTCCATAAAGGTAGCCCTCAAGACCAAAGCCTTTTGATGGTTTGGATTTTTGTTTCTAGATTAAAAAATCTCATCGTAAAGTTTTTATGCAATTATGTTGGAAATGTGAGGTTTTTGTGCAACAAAATGACGTGTTAAATATGCATAAAAGTGGTCAAAAAGTTTGGGTAGATTGCTTTCTAAAATTTCCATCGAAATTATCGGCTGAAGGTGGTCCTAACACGGTCGTGTTGAATATTTTCTCTTGAACAACTTGACACGACCGTGTTGGCCAACACACCCCTGGCCGTACCAAAAGATGTCCCACTTATTAAACTTCTTCTTTTTGTCTGTTTAAACATGAGCGTGTTTTCCCACACCCTGGCCATGTTGGGTACTAAAGGCCCCAAAATGATGTTTTTGGCTTGGGGTTTGAGCGTTTTTGCATCCATAAACCCATAGTATGTTTTGATATGAATCCATGGTCCAAAATTCACGAGAAATAGCTCGAATGATCAACCTACACCAATAAGAACACCTCACAAAGAATATAAACTATGTACAATCGAAAACCTATGAAACTAACAACAAAACAACCTAAATCCTACTAAAACAAACAAGTAAAACACATATAGAAATACACTTATCAATCAACGAATTAGAGCCTCCGTTTCCCCTAGCATATCCTTCCACTTGATGCCACTGGGTTTGAGCAGCTCATGTTCTCTCGTCTTGAAGAGTATCAATCTGTTGTAAAAGTTTGAAAGAAAATTATGCTATTTAGCATAATTTTCTTGGACCTATTTTTTAATAGTAAAGAAAATATATAGCTCCAATGGTGTTTAATTTTGTAACACCTAAAAACCAACTCATGGAGTAATGGGAGAGTGAAAGCACTTGAAACTCCCTAGTCATGGAGGAGTGGGAAGTTATACTCCAAGTCATGGGGCGGTGGGGAGTTAATATGGGATGATCTTGAACCCTATAAAAGGTGGTCCAATTTTTCACAATCTACACACAAAACAACTCCTACACTTGCATAACAAAATTCCTTGCATATTGCTCTTGTGTTCCTTAGGGTAATCCCATTTTCTCGTCTTATCATGGGAAACAGACATCCATAATAAGTCGAGATCCATTTTAAGGATAGTGTGTTGAACACACAATTCATGCTAATTTTATATTGTATTTTTGTTATTTCATTTTTTGCAAATTTCGTTTTGTTGTTCTGTAATTTTTAATTCTATTTTTCATTATGTTAATATAAACCGCACTAGTAGATACACTACATATATTTCTAACAAACTTAAAACAGATTTTCCAAAACTTCTTTTATAGTTTATATCTTTTTTCTCTCCTCAAATTCTGTCCGACCTTGCAATTGTGTTCGTACTCCATTTCAAATAGCAATCGAAATTGCTAAAACCATTTTCACTTTGTTGACATTAGTGAATTCAAGTTGGTATATCATATTATATTAGTATATCTTTCATTTCATTCTAGCTTGGAGTTTATATTGGGTATATTTGTTGTATATTGTTATTTGGCCAACAATTTTAATTAAAACAAATTACTTATTGTTGGCTAGAACTCATACACCGTAATCAAATTTGAATTATTGGCATTTGTGATTCTATGTTATTGGCCTATAGTTACATAAATCATATTTGAATTCTTACAATTCTTTATAAAAAAATTAGATTATTATTTGAAAATCAATTCTACATGCGGTTTGTGTTAGTCCAAGTGGCTACGATAATCTAGAGAGGGGTGAATAGAATATGCCAATTTTTTGATGTTTGCCCTCATTTTGAATGTAAAAATAATAGCAAGAATGTAAGTGCGGGAATGTAAACAACACAGGTTGATTTATAGAAGTTCAACCCACCTAGGGCCTAATCTTCTACCATCCCGGTATATCCGAAGTGGATTTCGAAAAAGAAAAAGAATTTTATTAATAGATACCAAACTATTACACCTTCAGCTTGAAGAGCACCCCACTCTTCTTGCAACACCACCCATGAAGATTACCACAATCTTCTTACACCAATGAAGAGTACCACACTCTTCAACACCTAAAATCACCCAAGTGTGCTCTTACCACAAGAACACTTAACAAGGATGTCTTGTTTTGGATGATTGAAAACAATTCAAGATTACAACTCAAATGAAGTATACAACTTTGAAGTGCAAGTGTAATCAAGAATCAAGCCTAGTACTCAAGATGTGCAAGTGAAAGACTTAGGCTAAACACAACAAGAATATGAAAGTGAAGAACAAGAAGTTTGCTTGTGTTTGTATTGCTTGTGTTGTTGTATATGTTGTGTGTATTTGATCCTTCAAAGCCTTCACCTATTTATAGGAGAGTCTTCAAGATTGAATCTCCAACATAGGCTCCTCCATCTCACTTTTGTCTACAAAAGATGGATCAAAAGATCTATAAAAGTGGTTAAGAAATGATAAAGTAAATCTTGTTGATAATAGCTTAGTAACGGTTAGAATTTGCTATAAAAAAACATAGGTCGACCGGTTGACCTTTTGAAATTTCAAACATTTAAAAAGCAAACCAGAGATTCAAATACAGGATGAACAAGGGTTGGACCGGTCCAAGGGGGGGTTGGATCAGTCGACCAAGCCTTCAATCGGTCACCCTCACCCTGGACCAGTCCACCAACTCAAAATGTGAGACAGAAGAGAATTTAGTAAAACACACTTGTTCAGACACCGGTCGACCACACCGGTCGACCTCCTTCAAAAAATCTTTTATTTCGTTTCTATTTCAAGTTTTGACTTCCAGGCACGGTTTGCCCTCTAGGGCGACCGGTTGACCTCAAAATAGAAGTGTTGTCCAATATTTGTCAAAAATAAACTTCAAGAAATACTCCGAAAAATTAATAAAAATAATTTAAATCGATTAGGAGTATTTGGACAATATTTGGGGACATTGTTTTGGTGTAAAAACTCAGAGTTAAACAAAATCATCAAAATCACGATAAAAACATTTATCTAACAGTTTGTTCATTGCATTTGCAGTTAAAAATATCTTTAATTTTCTTATTGTATGATAGATTGACAATGAACTACATTTACTAATTGGTTCGAATATTATTTTGGACTAATATATTAATACCCGTGCATATTTGGAGTGGGAGAAAATCGATCTTTGGACCTTAAAAATGAAAAGTTGAATAATTTTAATTATTTTGTTCTTACCGGATTTGTTTCGATTAATCGAAGTACTAAACTTTGATTTATATTCGTAAATGACTTCGATTTGAACTTTGGAGTTCCTATTGTCACTAATAAGACAACTATTACGCCTAATCTAGTTGTGCCTATTCTAGTTGCGCCTAATCCCGTGGTTAACCCTTGATCGTGCCTCGGATGATGGCTAACTCATTGTTAATTTATCGGTGAATCATCGAGAAACCGAAGAAATTCAATGGCTTGGACTTTAAACGTTGGCAACGAAATGTGGTTGTACTTTACTACATTGAACCTAACAAGGTTCTTAATCAAGATCCTACCAAGTTAAGTAAGGATGAAACAGATGTTCAAGCCGCTCATGCGGTGGATGTTTAGCATCATGCCGACTTCCTTTGCATGAATTATGTCATGAATGGATTATCAGATCCTCTATACAATGTTTATAGTTCTAAGCGAGCTGCTAAATAATTGTAGGAGTCTCTGTACCAAAAATAAAAGTTTGAGGATGCGGGGGCTTATTGTTGGTCATTTCATTGGACTTTAAAATGGTTGATTCCAAACCTGTGATAAGTCAAGTGCAAGAAATTCAGGTGATCTTGCATGAAATGCATGGTGATGGGATGGTCTTTGTAGGTCCCAAGGGGTGTGAGTAAGGTTTAGAAGGGGGGTTGAATAAACCTTACCAACTTTTCGATTTTAGTCATTTTAAAGTATTACAGAGTTAAATACACAACTAAGTCCTCGGGGGACAACTAAGTTAGTTAACCAAATAGAGTTAGCCACTCAACGCACTCGATTGAGTGTTGATAGAATAACTCGGCCGTTTAGTCTAAGCCTTAACTTGGTGTGATGAGATTTTCAAATGGAAGACTTAACACCCTTTTAATTTGATTTGATTTATTTTAAACACTTGATTTTAACACTTAGTTATTGTTGGGAAATTATTTTGTAGATTTTGATGAATGCCATGTAAAACTTAGAATAGGAAGTTGACACCCCATTTTTGTTGTAAATTGTATTATAATAGATAGGGCTGGTCGACTGAGTAAAGTCACTATGCTGAACATGCAAGAAGACAACCGGAGACTAGGAAGACTCATTGTGAGGCAAATTTGAGTATGGCAAAGAAGAGAAGATAGAACTCGATCAAGGTGCGGTTGAGATGCTGGTGAGTGAAGTATCGGTCAAGTCTACTCAAGATAGTCAAGTCTCAAGTTGAAGTGACGGAGAAGAGTCATCCATGATTGGAAGTCGACTCAAGTCACCTGGGGAAGGCAAGGAAATACGATCAAGTCGAGATAATCGAAAGAGATCCGTTTACGTAAATCAAGAGAATTACTTAAACAAGTAATACTTCCATACTACCTTTCTTAAAGTGCACAGCCCCTTAAGCGTGCAAAAGGAATAAACCAATGGGAAGCACTACACTGTGTCGGATCTCGAAAAGTCAAGGATCATGTATACGAGGAAATGTCAATTCCAAGAATCGCAACAAGACAAGCCAACGACCACAAGTGACTTTCAAAAACAAGCCTATGTCATAACCCGAAACTACATTTTACTTATTATGATCAAAATATTCATAAGTATAATTACATGCATTTTGATATTTTATATTCACATTAGAATTTATGTAAAATCATGAACTTTACGGGTTTAGCATAATTATGTCGGATATCACTATGTTTTATTGCCAGGTTACATGTTGTAAATTTAGAGGCGAAGGGTGACATTGGTGTGTCTGCTGGGGTGAGCCATGATAAATGAATATTAATTAACTTGGTTATTAATTAATATAGCACAAAAAAATACTAGATATTATGCTTGATATATATGGTTTTAATTGAGATATTTTTTTCAGAAAAATAAATTTGTTAAAAGAAAACCACAAAAATTTAATAATACTAATGATAAAATTGGATATTTTTAATAAATGCAGTAAGGCTTAAGAAGGTATTATCTAGTCCTGCACCTATTTTATATACATTAACCTATGATATATATATACATATAATTATGTAAGTACATCAGTTCATATATATAGATAATATATATAATATATGTATATATAGACATACATACGTGGATGGTTTGCATGTGTGTGCACTAAAGACATATGATGATGTGTTCCCTTAATATAGAATTTGTCATTTTAAATATTTATAGAAAGAACTTGGGTCAGCTTGTACATTTTGATAAAAGTTGCAATATATACTCTAGCCCCTTTTCGATCCCACGTAACCACCTTATAGCATCTGGTATGAAATATTTTAGATTAATATAAACTTGACTCATACACACACTTAACTTACATTTATATGTATTTTATATTTATAATTCCGCCTCAGTTAATCAATATGGGGATATACATGTTATGCGCTGCTCTCACTTACAAAAACACACGCGTCATTTAGAAATAAGAAACAGAGGGAAAAGAGGGTAAAGGTAATGGATGATACCAAGAAAGAAGAAGAATATGAAGAAAAATAAGAAAAAAAAAAGAAGAGGGAAAAAAAAGAGATATCTAAGTCACACTTGACATACAAATAGGAGGGTAAGTAATCTGCAAGTTTATTTTTCTTTTGGTTCAACTCAGTTATAATATTATAAAATTTATTCTTATGGTGATTATGGGTTAGCGAAATTTCATTTAAATTGTTTACTTGTGATGGTGGGGAAATTAAGATAAAGAACTACAAAGAATTCAATGGATAATCACTTAATTCCATGAAATATTGCTTTCGAAATTAAAGAAAACCTTTTAATCTCCATTTTTTTTCAGTAAACTGGATTTATGCTCAATTATTATATATATGGGTAAGGGAAGAAGATATATTGGTAAAGGTTTTGAATAGTTCATTGAATTGATTATGGCTTTTTCTTCTAATTGCTGAATATGGAATTAAGATCAAAATAATTATAAAATAGACTAATGGAAACACATGAGTTAATTATGCTTTTGAATGTGTCATATATACACACACACATACATATATAGATATACATAGTTATAATAAAAGATTTGGAATTGAATGGATATATATAAGATTTTAAGTGATTTGGGAACCATAATGATTTGAATTCCCTTTTATATACAGGTTATCAATTGCAAACAAATGAAATCATTAGTATTAAAATATATAATGTGAAGTCAGTTATGCATTCTTATAATGTACATAGGACAAAATCCTGACAAATAAACAAACGAGGCCGGGCTCGGTGAAATCATCAAGATAATGTACACCATTGGTGAGTATAATCTTCTAACTTGTTATTTGACTTGTGTGATTATATGATTGTCGTGTTGGAATGAATTATTTGCTTGTTTGCCTACAGTGATTAGTAGCTTATCGTGCCCTAACGTGAATTTCATGATTCTCTATGGTGATATTGTGATGAAAATAAGATATATGATCTCTATGTGATGAGATGGATATAAAATCGGGATATATGTTCTCTATGTGATAACATTGAAATGAGATTGAGATATGTGATCTCCAATGATGTTGTTGATATGAAAATGAGATATGCGATCTCTACTAATGTTATTGATACGGAAAGGAAATGTGTGATTACAGAAATGCATTCATCAGAGATTAATGGATTCTGTTATGGCCACTAATGACCTTGAATCACATAATTACAGATATCCAGAAATTCCGGATTACAGAGTACCATACGGCCACCCCGAGTTCCCTGAACTCTACGTGAATTAAGAATTACAGAGTGCCATGGCCATCTTCGTGATCACGATTTATTCTTGGTATTAGTTGGCCCATAACAGTAAAAGAATATGATCAAGCACGTGCATTTATATGTTTATGTATGATATGATCAAAGGATGTGAAATGATTATGATAATGTGTTTGTGTGATGTCAAATAACTTGTTATTAGATTATACTTGCTGAGCTTGCAACTCACCAAATGCAATGCTGCCAATTTTTAGTTGTTCTGAGATAAAGTTGACACGTGGAGTGTGGCAAAAGCTTAAAGCATGATCAAAGATCGACCGATTTGGATTCCAATCCTTCTTCCTCACTCATCATTTGCATTTCATATAGGAGTCTATTTTGATCTCGTATATAAAGGGCACGATCGTTAATATCCTGTAATATGAATAAATGCACATGTGTGGATAAGTGTTTGTAAATTGTTTTGAGTGAATGCTTCCACTTGCGAAAAAGGGTTACATATCATGATTAACATGTTAATATCGGTACAATGCAGCCATGCTTCTTATGAACTCTTTGTTTTATGATATATGAATACATGTTACAAGGGTAAGGGTGTTACATCCTATCTCTTCAACGAGCAGATTTTTGAAAGACCACTATAAAAGGCCGAGGAGTTTATTTGAGAAAAGGTTACCTTGACCATCCGAGAATTGAATACAAGCAAGAAAGAAACATTTGTAACCCGAAATATTCTCAAATTCAACGCTCAATCCTCAAGCCTACATTACAAAGGAAATCAAGCCTACACTCACCTGTGAAGGAAAGACGACTTCAATCGGTTGAAGAGGAAACATTTAAAGAATCAAGGGGTCTACATTCCACGAAGGATTGTAGGAAGGTTCAAGGTCGAACGGACTTAAGTTATTTGGAGGGCTTTGTGATCAAATCCAAGGAACTTGAGCAAGTGGGTGTAGTAGCAAGGCGGTGCCGCCTGTGAAGAAGCCGAGTCGTATGAGAAGCCAACTATGTGACCAAGGCATCTCGGACCGAGTCCCAAAGGATCAAGTCATTTGTGTGATCAAGACTTGTATATCTGGGATCATTAACCACTCGTATATTGATCAATACTTAGTGGATTCCTCCGGAGTTGGAGAATAGAGGAGTAGAAGAATTACCCCATCTTGAACCTCTATAAAATTTTTTGTGTTATTTACATTTCAAAGACTTTAATTTTCGCATATTACACTTATATCTGGCGATAAATTTGCAATCCAATTGATAATCAACAAAGTGCTAAAACCAAGTATTGAAACAAACTTAAACCAAAATCAAGGGTGTTAAGTCTTCCATTTGAAAACATATCATAGTCAAGTTAAGTCTTTAGTCAAAACAGATGAGTTATTCTATCAACGGCAAGTCAGTCGTTAAGTGACTAACTCGCCGATCAACTAACTTAGTCGTCCATCAAGGACTTAAGCGTAGTATTAACTCGAATATTTAAAATGACTAAATTTGAAAAGTTGGTAAGGTTTATTCAACCCCCTTCTAAACCTTACACTCACACCCTTGGGACCTACAAGTGGTATCGAGAGCGGTTGGTTCATTGAGCCTTCCGTGACCGGTTCTTGAACTAGATCTCCAAATCTTTCAAAGATTGTTTCAAAGATTTGATCTTTCAAAACTCTTTTAATCAGCAAAGTTATTATCATGGAAGCAAATTTGACACGCATCCCTATGTTCACTATTGAGGAATTTGATGATTGGAAAATTCGTATGCAGGCTCATCTATCAGCATTACACGATGAAATGTGGATAGTGATAGAAGATGGGCCACTGCAAATTTTAAAAGTGAACACAATCAGAGGAGGAGAGCTGCATTTGAAGATGAAGAGGATGTTGCTCCCAGACCAGTTATGGTTGAAAAACCGAGAGCTGAATGGACAAATGATGACAGGAAAAGATATAACTTGGACAATGTGGCCAAGGACATTCTTTACAAAACTTTGGACAAAGCCATGTTCAATAAAGTCAAATCATGCAAAACGGCTAAAGAAATCTGGGACAAGCTAACCTTGATTTGTGAAGGCTCAGAGCAAATCAAGGAAAATAAACTATCTGTTGCTGTACAAAAATTTGAAAATTTTAAAATGCTTGCAGGAGAGACCTTGGATGTTTGGATGCTCGGTTCACGTAAATTACCAATGAGCTATCGCACTTGGAAAAGAATATACAGAAGGAAATGTGTATGAAGATTCTAAGAAGTCTCCGGTGAATGGGAAATGAAGGTCATGGCACCGAGGCATTCCATGGACCTATCAAGACATCCAACCATGAGCTATTCTCGAGATCTCAAGGCATACGAATTTGAGCCGAGAAGAAAATACCAAGAGGAGACAAAGTGCCCAAAACAATGCTTCTAATTGTTAAGGATGGCAAAGAGAGTCGAGGTCAAATAAGTCATTGACCAAGAGGAAATAACCCGATGGTTAAAAGGTTTAACAAGTTCTTCAATAAGAACTACAAGAGAGGCAAGGCGAATCCTCCGGAAGACACTCGGCTCCCTCCAAGTCAAGGGAAGATAGGCCAACCAAGAGAGCGAGCATCAAAAAGTTGAATATCAAAGGGTCGACAATCCAAGAATGGAAAGAGTCGATCAAAAGGTTGAAAATCTATCTTTGGAACAATGAGACAACCAGGTCACTATGCCATTGATTGCCCATATCCTGTAGTCAACAAATACAGGAATGAAGAGGAAAGAAAGGTCCGAGAGAAAGAAGACAAGAAAAGAAAAAGGCAATGTTGGTGCAGAGATCGCTAAGACTGCTAAGTCAAAAGACACAACTGATTGAGAGAGTAGTGAAGCCGACTACTCAAGTGACTCGAAGAAGAAGCCTTGATCCGTTTAATGGCCAATGAACAAGACCAACCCGACAAAGAAGATGAGTTACACTCTAACTCATCACACTCGATTCTAGTGATAGTGACTGTGACACACACACTTCATCACCCACGGATCTTTATGATTCATTAGGCAAAATGATGAAAGACTTTGAACACATTAAATCCTCACACACACTACTAAATGAGGAAAATAGCCTACTCAAGAGCCAAAACTCTCAGCTGACTAAGGAGCTGAGTACTCTAAGTCAAATAGCTGATGAGAATAAAAGTCCAAAGGTTTGAAAATCTTTAAGTTAATAGAGAAATAATTTTGCTATAGAAAAGAGGAGAATGACCTCAAAAATTTGATTGCCTCATTCACTGAGGCATCTAAATCCTTGGATGACCTTATTATGAGTCAAAGAGAATGTGGAGACAAGACAGGCTTAGGATTTAATTCCTCTGTGCTATGTCAAGCTCCAAAAGTGATTTTGGAAAAAGGATCTTCAAGTAATGAAGTATCTCAAAAATCCAAAACTCCAAATGGTGCACACACATTTATTCCAAAGCACAATCACAAGCAAAATGGCCTTGGTTATAAAGGAAAAGGAAAGTCGAGAGGACAAGCGAGAAGAAATCCAGTGAGTTTCTCAAAGAAACTCCAAATAGGAAATACTCTGTAAAGAAGAAACAGAGCTACCAAAAGTCCAGAAATTCTATAAAAGAAATATATATGATAGGAATGGTAGAAACTACTCAAGTCAAGTCGATTGGAATAATGTGAACCATCAAAGCAAAGATCTATGGAATATAAGCCTAAATGGCAAAGGCCTAAAACTCAACAAAGGCCATTCCAAAGGCATAAGAGCTATCATCAAAGACACTTATGCACCTAGGTACTACACTCGGAGATATCACAACTACCCAAATACAAAGCAATTGCTAAAACACATTCACAAGCATACAAACAAAAGAGACAAATTTGTATGAACCTAGAACCCCCAAGCAATTTGCTAAAGTTAATTATGATTATGGCGATAGATGGCAACCTCTTAGAGTCAAATCATTTGGCTATAGGCTGGTTGGATCATCTTATAATACTAACCCCTCGTAACCCAGGCAAGTATGGGTACCTAAAATATAATTTCCTTGATTGCAGTTCAAGGAACAAGCGAGTGCAAGGAACCTGGTACATGGATAGTGGTCGCATTCCGGATATATGATAGGAAACAAGAAACATTTGTCAAAATTCAAGGAAGTCAGAGGTGCAAAAGTCATATTTGGAGGAAATGAAGCTCGGGGGAGAAATAAGGGGCACTTTGGATCCATCAAGAAAAATGGATTAGAAATCTCGGATGTTGCATATGTTGAAGGACTCAACTTCAACTTGCTAAGCATCACCAACTTTGTGACAAGGGGTTATAATGTTGGATTCAACATGGGTATATGCCAAATCAAGGACATCAATCAATGAAGTTTTCCGCAAGGATGCGAGACAAAAGAACATGTATGTGGTAGATTGGTCAATCGCAACACCAAGCACTTGCATTAGCAAAGAGCACACCGAATCTAGTCTAGTTGGTGTGGCACAAGAATTTGAGTCACCTAAATTTCAAAACTATTAACAAGCTTGCCAGGAGTAATCTTGTAGAAGGACTTCGGACTCGATTGTACAAGAAGGAAAGTGTATGTGATGCATGCGGATGGAAAAGCAAATCAAATCATCATTCAAAGAAAAGACATGTCCATCTTCAACTAGAATATTGCACTGCTACATATGGATCTATTTGGTCCAGTTGAACCAACTAGCATAAGTGGGAAGAAATACACCTTGGTGGTTGTAGATGACTACTCAAGATATACATGGACAATATTCATGTGTAAGAAGAAAGAAACTCTGCGAAACTACCACGGTGATGAAAAGAATCCAAAATGAGAAGAGTCAAACCATTATCAAAATAAGATCGGAAGCAGAACCGGTTTGTCAATGGTATAATCACTCGATCTTTGTATTAAAAATGGTATTGGTCATGAATTATCTACAGCAAGGACTCCACAACAAAATGGAGTTGCGAGAAAGAAGGAACATAACTCTTAAAAAGCGTTGCAAGGACCACGTTAGGCAAGCGGGGCTACCTAAAAGATTTTGGGTCAAGCAATAAACACAACATGCTATACTCAAAATAGATGCATGATAAAACAATTAACCGACAACGACTCCTATGAGATTTGGAAAGGGAGAAAGCCAAATGTTGTATATTTTAGAATATTTGGATGCAAATGCTTCATCCATAACAATGGCAAAGATAATTTAAAGGCTTTTTATGCTAAAAGTCGATGAATGTATCTTCTTGGGATACTCAACAAAGCAAAGCCTACTGAGTACTAACAAGAGGACTATTGTTCGGAAGAATCCATCCATGTGGTGTTGATGAGCCCAATATAAATGGAGAAGACATTGAAGAGTCGGTGATAAGTGAATCAACCAACCATGCGAGAAGAGTCCCTATGTTGAAGTAAAATCGGAATTATAAACCCATAAGAAGATGAGATAGCCGAGTCTCAAAACAGTAGGAAAATTTGCAGCTAAGTGATGATGAGAGATGTTAGAGATTTTTCTAACCGCAAGTCTACGGTGTCAATTTTAATATAGAGAAGTAAGGTTGTCGAATCCACAGGGGAATAATTATCGAATTATTGCTAAGTACTATAATATAGTAATCTAACTTTATTTAGAAATTCAATATTTGATGGAGTTGATTATACTAAGAATACCAAAAATAAATCAAGAATATAAAAATATCAATGAGTTTATCCAAATGATTAAATGAATTCTAGAGGTATGATGAATCTAGTTATCCCTTATGTTGTCAATATGGTTTATCAATCATCAATTACCAATTTATAAGTCAAGATTTCTACAATAATCATTCCCTCTCTCAAGTGCCAAATGATTTTAGATTCAATGGGAAATCAATATCTCTATAAAAATCACCAATTAAAATCTCAATAAAAACTATGAATCTTGATAAATGACTTCAAAGGATTCATAAATCTCTCAATTCTATGAAATCCTAGGTTATGCTATTCAAAGGTCATGTATTCAATTACCTCTCTCAAGTGTCAAATCAAATACACCAAACAATCTAAATTATTGATCAAGTAATTTAGAAGCAATAGATCCAAATAGCACAAATAAATCGATAGATCTAGATTGACAAATCACAATTTCAAAACATAAGTTCAAACAATGATTACATCATCCCTCTAGAATTATAGAGTTTAGCTCATGATTGAAGAAAATGAATCCATAGGAATACAACAATACATCTTACAAGATATGAAGAAAGCACAAAATAAGAATAAGAGTTGGGGAATCTTCTCTATTTCTAGATGGTAGAATCCTTCAATCTTCTTCTTCAAGCCTTTCCCAAGATATTCCAAGCCTTCTCTCTTGTCTTCTAGTTGTTTTGTTGGCTGCCCAAGGGTCCAAGATCCCTAATTTCACGCCCAAGACTTGTATTTATAGCCCCACAAAAGTCCAAGAATAAGGAAGGAGTCACCTAGTAATTTCGCTTGGGCGCTGCGGCATTGGGCCTCGAAAATGGCGCTGCAGCGCCAAAACACAAAACCTCACTGCTCTATTTTCGACCCGGCGCTGCAGCGCCAAGGAGGGGGCGCTGCAGCGCCCGTAGTGCACTTTTGGCGCTGCGCGCTGCCAGTTTGGCAGCGTTCGTTTTTACGCTCTCGCTGCAGCGCCTATGTTTGGCGCTGCAGCGCCATCCAAACGTCCGAATTTGCTTTGGGTGTCTTCATAATAGTTGTAGCCCTATCTCTTAGATTTCCGTAGCCACTTGAATCAGCTCAATATCAATTTTGTGGAGAGAGTTATGGCCATAATACTAAACCCTGCCAGTGCTGAAAATTCTAGACGCGTTTGGACGTTTCTTGAGATTAATCCCCTTCTTGTTTGATCATCCTTGCTTCTTTTGACATGCGACTCATTACTATGATTCTAGACTCAATATACTTGGCTCACAATATGGTTTGGGCCACTCAAATGACTCGAAACAACAGAAATTAACACATAACCTATGAAATATAACAAAACGACTCAAAGAACTCAAAAACAACACAAAACTCTAGTCTAGGAAGCTCAAATCAATGATATAAAACCAACTGAACAAATACCCCCAAACTTAGAATATTGCTTGTCCTCAAGCAATTACAGACTCTAAAGAATACGAAATATACAAGACACAATAATATAGAAAACTTATTCTACCCAACTAACTGCAAAACTTCACAACTAAAATCATTTGTCTCAATACTCGTTTCACTACCAATCAAACATGTGTTTTAACATTGTGATCAAAAGTGTGGAATGTACATGCCAACTCCGTTTACATTATTCAAATAGATTCACGCAATCAAGTGTTGTCAAAATGATCCACTTTTTTAATATAGAGATGAGATGCTTACCGGACTCCATAGGCTTGTCTTTCACACTAATCTCCACTAATGTAGGCTAATGTAACACAAGGATCAATAGGACTTTTAAAGCTTGTATTGTGGGCTTAGGGTAAGGTAGGAAAATATGGGATTAAGTGGCTCAAATCACCCAAACACACAATTAACACTTGAATTATCAATAAGCAACTACCCTTCACTTTTTAACATCCCTAATGTTTATGAACCTTTAATCCCGATGATTTTTCTCAAATTTTTTTTTTTTACACATATTTTTTTCGGAACCCCAAACTTATTCTTTTGCGTACATGGGGTTCCATATTTTCTTTTCTCAGGCAACTTCAATCAATTAAATACACACCCTTCTCATCATACCCTCCTCAACTTCCAATATTTGTTTCTATACTTTGTGTGTATGATTGATGGGTAATTAGGATATTAACCTTTAGGCTCACGGGTATTAGATTGGTTGCCAAAGAAACGGGTTTATAAGGCTCAAAAAGGGGACACTAGGAAAATATAATACAAAGGTAGGCATTCTAGGCTCGGCTTGTTCAAAGATGGCCTAAATCACTTCCTTAATGTTACTTCACCTAGGATTTCGCCTCGACTAGTGATTAGACAAGTTCTAGCATCGGTGGGATCATAAAGTAATCACTCAATTGCATAAATCACCCCAAATAAATCAACAGAGTTAAGCACATAGATGGAATTAATGGAAAGAAAGATTAAATCACGAGTTCAACACATGCTCTCTTGACCGTTCAACTCATATTCGACAAATTCACTTAGTCATGCGGTTTCACAGTTTAACAAACGCCCCCGACTCAACTCTAGACTCTTTTTTTTTTTTTTCTTTTTTTTTTCACTCAAGACCCGACTCGATGAATAAAAAGCATCGCACCCCCAAACTTAAAACGACATTGTCCCCAATGGAGAGGTGGGAAAAAGGACTTTCCTGGTAGCCAGGAGCGAAGGCTCCTTAAGTCATGTGATACCACTACGTGTATGAGGTGTCTCGTATAAGCTCAAAATGCATCCTAGCGCACAAGCCCGTGGGCGTTGTATGCCCGAGGTGTGGTCTTGTTCTTTCCTTTCGCCTTGGCCCGACCCTTTTTTGGCCGCATCTTTGCAACCTAGCAAGGTAGACAAGAAAACAAAACTCGTGGAACCAAGGAACTTGGTTATGGGTGAGAAATCAAAAATCACAAAGACATACAAAATGCACCAAAGTAGAAAATATAGTGTCATGTCAAAAGATAAGCATGGAGATGCAAAATAACACTAAACAATGTGAAACTGTCATTGGGGCATTTCATCAAACACCTCATATGCATGAATTTGGGCAAAGATAGTAAATGCAATGGATAACTCAATTCAATCCCAAAATTCAACACCAAACCTAAGTCTAGCATGATCAACCAATCCACAATCCATACATCAACACAATTATCCAAAGACTTCTACAATCCAATCACACCAAAAATCACAAGATGGGGAAAACCATGGGGTGGGTTTTGGAAGTTGCAAACTTACCAAATAATGAGTGAATGAGATGAAGAATGTGTGTGTGGTGTTAAAGTGCTCCGTTGTGACGATGGAGTGAGATATGTGGGATTTGCACAAATAAGAGGGTGAAATGTGATGCAACTTACTACTAATAATGCAAAAACTTAGAAAAAACAAAAACAACTACTAAACTAAATTAAAACTAAGAAAGCAATAAAAGGGGCTTGGGGTTGCCTCCCAAGAAGCGCTAAGTTCTGATCTTGACCAGACTTTGTCGATTCTCCTCAAGTTGGAGCTCAATAGGCATGTTATCCACATTGCCCTTAGAAACTCCCCAACCTCCAATATCTTCAGCTATATTTCCAACCATCTGCTTACCATCATTTAATTCAAATTTTAGCATATTGGTTGGATGAATAGTGAATACAACTTTCTCCTGATTTACCCATGAGTTAGCTCCCCGTTTCTACATCGATCAAAGCTCGTGATGTAGCTAAAAAATGGTCCCAAAGATGATAGGTATTTTCTTGTCCTCATTCGCATCCAACACTACAAAATCCACGGGAAAAACAAATTTATTAATTTTTACCAATAAATCTTCAATGATTCCCCACGGATAGGCGATGGATCTATCACAAACCGCAAAAGTGATATTAGACGGCTTCACCTCCCCGAGCCCAAACTTCATCACATCAGAAAGAGATATAAGATTCACACTGGACCCAAGATCACAAAGTGGTTTCTCAAAGAAAACTCCTCCAATAGTACAAGGAATAGTGAAACTCCCTGGATCCTTCATTTTCTTCGAGGTAGTTTACTCGGACTATTGCACTACATTCCTCTGTCCAAGTAGAGCAGTCTCAAATTCCTCCAACTTCATTTTCTTGGATTCCTTTGGTTTCACATAAATGGGCGATTGTTGGTGCAAGCTGAATTTCTACCTCCGATCTTACATAAATTGCATTGCAATGCTCCATTGGATTAACCTCGTATCACTCGGAAATTTCTCTCTCACGCAATGAATTCACCGTTGTTGTTGCTAAGCGCCCTACTTGTGTCACCAAGGAGTTGATGTGACCTTCTATTGTTGTAACTCTCGAGCCGAGCTTGTCCATGTTAGAATCGGTCATGTTCATCCTTGCTCGTGTTTCTACAAGGAATGAACTAAGTAATTCTTCCAAAGACGGATTTTGTTCTCCCACGTGTGTACTCGCACTTGCTTGGTTTTGAATTCTCGGAGGCGGTTGCAACACATTTTCGTATTGCTATACGAGAAGTTTTCATGATTGCGAAGTCCCTGGGATGATAATGCGTCGGCAATTGATTCCCTCTATTGTTGAAACCCGATTATTCACATAATTCACTTGTTCCAGATCGGGATTCACAATTTCTTGACTTATCTCCATGTATCTCCGATTGTTGTTTTCCACCTGGACTTAGTGTAGCAATTTGCTTTGACAAGGCGGAAATTTGAGAAGCCAATGCGGACATAGTATCAAGTTCAAGAACACCGACAACTTTTCTTGGTGTAGATCTTTTGACGGCCATTGATAACTATTGGCGCCCATTTCTTCGGTAAAAGCATGGCTTCACTTGGAGTTTTAGCCATCAATGTACCTCCCGCCGACAAAGATCTATAATAGTTCTTGAATGCCCATTCATACCATTGTAAAAATCTTTGAACTTTTTGCGTCTGCATGTACCCATGTTGTGGACACCTCCTCAATAATTCTTTAAATCGCTCCCAAGCTTCGTAGAGTGGCTCAAAGTCGAGTTGATGAAATTGAGCAATCTCACTTTTAAGTTGAAGTGTCTTGCTGGGTGGAAAGAATTTTGCCATGAATTTTTCAGTGAGATCATTCCAACTAGTGATACTTCCAGGTGGGAAGGTTTGAAGCCATTGTCTAGCTTTATCTCGAAGTGAAAATGGAAATAATCTCAACCGAATAGCTTCATCGGGAACCCCATTCATTTTGATAGTGTCACATATCTCGAGAAAAATAGCCAAATGAGCGTTCGGGTCGTCTACGACACTTCCCCCGAATTGATTCTGTTGCACCATATTTATCAGGGCCGGCTTCAATTCAAAATTATTCGCATTGATAGGTTGGCGAACAATGCCCGAATAATTTTGATTCGTGGTTGGTCGAAAATAATCCCGAATGGCCCTTTCGGTGGTGCAATAATAGGTATGCGATTTTCTTCTTCCTCATTTCCGCCATTTTTGTGAATTCGATTCTTCGTGCGGCTCTAATCTTTCGGAGTGTTCGTTCAATTTCGGATCAAATAAGATTAAATTAGCACTTTTATTTTTCGCATCAACAAGAAAACACAAAATGACAATGACCCTATTGTAACAAGAACCAATCTAAATTAAAGTAAAACTACTAAGTAATAATATTAGCGCAAATAAGATGAATTATTCCCAAGAACGGCGCCAAAAACTTGTTAGAGATTTTTCTAACCGCAAGTCTACGGTGTCAAGTTTTAATATAGAGAAGTAAGGTTGTCGAATCCACAGGAATAATTATCGAATTATTGCTAAGTACTATAATATAGTAATCTAACTTTATTTAGAAATTCAATATTTGATGGAGTTGATTATACTAAGAATACCAAAAATAAATCAAGAATATAAAAATATCAATGAGTTTATCCAAATGATTAAATGAATTCTAGAGGTATGATGAATCTAGTTATCCCTTATGTTGTCAATATGGTTTATCAATCATCAATTACCAATTTATAAGTCAAGATTTCTACAATAATCATTCCCTCTCTCAAGTGCCAAATGATTTTAGATTCAATTGGGAAATCAATATCTCTATAAAAATCACCAATTAAAATCTCAATAAAAACTATGAATCTTGATAAATGACTTCAAAGGATTCATAAATCTCTCAATTCTATGAAATCCTAGGTTATGCTATTCAAAGGTCATGTATTCAATTACCTCTCTCAAGTGTCAAATCAAATACACCAAACAATCTAAATTATTGATCAAGTAATTTAGAAGCAATAGATCCAAATAGCACAAATAAATCGATAGATCTAGATTGACAAATCACAATTTCAAAACATAAGTTCAAACAATGATTACATCATCCCTCTAGAATTATAGAGTTTAGCTCATGATTGAAGAAAATGAATCCATAGGAATACAACAATACATCTTACAAGATATGAAGAAAGCACAAAATAAGAATAAGAGTTGGGAATCTTCTCTATTTCTAGATGGTAGAATCCTTCAATCTTCTTCTTCAAGCCTTTCCCAAGATATTCCAAGCCTTCTCTCTTGTCTTCTAGTTGTTTTGTTGGCTGCCCAAGGGTCCAAGATCCCTAATTTCACGCCCCAAGACTTGTATTTATAGCCCCACAAAAGTCCAAGAATAAGGAAGGAGTCACCTAGTAATTTCGCCAGAGCGCTAGCTGAAAATGGCGCTGCAGCGCCAAAACACAAAACCTCACTGCTCTATTTTCGACGGCGCTGCAGCTAAGGAGGGCGCTGCAGCGCCCGTAGTGCACTTTTGGCGCTGCGCGCAGTTTTGGCGCTGCGGCGCCGTTGTTTTTACGCGCGCGCTGCAGCTATGTTTGCGCTGCAGCGCCATCCAAACGTCCGAATTTGCTTTGGGTGTCTTCATAATAGTTGTAGCCCTATCTCTTAGCTTTCCGTAGCCACTTGAATCAGCTCAATATCAATTTTGTGGAGAGAGTTATGGCCATAATACTAAACCCTGCCAGTGCTGAAAATTCTAGACGCGTTTGGACGTTTCTTGAGATTAATCCCCTTCTTGTTTGATCATCCTTGCTTCTTTTGACATGCGACTCATTACTATGATTCTAGACTCAATATACTTGGCTCACAATATGGTTTGGGCCACTCAAATGACTCGAAACAACAGAAATTAACACATAACCTATGAAATATAACAAAAACGACTCAAAGAACTCAAAAACAACACAAAACTCTAGTCTAGGAAGCTCAAATCAATGATATAAAACCAATGAACAAATCAAAAACTTGTTCGCCTTATTTTTAGCTTCACCGCAAGTGTACGGTGTAGTTTATAGAATAGGGTAAGCAAGGTCGTATCCACGAGAGACTAATAAATTTATGCGCTAAGTATTGAACTAAGATAGTCTTATTTTTATTTAGACGATCGAAATTTGATAATTGTTGTAGAAGTAAAGACAAGATTAACCACAAAAACACAAGATACTAAGAATAGTGGAATTATCAAGGGAATGAAATGGATTGCCGGGTTATGGTTTCAATTAATATTCCTCTTGTTGTCCGATTTAATCAAAGTCAAAGTTATTATCACTACACCTATAAGACGATCACAACGGTATTTTATCCTCCCTCTCGAGATGTATATAAAGTGTAGATTGGAATATCTATGCTAGCATCTCTACTCAACATAAGATAACAACTCCCAAATGCAGAAAAGATCATATATCCTCACAAATATTCACAAACCTCTCGATTATGCAAATATTCATGTCAAGTACTCAAGATCTAATATCGAAACTCATCTCTCGAATTATGAATCAATATATCAAACATGTTAAATCATTGGCCAAATGATAAAACAAGAATAAGAACAAAGTACTCAAATAGGCTTCAAGACAATAGCTTCAATTAAGATTAAAACATTCAACAAGAGTTCAACTAATCTACTTCCAAAACCCGGAAATCACAAGAAGTTTAGCTGCAGCGCGCACATAACACACCGGGCGCTGCGCAGCTGGGTTAAGCGCCGCAGCGCATCATCGAATTGGCCGCTGCCCAGATTTTCGCCTCCGCGCTGCAGCGCCTTAGTTTTGGCGCTGCAGCGCCATCCAAACGTCCGAATTCGGTTTTGAGTCCTTCATCAAAGTTGTAGCCCTATCTCTTAGCTTTCTATAGCCACTTGAATCACCTCAATATCAATTTTGTAGAGAGAGTTATGGTCAAAATACTAAACACTGCCAGTGATGGAAATTTCAGACGCGTTTGGACGTTTCTTCAAATCAATCTCGTTGTTTGCTCGTTTGTACTTCTTTTGATATACGATTCATTACTATGACTATAAACTCAATATAATTGGCTCTCAACATGGATTGGCTACTCAAATGACTCAAAATAATCAAAAACAACACAAAACTCAAGTCTAGGAAGCCCAAATCATTGGTATAAAACCAAGTGAACAAGAGAACTCGATCAAAATAACACAACTGCAAGACGAGTGAATCCAACTAACTTACTCCAACCTGATGTAAGATGGCTGAGAGACCATCCACCAGAACTAATCATTGGAGATGTAAGAGAAGGTGTCAAAACGAGATCCAGAACTCAACAAGAAGCAATGTTCACATGCTTCATCTCACAAATAGAACCAAAAGATGTGTCTCAAGCATTGGATGACACACATTGGATTCAAGCTATGCAAGAAGAGCTGAATCAGTTTGAAAGAAATAAAGTGTGGGAATTGGTTCAAAGACCTACCCATCAAAATGTTATTGGCACTAAATGGGTGTTCAGAAACAAGATGAATGAGGAAGGTTATGTGGTAAGAAACAAAGCAAGATTGGTAGCCAAAGGATATTGCCAAGAAGAAGGGATAGATTTTGATGAAACATTTGCTCCTGTGGCAAGATTGGAAGCCATAAGGATGTTTCTTGCCTATGCAGCTCACAAGAACTTTATTGTATATCAAATGGATGTAAAGAGTGCATTTCTTAATGGCATATTGAAAGAAGAAGTGTATGTTGAACAACCTCCAGGATTTGAGAAGACTCTTGGAGATAAAGTATACAAACTCAAGAAAGCTCTATATGGGTTGAGCAGGCACCTAGAGCATGGTATGATACATTGTCACAATTCTTGATCGAGAACGGATTCACAAAAATCAAAGTGAGCAGTAACACTCTTTAATTCAAGATAGGAAGAGTATCGCTTGTTCAAATATATGTGGATGATATCATCTTTGGATCCACAAACAAAGAGTCATGTGTGATAAATTTTCAAATCTCATGCAAAGCAAATTGAAATGAGCATGATGGGAGAGTGACATTCTTCCTTGGACTTCAAGTGAAACAATTTGAAGGACGGAACTTTCATAAGTCGGACAAAATACACCAGAGAGATTTAATGAAGAAATTCGGTATGGAAGAGAAGTCTTCGTGAAAATACCAATGAATACATCGTCAAAATGGATATGGATGCGGATGGCAAAGTAGATCAAACAAGATCTGAGCACTTATTGGATCATTGCTATCTCACAACAAGCGGTCGGACATCACCTTTCTTTGTAGTAGGTGTATGTGCAAGATTTCAATCTACTCAAAAGAAAGCCACATGATTTGACAAGAGAATTTTGAGATATTTGAAAGGAAGCCAAGAAGTTGGCTTATGGTATCCAAAGGAAGGTGGATTCAAGCTAATTGGTTATTCGGACTCGACTATGTTGGATGTAGAGTTGACAGGAAGTGCACCTCGGACACATGTCAAATGCTTGGAAATAGGCTAATTTCCTGGTTTAGCAAGAAGTAAAATTCAATAGCCACCTTCCTCAAAAAAAAAAAAAAAATTCAATAGCCACCTCACTGAATACATAGGCTGCAGGCACATGTTGTGCCCAAGTCTTATGGATGAGACAACAATTTGAGAGACTATGAGGTTGAGGAAAAAGAAATTCCAATTATGTGTGATAACACAAGTGCAATTGCAATCACTCAAAATCCGTGTTGCATTCAAGAACAAAGCACATTGATGTCGATATCACTTCATAAGAGATCATGTTGAAAAGAAGGACATCACCTTGGAATATATTTCAATTAATAAACAAGTTGGTGACATTTTCACAAAACCATTATGTGAGTCAAGATTTGAAGAACTCAAGCATGAATTAGGGTTAATTGAGCCGAGTTGACACTCGAAGTAAAACTCAAAGAAAAGAGATGAAAGCATGAAAAGAGGAAAAAGAGTGAACTCGTAATTGACTAAGTGAATCACCAGTGTCGGAAAGTCAGTTGTCCGAGTTCTTGTGGTGAGTCACAAGGAGAATAGCGAGAAGAAGGATTGAATCGGCTAAGGAGTAAGTGAGTCATTTATGAGCAAAGTGACAAAAACGATCGTTTTTACTAAGCGGGAATGTTTTTAAGAATGACGTCGGCATAATTATGAGCGTACAGTCAAAAGTGCACACCAAGCCGATTGGATATAAATCTTTTGCCGCATTAAATGCGAGAACTTAAATGCTAATCGGCGTGCAAGATCTAAGCCGTTGATCTTGATCAAATTTCAAAAACCACCCGCACGTCCTTTCATAAACCATACTTAAACCATTTTCGTCCGTTTCTCACTCATTTTACCCAAAACTGTTCATCATCTCTCGGAAAGCAAAAGCAAAAATTTTCTCTCAAAACCCTATCAATCCTCGATTCGGTTTTCAAGTTTCGTTCGGTAAAACATCTCGAAATGGCATCTACTCATGATTTTGTCAAGCTAGGAAAACAAATCCACACGGGTCTCTTTGTGGACTTGATGGTATGGTTAAACAAGGGTAAACGACATCCTCGTGAAGAAGATTCTTTGAAAAAGCGGAAACATCTAGATTAAGACCATTTTTGACGATGGAGTTCCCAATGACCTACGTAGAAGAGGTCGCGAGTTCTACGTGAACGCCGAGGTTCACGCACGAGGGCATCAAGTCCCTGTTCATGGAAAGGAGTTCACCATTCGCAAGGATGCGCAAAACATCTTGCTCATTCACGGTGGAAGGAGTGCGGAAATTTATGAAGGCGATGTTGACACATTCGCCGCTTGGAAGGAAGTAGCCAAGTCCGATTGTCTTTGCGAAAGTAGTCTATCTGACTAATAAGAGGTCTTTGAAGGAGGACTACCACAAATTCTTTGGACATCGTTGCCAAATGCATAGACCTCAAATTTAGGAGCTTTGACCGAGTTGTCCAAAGCAAAGTTGATCGTGATGGTGCGATCATTGAAGAGAAGAAAGTGAATCGGGCGAGTTTGTATACAGACTGCGCCAAAATGTTGGGAATAAATCCTTCAAGGAGGATGGTACATTTGGAGGTTCCTCGGGATACGGCCTGGTGATTGGCGAATGATGGAGGTAAAGGAAGTCCTCTTCGACATGGAAAGGCGTTCCATGTAAACAAGAGGATGTTTCGATCAAACCTCTCGGGCGCACGAGAAGAGAGCCTACGCTAAGAGAGCTAATACTAGTGAGGGGGAATCGGTGACCTTGATGATACTGATTGTCTCCCTCCTCAAAAGAAGGCTGCTCTGCAGTGCTTAAGAAGATCTGCTGCTCCGGCAAAGAAAAAAGAAATGCTGCTCCGCCCGCAGGTCAGTCACACTGCTCCCACAGCCGTGTCTCTGCCCCGCGGCGCAAAAGTAGCGGAGAAGGAATCTGAAATACCTTATCCGATCGTCAAGAAAAGAAGAAGCGATAAGCCACAACGACCAGCTCCTCGAGAAGAAGACGACGGCACCGACCCCCACCGCCCAGGACTCGGAAAAAACCTTATCCGAACAGAAGTCCCTCGGTACAAACAAAAGAAGAAGGATCTTCAAGCGTTAGAGCTTGAGCCGGGCCGAGTCGACCACTCACCAAAAGAGATCCGAGAGGCTGGCTTTGGAGAAGTAGAGTCTCGAAATTATTGATGAAACGAGCCAAGTCTGCTTTGAAGGCGATCAAGAGAGGCAAAGCGAAGACACATCCGTAGTTCGAGCAGTTGAGACACAAGAAGTAGGCGAGAAAGCAAACTACTTTGTTGGGAGGTTATATCCCCTCCACAACGCGGTGACGGTATGGAGCACCAAAGCTTGCTACCTTCTATCCCGAGAACGAGGGCGACAAGAAGAAGATGATAGAGATGATGATGATGTGATGATCCTATCCCACCTTATCCGGACATCCAAAATCGTCTGAGAGTGGAGGAAGTGGAAGTTGAGTCGATCCAGGAACAGTTCCAAAGACACGAGTTTATCGAAGAATAAGAGGAAGCTGTTGAACTTTCTTGGAGTGACCATTGTGGTCCAAGCACTTTGGATGAAGAAAATCGCATGATATCTTGCAGATCTTCAAGGACAAGGAGAAGGAGAGACGGGCGAGAGGAAGGCGACGCTCGTGAAAAGGCCGATCTTTGTCCTTTTCTGGAACCACGCTGAACATACACATCCTCATCTCGACATTTTCTGCGGGAGTGAAGATGATGATCGGATCCCGCCACGCTCTGAGAAGAATTAGAGATGCAACAAGCCATGCGGGAATCCGAGCCCTACATGAGCAAATGATGTTGGAAGGACCGGAGAGTCTTCCACATCACGGTGGAAGTTGATCCCATGGGAGTGGTTCAGCAGATTGCCCTCTTTATTCTTTGCCACCACTTCCCGGCTCATTCGGAGGAAGGTGTTAAGGGAATTGGCGATGGCGGGATTGTGGGGACCCCAGTCGAGCCAACCCCTAATGAAGGTGTCTTACCACCGCCCCAATGGCTGCATACTCAATGGGAACAATCGAGTCGGAGACGAGTGACCCCATTCCAAGTCACTTAGCTGGTGTGCCGGTTGAGGGGAAACTCCCTCCACTGCAGCAAGGTCGGAGGATGCTACGGTGACTCCACAATGAATCTCGGAGGCAAAGTGGAGAAGGAACAATCACAGAATACACAACAAGTTGTCATCAACGAGGCTCGACAATTGAGACTGTCTCGGTGAGGTGCCAAGCTGCTTTGTGTAGGCCAATGACGCGCGATGCGTCGAGGCACGAGGAAGGAAGCGCCCGCAAGTTAACACTGGGGCACCGAAAGTGCAATCCATGGAGTTGAGACTCCAGTGGATGCCACCACAGAAGACCCCAAGACAGTGACTTTGTGGAAGGGGATGTCGAGCCTCATTGCAGTTGAGACTGCGCGGGGAGGTAATGAAGGCCAACGGGAGGTTGAGACTTCGGGGGTAAAGAGGCGAGGCACAAAACATCCCTCCTACCATCATTGATCCATCGAAAAGGAGATAAGTGCTCTTCGACTCCCAGGATAATCCTGATGTAACTTTTCCGGGATCGAAGGTGAAGATAGTCGAGTCATCCCCTATTGCGAGATCAAAAGACTTAGCCGAGGATGTTCCAACCACGAGTAAGTCGACCTCAAGACTACTCGCCAAACATTCAACTTTGATGATGAGCCACCCATGGCAATCTCGTCATCGTCCGATGATGCTTCCGATAAGGTCGAGGACGATTAACTCATTTGGAAAAACCGCTAAGCTAAGACCGCGAAGGTTGTTGAGACAGTGAGGCTCAAAAGTCGGGTCGACTTCCCAACAGAACCACAAGCCCGAAATAGAGTCCATGCGCGTGAGGCTCCCAAGGCTGCAGCGAGTTCGACTCACGGGGGGACTTCACGAGCACCATTTATCATTGAAGCAATTCGATTGCCCATGAAGATCCTTTTGTAGAATCATTTCCTTTCTCTCGGAGGTACCCGAGCCTCTCGAAGAATCACCGAGAGATCACGAGCGCTTCCACGGACCCGACCTGTTATTCCATCGAGACACCATTGTTCAGTGACTATGACTTTTGACGCCGCTTAGCCGTGTTGAAACAGAGGAGACAAGCGAAGTTCGGGAAGTTTTCAAAGCCTTATTTGCTTTGAGATTGAAAAGATGGAGAGGCACCAGGCCTCCTTTGGACATGAGGTGGATAATGATCGCCAACCTTACTTCGCTCATTTGCGAGGCATAATAGTCGATCCGGGAGTGGTGGCAACAAAGCAGAGAATAATGCGTGTGGAACAAGCTCGATATTTCAGGACATTGTTCAACAAGTTGCTAGTCGGCGGGATGAGAATGTCGATGCAAAGACAAAATTGCAAGAGCACATCGAACAAATGCATGAATCTCACACCACGAGAGATAAAGGCATTGCGTGAACACAATAAGAACAAGCTCTGCGCGTGGAAGAGAATATGGATCAAAAATTCAGTCTTCTCATGCTGAGATGAAGTTTAGTAGCAGTGAATCCAACGCCACCCGCACCGAGTTCCGTGTCGCATACTCGCAGCCAGATTGACGTAACTCGGCTATCGCCAGACTAGACTTCTTGCTTGCTAGCTTGTTTCAGGATTCTCTCTCATTTGATGATGCCAAAAGGGGAAGAGGAATACCTAAAGGCGTGAAGGGATACGAAGGCGAGAAGGAGGAAGCGGTATTTGTGAAGGAAAGACAGTGAGAAGTAATAAGAGAAGAAATGGAAGTCTGTTGGGGGAAGGCCGAAAGATGTGACCTTGATGATTGCTAAAACCCCTCAACAAGGTGTTGTCACGGTGATATTATCGGCAAACTCGATGACTCGCCACTCCAACACTGCTATACCTATGGTTGTAAAGAGAAAGACGATTGAAGCGAGGGATGAAGAAAGTGGAAGGAAGGATGGATGCCCGAGTTATGGATATTTCGAAACAACATGGAGGCATTCCAACAGACGCAGACACCTATGCCATTTCGAGATGCCGGAGGCGAGGCAAGATCTGTTGATGAATTCAAGACGCTCGCATCTCGAAGGTTACTTATAAATATGTCCACGGCTCATGCCTGGGATTTGTCTTGGGAAAAAGGTCTCACACTATGTGAAAAAGTGAGCGATGAGACTCGCGAGTCTCTCTGGTCACTCTGCTAGTCACTCGGTTGAAAACGAAGACCCCAAGTCAATACACGCCCGAGAGGAAGAGAAAGAAGCGGATGTGGAGGAAGAGGTTTTAGACCAGACCGCCCAAAAATATTGAGTATATAGATCCAGGCAAGAAATGAGGGATCTATTGGGCCGATTTGTGAAGTAGCCAACTGCAAGTGGCTAACAACAATGAGTATGTGAAAAGAATTGAAGAGGAAAATAAAAGACAAACTCGGCTATGGGAGGAAAGACAAGAAAGACGAGAAGAGATGAAGGCGCGAGGAAGGGCATATGAAAAGAAGAAGGCGGTGAAGATGAGAAAAAGGGAAGAAGGTCGAAGAGACAGAGTGAAGAAGATGAAAGAAAGAGTCGGCGAAGGAGATGAAGTGTTGTTGTCCACCCCTTCGTGTATTTTACTATGTAAATACATTTTTATGTAAATCTTACGTACATTGAATAAAATTGTACAATTTCTATACTTGTGGAGATATAGAACATCATGGTTACTTTAAGGTCCATTTAAGCTCGATACATTTTCTTTTGATTCAAGCTCGATATACTTTGTAAACAACTATGTAAAGAACAAGAATGTTATGATCAATAAAAGATCGATTCTAATCATACAGCGTGATTCTACATTTACTGTATGTATCTTTTTTTGTTTAATTATTGATGTATGTTTTAAGTTTTGGCATCATCAAAAGAGGGAAATTGTTGGGATATTATTTTGTAGATTTTGATGAATGCCATGTAAAACTTAGAATAGGAAGTTGGCACCCCATTTTTGTTGTAAATTGCATTATAATAGCTAGGGCTGGTCGAGCCGAAGTTGAGTTAAAGCTGACTATGCTGAACATGCAAGAAGACAATCGAAGACTAGAAGGAAGACTCATTGTGGGCGGTGAGTATGGCAAAGAAGAGAAGATAGGAACTCGTGAAGGTGCGGTGAGATGCGGTGAGTGAAGTATCGTCAAGTCTACTCAAGATAGCCAAGTCTCAAGTTGAAGTGAGAAGAGTCATCCATGATTGGAAGTCGACTCGAAGTCACCTGGGGGAAGGCAAGGAAATGCGGTCAAGTCGAGATAATCGAAAGAGATCATTGCCGTAAATCAAGAGAATTACTTAAACAAGTAATACTTCCATACTACCTTTCTTAAAGTGCACGATCCCGGAAGCGTGCAAAAGGAATAAACCAATGGGGAAGCACCGCACACTGTGTCGGATCTCCGAAAAGTGAAGGATCATGTATACGAGGAAATGTCAATTCTAAGAAGCGCAACAAGACAAGCCAACGTCACAAGTGACTTTAAAAAACAAGCCTATCTCTTCAACGGGCGGATTTTTGAAAGACCACTATAAAAGGTGAGGAGTTTATTTGAGAAAAGGTTACCTTGACCATCCGAGAATTGAATACAAGCAAGAAAGAAACATTTGTAAACTGAAATATTCTCAAGTTATTGAACACTCAATCCTCAAGCCTACATTACGAAGGAAATCAATCCTACACTCACCTGTGAAGGAAATACGACTTCAATCGGTTGAAGAGCAAACATTTAAAGAATCAAGGGGTCTACATTCCACGAAGGATTGTAGGAAGGTTCAAGGTCGAACGGACTTAAGTTATTTGGAGGGCTTCATGATCAAATCCAAGGAACTTGAGCAAGTGGGCTGTAGTAGCAAAGCGATTTGCCCTGTGAAGAAGGCGAGTCGTATGAGAAGCCAAATTTGTGTGACCAAGGCATCTCAGATCGAGTCCCAAAGGATCAAGTCATTTTGTGTGATCAAGACTTGTATACGGGATCGTTAACCACTCTGTATTGATCAATACTTAGTGGATTCCTCCAGGAGTTGGAGAAGAGAGGAGTAGAAGAATTACCCCATCTTTGAACCTCTATAAAAACTTATTTCATTATTTACATTTCAAAGCACTTTAATTTTCGCATATTACACTTTTATCTGCTGATAAATTTGCAACCCAATTGATAATCAACAAAGTGCTAAAACCAAGTATTGAAACAAACTTAAACCAAAATCAAGGGTGTTAAGTCTTCATTGAAAAATATATCGCGTCAAGTTAAGTCTTTAGTCAAAACAGTGAGTTATTCTATCAACACCTCGGTCAGTGCGTTGAGTGACTAACTCACGATCAACTAACTTAGTCATTGTCCATCAAGGACTTAGGTGTAATCGAATACAAAGTGGTTATCATCCGGATGCAAGTCTTTGATCACATTGGTGACTTATTCCTTTGGGGACTAAGTCGGAGATGCATTGGTCACACTGGTGACTTTTCGTCCGACTCGGCTACTTCCGGGTGGTGCTTTGCTATGACTAACTTTCTCAAGCTTCTTGGATTTGATCACGAAGCCCTCCAATAACTTGAGATTGGTCCGACCTTGAACCTTTCTACAATCCTCCTTGGAAAGTAGACCCCTTTTGCTTCTTCAAAAGTTTTCTCTTCAACAGTTTGAAGTTGTCTTTCCTTCACAGCTTAGTGTTGGATCGATTTCCATCGAGATTTAGGCTTGAGGATTTTGCTAGAATAACTTGAGAATATTTTGCAGGTTATAGAATGAATGATGCTTGTTATCTCAGGTATGCAAGGTTCAGGGTTAACCAAGGAAACCTTTTCTCAAAGTGATTCCTCAGCCTTTTATAGTGAACTTTCAAAAATGCGCCGTTGAAGAGATATGATGATTTTCAAAATCACTTATGTTCGTTGGCTTAATTTGTTGCAATCCTTGATGTTGACATTTCCTCGTATTAAATAAACGTTGACTTTTGAGAATCGACACGAGGTGCGTCTTCCCATTGGTTTATTCCTTTTGCATGCTTCTAGGACCGAGCACTTTAAGACATGGCAAAGCATGAAAGTATTACTTGTTTAAGTAAATTCCTTGACTTACGTACAACGGATTTTTTGATCGTCTTCACTTGATTGCGATCCTTTATTCCCAGGTGACTTTGAGTTAGCTTCCAATCAATGGATGACTCATGTCACTTCAACTTGATACTTGGCTTCTTGAGTTGACTTGGTGACTTTTCATACGGTACATGTCTCGGTGATACTCCTTCGATTGAGTCCTTGATCTTCTTTCTCTCTCGCCATACTCACTGTTCCTCAATGAGTCTTCATTCGATCTTGATTGACTTCTTGTATTCTCAGGCATAGGCTGACTTGACTCAGCTCATACAACCCTATATATTAGTACAAATTACAAGGAAAATGGGGTGCCAACTTTCTAGTCTAAGTTTTACATGGCATTCATCAAAATCTAAGCTATAAATTTCCCAACAATTTCCCCCTTTTTGATGATGCCAAAACTTAAATACATACAAATAATATGTAAATAGCAAAGATACATACAAACAATGCGAGAAACAAAGAATGTATGTGTTAAATAGATCGTTTTATTGATCATATCATTCTTGTTTTTACACTTTTTCTGTTTACAATGTATCGATCAATCGAGATCATATACTATTTATACGCAAAATACTGATTTTTCATTAAATGTACAGAAGACTTACATACATATGTATTTACAAAAGTAAAATACATGAAGGGGTTGCGCAACACTTCATCATCGCCTTTTGCCTTCTTTCTTCTTCAACTCTTTTTCTTTTCTTTTCTTCTTCTTTGCTTTCTTCCTCGGTAAGCTCTCTTCGCAGACTTCATCTCTTCTTTTTCTTTCCCATCTTTCTTACCACAATGATCTTGCCTTTTGTTTTCCTCTTCAATCCTCTTTACATATTCAACATTATTCCTCTTCACTTCCGGATTGGCTACTTCATCATTATCTGCACCCAATAGATCCTTCCCTTCTTGCCTGGATCTATATATTCAATATTTTTGGGTAGAGGTCTAGGTTTAAAGCCTCTGTCTCCGCCACTTCTTCTTCCTCCTCTCGGGCGTGTATTTATCTTTGAGTCTTCTTCTTACAAAGAAAGTGACCAAAGTGAGGATCGCTAGCTAGTAGTCGTTGTTTGTCGCCTTCTTCACACACGACTCTGGACCTTTTCCCAAGACAAGTCCCGAGGCTTGGGGTATGGACATGTTTTTGAAATATCCTTCGGACTCGAGCGTTTTGAATTCTTCAAGATCTTGGCTCTTGTCCGTCATCCGGAATGGCATCAGTATCTTTTCCTACCGGAATGTCTCCAAATTGTTTCAACATTTCTTCAACACAGACTTCCGTTCTCTTGTCAAAATCCTCCATCTCCGCTTATACAATCTTTTTCTTATGAGACATGGGCACAATAGAGTGATAGAGCGGCAGATTCAAAAGTTTGCTGATTATCTTTGTTGTGACATGACCTTCTTTGAGGGGTTTCAAGAAGCATTAAGGTTACATCCTTTGACCTTTCCCCTCAACAACTTTTCCTTTTCGTTCTCTTCTCAACGATTTGCATCCTGTCTTCTCTACAATAGTTGTCTCTTTCAAACTCTTGAGGTATTCCTCTTCCCCTTTTTGGCATCATCAAAGGAGAGAGGAACTCCTGAAACATCCCACAAGCATGAAGTCCATCTGCGATGGTTGAATTCTCGCTGAGTCGGTGTGGCATAGGCTATACGAAATTCGAACGGGTGGCCTTCGACTCACCAGAACCAGTTTCATCTCAGCCATGAGGAGGCTGAATTTGGCATTCATAGTTTTCTCAAGTCGTAGAATTTCTTTCTTTCGAAACTCCTGCAGCTGACTCCATTTGTTTTGTGAGAGGCATGCAACCTCTTAATGTACTTCTGCATTCTCTGCTTCATATCAAGATTGTCTGTGCTCCAAACAAGCATCCTATTATAAACTTAAGAAGTCTATGTAAAACAACCTCCGGGGTTTGAAAATTTTCTAGGCCTAATGATGTTTATAAACTTAAAAGGCCTTGTATGGTTTAAAACAAGCACCGTGTATGGTATGATAGACTTAGCTCTTTTCTTTTACAACATGGTTTTACAAGAGGTAAAGTTGATACTACTCTCTTTGTTTTTGAAAAAGGGCAAGATTGTTTACTTGTGCAAATTTATGTTGATGATATCATCTTTGGTGCTACTAATGAATCTTTGTGCAAGAAATTTTCTAAGTTGATGCAAGGTGAATTTGAAATGAGCATGATGAGGGAGCTTAATTTCTTCCTTGGACTTCAAATTAAGCAGTGCCAAGAAGGTATCTACATTTCGCAATCTAAATATACAAAAGAACTTTTGAAAAAGTTCGGCATTGAAGAAGGAAGAACCGTCTCTACCCCTATGGCAACAAATGTCAAAATTGACAAAGATGAGAAATGCAAGTCCGTGGATGAATCAAAGTATCGGTATGATTGGTAGTTTATGTTTGATACATGTTTTTTTCTTAATTTTGATGATTTTATTTTTACACCAAAGCAATGTTTTTAATTGTTGTCCAAATACTCTAAAATGATTTAAAATGTTTTTACTATTTATTCGGAGTATTTCTTCAAGTTTTATTTTAAATAAAATTGGACAACACTTTTAATGATTTTATGTTAATATGTTTTTACATCAAAACAAGGTTCCTAAATGTTGTCTAAATACTCCCGATCGGTTTAAAATGTTTTTACTAAATTTTCAAGTATTTCTTGAGTTTTATTTTCAACAAACATTGGACAACATTTTGTCTCGAGGTCAACCGGTCACCCTATAGGGCAACCCGTACCGAAGATGAATTTTGGAACAGAAAATGAGACGGAATAGTATTTGGCTAAAGGTCGACCGGTCAGGGTGTCAACCGTGGTGGCGTCGGCCGTCGACATCCATGTCGGCCGTGAATTACTGGGCATTGTTTTTGAAACAAAACTTCACTCCTTGTTTTTTTGCATCAAGGGGACCGGTCCCTGTAGGGGTTGACCGGTCGAAGAACCCCTGGGACCGGCCGCCGCCCCTTGTATTTCTGCTGTGTTCTTTCCTTTTCTCTTATCGTCTTGTGACGGTCGCTTCTCAAGTTTGACAACAAAATTTTCGACCGTTTGACAAATGAGACAACTTTTCCTTAAATTGTGGGATTGATTTCTAACAGCTATATTCTTGATTTTAATTGTATTTTTCTGTAGATTTTCAATCCCCAAGAGGAGCCTATGCTTGATTAAACATCTCCTATAAATAGAGGAAGTTTTGGAGCAACCTATACAACAATTGAGATACAACACAACAAGATACATTCCAAGCAAACACTTGTTCTTCATAGTTATTATTCTTGTTGTAATTTTGCCTAGCTTATCACCTTCACATCTTGAGGTCTAGGCTTTCATTTCTTGATTACACTTGCACTCAAATTGTATTATTCATTATTGAGTTGTAATCTTGATTTTGGTCATCATTCAACACAAGACATCCTTGTGAGTATTCTTGTGGAAAGAATACGCTGGGTGATCTAGGTGATAGGTGTTTCAAGAGTGTGGTACTCTTGAGGTGTTGAAGAATTTGGTATTCTTCAAGATTGAAGATTGTGGTGATCTTCAAAGTTGTTGTTGAAGGAAGATTGTGGTAATCTTCAAAGGGAGATTGTGGTAATCTCAAAGGTGGTGTTGAAGAAAGAGTGTGGTGCTCTTCAAGGTGTTGTAAGTTGAATTTGTATTAATTGTGGTAATTAATAAAATTCTTTTTCTTTTTCAAAACCCATCCCGGATATCCTGGGGTGGTATTAGATTAGGCCCTAGGTGGGTTGAACTACTATAAATCGACGCGTGTTATTTATATTCCGCACCTTTTTATTATCTTGGCGTATTTGGTTCGAAAAAGAGGGCATAATCGAAAAGATGGAGATAATCTATTCACCCCTCTAGATTATCATAGCCGCTTGGACTTACAGTTTAATTTATTTAACCACAAGTAGACCGGACATTCTTCATGCCGTATGCCTATGTGCTCGTTTTCAAAGCAATCCCAAAGAATCTCGTATGAGTGCCGTTAAAAGGATTTTTCGATATTTGAAAGGCACTATTCAATATGGTCTATTTTATCCAAAGAATGAAAAATTTCTCTTAACGGTTATAGGATTGATTATGCGGGTAATATTGATGATCGGAAAAGTACTTCGCTCATGTCAATTTTTAGGCGATTGCCTAGTTTCTTGGTTTTCAAAGAAACAAAATTGTGTTTCACTTTCAACGGCCAAAACCGAATATATTTCATGACTTTTTGTTGTACACAACTTCTTTGGATGAAACAAACCTTAGCGGATTACAAATGTTCTTTTGAAAATGTTCCTATATTTTGTGATAACGTATCCGCTATTAATATTGCTCAAAACCCTATTCATCATAATCGTACTAAATATATTGAGATTCAACATCATTTTCTAAGGGATTGTGTTTCTAAGCGAAAAATTGAGATATCTTTCGTACCATCTCAAGATCAATTGGCGAGATATTTTTAAAAACCACTATCTTCCGAGACTTTTGCATCTATACGAGCTCGGTTAGGCATAATGCATATTGAATGAGGTTTACGTTTGCATTTTGCACGGTTTTAAAACTTAAGGCGAAAAATCGAATTTTGGTTGAAAATTCGGATTTTGGAAAACAAGTTGAGGCAGGTGGGCTGGTGGTGAGGGAAAGCGGTCGGACCTCACTGACTGGTCGCCCTCACCGCCGTGCCGGTCGCCACCGCCATTTTATGGTTTAAAACGTTTACGCCGCCGGGACTTAGCCATTTTGGCTCAAAATGTTCATTTTTCTTCCCCTTCGCCAATTGCACACAAATTTCACTCAAAATCTGTTTTCTTGCATTTATTTCATGTCTTGAACTTAATTTAGCTCGATTATCATCATCATTGCTCATCTTTACCGATTGAATGGTAAGAATTCTACTTCTTTTGCTCAATTGAGTTGAACACACGAGATTGTGACTTATTTGTTATTTTTGATGAAAAATTCATATGATTGTGATGAGCTTATTATTTATGATATATTGAATTATGTTTGAACTGATTTGGTGATGAAATATTTTGGCTAGATTCATTTACAAGGGCTTTATACAACTTGTTCCATTTTCACGTCCACAAGGTGTTCGATGAATTGTCACAAAGAATTTTTCAACTTGTAGATGACTCCCACGCTTTCAAATGTCTTATATACTTATTGAGATCATGTCTTGACAATCAAACGAGCTTATGGATATCATATGATACATTTCTCCCATTTTTATTCGGTTACTAAGCTTATCTTTTCAATGGTTGATGAAACATCTCTTTGGCAAACTTTGATATACATGTATGATGTTTTTATCATGCTAACATTCTTTTGATGATTCCAAAGGGGAGAAACAGGAAATTGGCTCGCTAGCTCAAAGAAGCTAATAAAAAGCTCGCTATAAAAGCTATAAGCTATGGCTTTCTAATGCCATAATTTGTAAAGAATACTTATTCCAATGGTTGTAATATGGACTTGTGTTGGGAAATTTATTTTTAGATTTTGATGAATGCCATGTAAAACTTAGACTAGAAAGTTGGCACCCCATTTTCTTTGTAACTTGCATTGTAATAGATAGGGCTGGTCGAGTGAGTTAAGTCACTATGCCTAAATATGCAAGAAGTCAACCGGAGACTAGAATGAAGACTCATTGTGATGCTAATGGCACGACAAGGAAGAGAAAACAGGAACTCGACCGAGAAGTATCAGGTGAGATTTCTTTGTGTGAAGTGTCGGTCAAGTCAACCCAAGATAGCCAAGTCTCAAGTTGAAGTGACGGATGAGTCATCCAATGAATGGAAGGCGACTCAAGTCATGCGGGAAGTTAAGGAACTGCAGTCAAGTCAAGACAACTGAAAAGGATCCGTTGCACAGAAGTCAAGAAAATTACTTAAACAAGTAATACTTCCATACTGCCTTTCTTAAAGTGCTCAGTCCCAGAAGCGTGCAAAAGGAATAAACCAATGGGAAGCACTACACCCGTGTCAGAACTCTGAAAAGCTGAAGGTTCATTCAATACGAGGAAATGTAAATTTCGAGGACTGCAACAAGACAAGCCAATGACCACAAGTGTCTTTTGAAAATTAGCCTATCTCTTCAACGGCGATTTTCAAAAGAACACTATAAAAGGCTGAGAATCAATTTGAGAAGAGGTTACCTTGACTACCTATACTATGAACATTCAAGCTATCATTTTTGAGCTATAGCCAAAAAATATTCTCAAGTCATTCAAGCTTAATCCTCGGACGAGAACATCGAAGAAATCAATCCAACACTTTTGTGAAGGAAAGATGAATTGATCAGTTGAAGAGGAAATATTTAAAGAATCAAAAGGGTCTACATTCCAGAGGATTGTAGAAAGGTTCAAGGTCGAACCAATCTTAAGTTCTTGGAGGGCTTCGTGATCAAATCCAAGAAACTTGAGCAAGTGTTTGTAGTAGCAAAGCATTTGCCTGTGAAGAAGAAGCCGAGTTGGACGAGAAGCAGTTTGTGTGACCAAGGCATCTCTCATCGAGTCCCAAAGGATCAAGTGTTGTGTGATCAAGACTTGCAGACGGGTGATAACCACTTTGTATTCGATCAATACTTAGTGGATTTCTCCAGGAGTTGGAGAAAGAGGATTAGAAGAATTACCCCATCTTCGAACCTCTATAAAATTTATTGTGTCATTTAAATTTCAGCACTTCAATTCTGCATATTATTTTATATCTGCTGATAAATTTGCTATCCAATTGACATTTAACAATGTGCTAAAAACCAAGTGTCAAAACAAACTTAAACCAAATTCAAGGGTGTTAAGTCTTCCGCTGAAAACATATCACGTTGAGTTAAGCTTTAGACTAAGCAACTGAGTTATTCTATCATGCTCGATCAGTCATTGAGTGGCTAACTCTATTTGGTTAACTAACTTAGTGTCCATCAAAGACTTAGCTGTAAAGAATTAACTCGAACGATTTTAAAAGGACTAAATTGAAAAGTTGGTAAGGTTTATTCAACCCCCTTCTAAACCTTACACTCACACCCCTTGGGACCTACAAAGTGGTATCGGAGCGGTTGGTTCATTGAGCCTTCCGATGGCAGTTCTTGAACTAGATCTCCAATCTTTCAAAGTTTGCTTTAGCACTTGATCCTTCAAAAGTCTTTTATTTAGCAAAGTTATTGTCATGGAAGCAAATTTGACACGCATCCCTATGTTCACAATTGAGGAATTTGATGATTGGAAAATTCGTATGCGAGCTCATCTATCAAAGCATTACACGATGAAATATGGATAGTAATAGAAGATGGGCCACTACAAATTTTAAAAGTGAACACAAGTGCAAGGAGAGCTGCTGTTGAAGAAGAAGAGGATCTTTGCTTCCGGACGGCTATGGTTGAAAAACCCGTGATTTGAATGGAAAAATGATGATAGAAAAAGATACAATCTAGACAATGTGGCCAAGGACATTCTTTACAAGACTTTGGACAAAGCTATGTTCAACAAAGTCAAATCATGCAAGACGGCCAAAGAAATCGGGGTAAGCTAACCTTGATTTGTGAAGGCTCGAGTAGATCAAAGAAAATAAGCTATCTGTTCTTTGTACAAAAAATTGAAAATTTTAAAATGCTTGCAGGAGAAACCCTGGATCAACTAGATGCTCGATTCACGGAAATTACGACGAACTATCTCGCACTTGGAAAAAGAATATACAGAAGGAAATGTGTATGAAGATTCTAAGAAGTCTTCGGTGAGTGGGAAATGAAGGTCATGGCCTTGAGGCATTCCATGGACCTATCAAAAACATCCAACCATGAGCTATTCTCAAATCTCAAAGCCTATGAATTTGAGTGAGAAGAAAAAGACCAAGAAGAGAGTTGTGCCCAAAACAATGCTGCTCAATAGTTAAGGATGGGAAAAGAGTGAAGGCAAAGAAGTCATCGATCGGGAGGAGATTCCTTGATGGTTAAAAGATTTAATAAGTTTTTCAACAAGAATTACAAGAAGGCAAAGGTGAATCCTCCAGAAGACACTCGGCTCCGTCCAAATGAAGGAAGATAGGCCACCCAAGAGAGCGAGCATCAAAAGATCGAGTACCAAAAGAGCGACAATCCGAGAATGGAAAGAGTGAACAAAAAGTTGAGAATCTATCTTTGGGCGCAAGCAACCAGGTCACTATGCCATTGATTGCCCATATCATGTAGTCAACAAATACATGAGTGAAGAGGAAAGAAGAGTCTTGGGGAAAGAAGACAAGAAAAGAAAAAAGCAATGTTGGTGCAGAAACCGAGGCGAGACGCAGGCAAGCCAAAAGACACAACAGATTTCGAGAGAGTAGTGAAGGCGACTACTCGAGTGATTCGAAGAAGAAGCCTTGATCCGTTTAATGGCCAAAGAATAAGACCAACCTGACCAAGAAGATGAGGTACACTCTAACTCATCTCACTCGGTTCTAGTGATAGTGGTGATGACACACACTCTTCATCACCCACTAATCTTTATGATTCATTAGGCAAAATGATGAAAGACTTTGAGCACATTAAATCCTCACACACTTATTTGCTAAATGAGGAAAATAGCCTACTCAAAAGCAAAACTCACGGTGACTAAGGAGGTGAGTACTACGAGTCACATAGTGATGAGAATAAAGAACTAAAGGTTGAAAATATTAAGTTAATAGCAGAGATAGCTATAGAAAAGAGGGAAAATGACCTCAAAAATGTGATTGCCTCATTCACTAAGGCATCTAAATCTTTGGATGATCTTATTATGATCTAAAGAAAATGTGGAGATAAGATAGGCTTAGGATTTAATTCCTCTATGCTAAGTCAAGCTCCCAAAGTGATTTTGGAAAAAGGATCTTCAAGTAATGAAACATCTCAAAAATCCAAAACTCCAAATGGTGCACACACATTCATTCCAAAGCACAATCACAACCAAACTGGCCTTGGTTATAAAGGAAAAGGAAAACATCGATTGGGTATCTTTGAAAGGGCGGTGAGAAGAAATCCACCGAGTTCCTCGGCAAATTCCAAAAGAAAGTACTATGTAAAGAAGAAAAGCGAGTTACCAAAAACCCCAAAAGTTCTATAAAAGGAACACATATGATGGAAATGGTAGAAACTACCCAAGCCAAGTGATTGGTACAATATGGAAAATCAAAGAAAGATCTATGGAATACATGCACAGATGGCAAAGGCCTAGAACTCAAGAAAGGCCATTCCAAAGGCAAAAGATCTATCTTCAAAGACACACATATGCACCCAAACACCACACTCGGAGGTATCACAACTACCCAAGGAAGACAATTGCTAAAACACACACACAGGCATACATACAAAATAGACAATCAGTATGAACCCAAAACCCCAAGCAATTTTTCCAAAGTAAATTATGATTATGGCACAAATAGATGACAACCCCTTAGAGTCAAATCATTTGGCTATAGGCTAGTTGGATCATCTTACAAACACTAACCCCTTAGGACCCAGGCAAGTATGGGTACCTAAAAACTAAATTCCTTGATTGCGAGGTTCAAGGAGCGGTGAGTGCAAGGAACCTGGTACACGGATAGTGGTTGTTCGGACACATGACGACAGAAATAAGAAAAATCTATCAAAATTCAAGGAGGTTAGAGGTGCAAAAGTTATATTTGGAGGGAATAAAGCTCGGGGGAGAAATAAGAGGCATTGGATCCATCAAGAAAAATGGATTAGAGATCACATATGTTGCATATGTTGAAGGACTCTACTTCAATTTGCTAAGTATCGCCAACTCGTGACAAGGGCTATAATGTTGGATTCAACATGGGTGTATGCCAAATAAAGGACATGAATCTAATGAAGTAGTGCTACAAGGATGCGGAGACAAAAGAACATGTATGTGGTGGATTGGTCAATTGCAACACCAAGCACTTGCCTCTTAGCAAAACACGGCCGAATCAAGTTGGCGCGGGCACAAGAAAATTGAGTCACCGAATTTCAAAACAATTAACAAACTTGAAGTAATCTTGTAAAAGGACTTCCAGGACTCAATATACAAGAAGGAGAGTGTATGTGATGCATGCCGGATGGGGAAAGATCAAATCATCATTTAAAGAAAAGACATGTCCATCTTCAACAAGAATATTGCACTGTTACATATGGACCTATTTGGTCAGTTGAACAAACTAGCATAAGTGGAAAGAAATACACCTTGGTGGTAGTAGATGATTATTCTAGATACACATGGAAAATTTTCATGTGTAAGAAGAAAAAACCTTGCGAAGCTACCACAATCGATGAAGAGAATCCAAAATGAGAAGAGTCAAACCATCATTAAAATAAGATCGATAGAGGACCTGAGGTTTGTCAATGAAATAATAACTTCGATGTTGTGTTGAAAATGGTATTGCTCATGAACTATCTGCGGCAAGGACTCACAATGAGAATGGAGTTGCGAAAGAAGGAACAGAACTCTCAAAGAAGAAGCAAGGACCATGTTAGTTTGAGGCAAAGGTGCTAAAAGATTTTGGGTTGAAGCAATTAACACAACATGTTATACTTAAAATAGATGCATGATAAATAGACAACTGACAAAAACTCCTATGAGATTTGGACGGGGAGAAAGCCAAATGCATATTTTAGAATATTTGGATGCAAATGCTTCATCCATAATAATGGCAAAGACAACTTAAAGGCTTTTGATGCCAAAGGCGATGAAGGTATCTTCTTGGGATACTCGTTTGAAAGTAAAGCCTATAGAGTGCTCAACAAGAGGACAATGATTCTGAGAAGAGTCCATCCATGTGGTGTTTGATGAACCCAAGGTAAATGAAGAAGACATTGAAGAGTTAGGCGATAAGTTTGAATCAAAGCCCAATGTGAGAAGAGTCCCTATGTTGAAGGAATTTGGAGCAATTAACCGAGATGAAGAAGAGATAGTTTGAATCTCAAAGACAACTGGACAATCTGCTGACTAAGTGATAATGAGAGAGCTGCTCAAGACAACACACCGCAAGAAGATCGAATCGGCTAACTTACTCAACTTTGATGTAAGATGGTGAAGGACCATCCACTAGACCTAATCATTGGAGATGTAAGAGAAGGTGTAAGAACGGATCGAACTCAACAAGAAGCTATGTTCACTTGTTTTATCTCTCAAATAGAACAAAAGATGTGTCACAAGCATTGGATGACACACATTGGATTCAAGACATGCAAGAAGAGATGAATCGGTTTGAAAGGAACAAAGTATGGGAATTGGTTCAAAGACCATCCCATCAAAATGTTATTGGCACAAAATGGGTTTACAGAAACAAAATGAATGAAGAAGGTTACGTGGTAAGAAACAAGGCAAGATTGGTAGCCAAAGGGTATTGTCAAGAAGAAGGAATAGAATTTGATGAAACCTTGCCGCTATTGCAAGATTAGAAACAATAAAGATGTTCTTGCCTATCTTTGCACACAAGAACTTCATTGTATATCAAATGGATGTAAAAAGTGCATTCTTGAATGGATTATTGGAAGAAGAAGTATATGTTGAACAACCTCAGGGATTTGAGAGAAGACTCTTGGAGATAAAGTGTACAAGCTCAAGAAAGCTCTATATGGATTGAAAGAGGCACCAAGAGCATGGTATGATACATTATCACAATTCCGACCGAGAACAGATTCACAAAAGCAAAGTAGACAGAACACTCTTGAGAATTCAAGATGGGAAGAGTATCTTCGCTTGTTCAAATATATGTGGATGACATCATCTTTGGATCCACAAACAAAGAGAGCGTGTGATAAATTCTCAAACCTCATGCAAAGCAAATTTGAAATGAGCATGATGGGAGAGGCGACATTCTTCCTAGGACTCCAAGTAAAGCAGTTGAAGGATGGAACCTTCATAAGTCGACAAAGTACACCATAGAACTAATGAAGAAATTTGGTATGGAAGAGAAGTCTTACGTAAAAATACCAATGAATACATCGATCAAAATGGATATGGATGCGGATGGCAAGCTGTGGATCAAACAAGATCTGAGCACTCATTGGATCACTTGCTATATCTCACGGCAAGTAGGCGGACATCACCTTTGTTGTAGGGGTATGTGCAAGATTTCAATCTGCTCCTAAAGAAAGCCACATGATTGACGACCAAGAGAATATTGAGATATTTAAAGAGAATCCAAGAAGTTGGCTTATGGTATCAAAGGAAGGTGGATTCAAGGTAATTGGTTATTGATTCGACTATCTTTGGATGTAGAGTTGACGGGAAGAGTACTTCAGGTACATGTCAAATGCTTGAAATAGGTTAATTTCTGGTTTAGCAAGCAAAACTCAATAGCCACGTCCACGGTGAAAGCGAGAATACATAGCTGCGGGCATTTGTTGTGCCCAAGTCTTATGGATGAGGCAAAGTGAGAGACTATGAAGTTCAAGAAAAGGAAATTCCAATTATGTGTGATAACACAAGTGCAATTGCAATCACTCAAAATCTGTGTTACACTCAAGAACAAAGCACATTAATGTCGATACCATCTCATAAGAGACCATGTTGAAAAGAAGGACATCACTTTGGAATACATCTCAGCGATAAGCGGTTAGGTGATATATTCACAAAACCATTATGTGAATCAAGATTTGAAGAACTCAAGAATGAATTAGGGTTAATTGGTGAGTTGACACTCGGAAGACTCAAGGAAAAGAGATGGAACATGAAAAGATGGAAAAAAAAACGGAGCTCTTGAAATAGCTAAGTGAATCAACCGTATCGAGAAAGTCACCGCAACGCTTGAGTTGGGTGACGGATGAGTCACGATGTGGATTGAGAGAAGAAAAGTTGAATCGGCTAAGAAGCAAGCCGAGTCGCTTTGTGAGCAAAGTGACAAAAACGCGATCGTTTACATTAGCGGGAATGTTTTTAAGAATGACGTCGGCATAATTATGGCGTGTACGATCAAAAGTTGCATACCAAGCTTATTATTGGATATAAATCTTGCCGCATTAAATGCGAGAAATTAAATGTTAATCGGCGTGCACAATCTAAGCCATTGATCTTGATCAAATTTCAAAAACCGTCCGCACATCCTTTCATAACCTATACATATACCATTTCATCCATTTTCTCTCACTTTACACAAACAAGCATGTTCATCTCTCTCCAAGCAAAGAAAAGAAATTTTCTCTCGAAACCCTCTGATTTTCAAAGCACTTTTTCAAAGTTTCATTCGGTAAAACTTCAAGAAATGGCATCTACTCATGATTTTGTCAAGTTGGTAAAACAAATCCACTTTGGTTCTACCGTGGATTTTGAAGGAATTATCAAACGGGGTTTGACGAAACCCTTGTGAAGAAAATAGGCGATAAAGTGGAGAAATCAGGTGAAACCCTTTCTCACAATGGAGTTTCAAATGACCTACGTGGAGGAGGTCGCGCGGTTCCATGTGACGAGAAGTTCACGATGGCATCAAGTCCTCTGTTCACGGGAAGGAAATCACAATCACGCCAAGGATTTGGCGGAAACCTTTGCTTGCTACCAACGGAAGAGTGCAGGAGATCTATGAGGCCGCGTAAACCTGGGCATTGCATGGAAGGAAGTGGCCAAACCCGACTATCTTTGCGAAGGTTGTCTACGGTGACAAGAAGAAGTCTTTGAAAGAAGATTACCACAAGTTGTTGGATATTGTTGCCAAGTGCGTAGACATCAAATTTGGAAGCTTTAACCGGTTGTCAAAACCAAGCGATCGTGATGGGCTGCGATCATGGAGGAGAAGAAGGTAAAGCGGGCTGAGTTTGTATACGACTACTGCCAAAATATTGGGAATAAGTCATTCAAAGCGGATGGATCGTTCGGAGGATCTCTTGGGGTATGGCCTGGTGATTGGCGGTTGATGGAGGTGAAAGGTGTTCCTCTCCAACATGGAAAAGCGTTCCATGTTAACAAAAAGAATGTTCGATCAAATATCTCCGGAGCACGAGAGAAGAGCTTATGCCAAGAGAGCGAGACACAAGTGGGAGACTCGGTGACCCTGAAGAAAGCATTTGTCTCCTCCCCTCTCAAGAAGAAGAGCGCCCCCTGCGGCGAAGAAAAAGAAATCCGAACACCCTGCCCGGCCGCGCGGAGAAGGAACCTCAAATACCTTTTCGAGTTGTCAAGAAAAGGAGGAGGATCGACAAGCCTAGAAAGCCGACTCCTCGAGAAAAGAAAGAAGCAGGCCCCGCCGTCCGGACTCGGAGAAGCGCATCCGAACAGAAATTCCTCTGGTAAGGACCAAAAGGAGAAGACTCTTCAAGCGATCGAGCTTGAGAAAACAACTGAGTTTGCCACTCACCGAACAGATCGGCTAAACTTGGAGAAGTAGAGTCTCGAGAGATTATTTATGCAAGCGCAAGTCTGCTGAAGCCAATCGATGAGAGGCAAATCGAAGACCATTGTGGTGGACAGATACCGAGTGAGAAAAAAAAGCGACTAAGGCAAATTGAATCCCTGGCAGGACTATATCTCCACTGTCTCCACGATCTTTTTGAAGGAGTTGAAGCGTGAGTATGTGTAGGTCCCAAGGGTGTGAGTGTAAGGTTTAGAAGGGGGTTGAATAAACCTTACAAACTTTTCGATTTAGTCCTTTTTAAAGTTCAAAGTTGATACTACACAATCTGTGTCCTTGGTGATGACCAATTTAGTTAATCGTAGAGTTAGTCACTCAAAGACTGTTGAAGCTGTTGATGGAATAACTCGGTTGTTAAGACTGAATTAGCTCAACGGTAGTTTGTTTTCAATTGAAAGACTTAACACCCTTAATTATGGTTAAGCAATGATTTAATGCTTGGTTTAGTACTTAGAAATTATCAAGTGGATAGCAAATTTATCGTGATTAAACAAATAAGATGCGAGGAATTAAAGTCTTTGAAATGTAAATGACACGATAAGTTTTTATAGAGGTTCGAAGATGGGGTAATTCTTCTACTCCTCTCTTCTCCAACTCTGGAGGAATCCCTAGGTATTGATCAATATACAAAGTGGTAACAGTCCGGATACAAGTCTTGATCACCAAGTGACTTGATCCTTTGGGACTCGATCTGGAGATGCCTTGATCACTCGGTGGCTTCTCGCGTACAACTCGGCTTCTTCACAGGCATGTTTTGCTTGCTACTACAACCCACTTGCTCAAGCTCTTTGGATTTGATCACGAAGCCCTCCAAAAACTCGAGACTGGTTCGACCTTGAACCTTCCTACAATCCTTCGTGGAATGTAGACCCCTTGATTCTTCAATAATTTCCTCTTCAAGCGATTGAAGTTATCTTTCCTTCACGGTGAGTGTTGGATTGATGTGCTTCGTAATGTAGGCTTGAGGATTAATCTTGAATGATTTGAGAATATTTCGATTCTGATTCAAATAATTTTTGAATGTTTGTGGTTCAGTTAACCTTCTCTCAGAGTCATTCCTCAGCCTTTTATAGTGATCTTTCAAAAATCTGCCCGTTGAAGAGATAGGCTTATTTTTGAAAGTCACTTGTGGACGTTGGCTTGTCTTGTTGCAGTCCTTGAATTTGCCACTTCCTCGTATGAAATGTTCTTGACTTTTGAGTTCGACACGGTGTAGTGCTTCCCATTGGTTTATTCCTCTTGCACGCTTCAGGGTGAGCACTTCGAGAAAGGTAGCATGGAGATATTACTTGTTTAAGTAATTCTCTTGATTTTTAGGCAAATGAGATATCTTTGATTATCTCGACTTGATTGCATTTCCTTGCTTTCCCAGGTGACTTAGAGTCAACTTCCAATCATTGGATGACTCTCTGTCACTTCGACTTGAGACTTGGCTATGTTTAATCGACTTGATGATACTCCACTCAGTGCATCTGTTGTTCCTTGATCGAGTCCCTGTCTTCTCTTCTTTGCCATACTCTGTTTGTCTTGCAATGAGTCTTCCTTCTAGTCTTGATTGTCTTTTTGCATGTTTAGTCATAGGCGACTTAACTCGGCTTGACCAGCCTTATTTATTACAATACGATTCTGACAAGAAATGGGGTGCCAACTTCCTATTCTAAGTTTTACATGGTATTCATCAAAATCTAAAAATAAATTTCCCAACAATTTCCCCTTTTTGATGATGCCAAAACTTAAAACATTCAAAATGTAAATAGCAAAGATACATACGAGATAGTGCATTCACATAGAATGTATGCGTAGAATCAATCCTTTTATTGATCATAACATTCTTGTTCTTTTACACAATCTGTTTACAAGGTGTATCGAGCAAACATTTATGTCTACGCAAAACTAGAGAATTTACAAATGTATATTCTGAGAATACTTACATAAAGTGTATTTACATGGTAAAATACATGAAGGGGTGGACAACAACACTTCATCTCCTTTGCTACCTCTTCTTTTTCTTCTTCTTCAAAGATCTTTACGCTCTTCTTCTCTTTTTTCTCATCTCCCGCTTTCTTCTTCTTTTTTCATATGCCTTCCGGGCAGCCTTCATCTCTTCTTAGTCTCTCTTGTCTCTCCTCCCAAAGCTGAGTTTGTCTTTTATTTTCTTCTTCGATTCTTTTCACATACTCAAAGATTGTTTTTAGCCACTTGCAGATTGGCTACTTGGTCAAGACTGTACCAAAGAGATCCCTCCTTTCTTGCCGGATCTATGTACTCAATGTTTTTAGGCGAGAGGTCAGGTCCAAGCCTCTTCCTTCACCTTCGCTTCTTCCTCTACCTCTCCCCTCAGGCGTGTATTATCGGGGTCTTCTTCTTCCCCCGGTGAGTGACTAGCGGAGTGACCAGCAGAGTGATTGCCGTAGTAGTCCTTTGCTGTCGGCTTCTTCACATAGCGTGAGACCCTTTTCCAAGACAAGTCCCAAGCTTGAGCCATGGACATGTTTGCAAAGTATCCTTGGATGCGGCGTTTTAAATTCATCAACGATCTTGGCTCGATCCGGCATCGAGATGGCATAAGTGTCTCTCTCTTTGGAATGCCTCCATGTTGTTTCAAGATATTCATAACTCGGGCATCCATCCTTCCTTCCACTTCCTCCATCCCTCGCTTCAACTATCTTTCTCTTTTCGGCCATAGATATAGCAGAGTGTTGGAGTGGCGAGAATCTTTGGGAGTTTTTCCGATAATATCAGTTTGTGACAAGACCTTGTTGGGGGTTTGTGCAATCATCAAGGTCACATCTTTCGATCCTTCCCCTCAACGGACTTTCCATTTTTTTGTTTTGACACTTCTTGATTGTCTTTCCTTTCTGTTGCTCCTCTTTCTCAACATCGAACTCTTGTGACTTTTAGGTATTCCTCTTCCCCTTTTGGCATCATCAAAGGAGAGAGGAACCCTGAAACATATCTTGCAAGTGAAGTCGAGCTTTCTGATAGCCGAAGTTTACGCCTCGAGTCCAAGTCTGCGGAGTATGCGGCTCGAAATTGAGCGAGTAGCGTTGGACTCGCTGAAATTAGCTTCATCTCAACCATGAGAAGGCTGAATTTTCTATCCATGTTTTCTTCCGCACGCAGGAGGTCACTCTTATTTTGCTCACGCAGCACTTTCTCTCGGCGGTGTGAGCTTCATGCATGTGCTCAATGTGTTCTCTCAATTTCGCCTTTGCATCAAAGCATTCTCATTTCGCCATACCAACAGACTTGTTGAACAATGTCCTGAAGTATCTAGCTTGTTCCACACGCATTGTTTCTTCTTTGTTGCCACCATTCCCGATTCTCGACTATTATGCCTTTCAAGTCGGCAGTGAAAGGTTGGCATCTCTGTTGTCGATCTCATGTCCATAGAGGCCTGGTGCCTCTCCATCCGTTCAATTTCAGCAAATAATGCTTTGAACACCTCCGAACTTCACTATTCCTTCCATTGCGGTGACGGCCAAGCAGCGTCAAAGTCATAGTCAGCTGGAACGATGGTATCTGATGGAATGACATGATCTGGTCTGTGGAAGCGCGCGAGATCTCTCTCTGACTCTTCAGGGAGGTCGGGTACCTCCAGAGAGAAGGGAAATGATTCTACAAAGGAATCATCACGCCAACCGGGATTTGTTCAATGATGAGAGGTGCGCGTGAAGTTCCTTTTGAGTCGAACCTGCTGCTGACTTGGGAGCCTGCGCAGTGGACTCTGTTTTTGGGGTCTTTTGTGAAGTGGACCCGACGAGCCTCACTGTCTCAACAGCTTCGTCGATCTCAACTGGTTTCTCAATTGAGTGGACTGGTCTCGGCCTTATCGTAAACGTCATCGGACGATAATGTGATTTCCATTGGTGGCTCATCATCAAAATTGAAAGTTTGTGAGTAGTCTTGAGATCGACTTGCTCGTGCTTGGAACATCCTCAATTTGAGTCTTTTGGATCATCACGGGGATGACTAAACCTTCTTCGTCGCTTCCGATCCCGGAAAAGTTACATCGGGATTATCCTGGGAATCATGAAGTGCACTTATCTCCTTTTCTCGATGGATCAATGATAGTAGGAGGATGTCCTCTACTTGACTTTTTACCCGGGAGGTCTCAACCTCCCGTTAGCCTTCATTACCTCCTGCAGTCTCAATCTGCGAAGCAAGGCCTTGACATCCCTTTTCGGCTGTCATGTCGGTATGGGTAAATCTGCGGTGGCATCCATTGGAGTCTCAACCCATGGATTGCACTTTCATCGCCCAAAGTGTTAACTCCTGTTCCTTCCTTGCCTCGGTTTCGCATCAGCCAGCGTCATTAGCCTTTCAGAAGCGGTTGGCACCTCAGTGAGACAGTCTCATGCATGCGAGCTTCGTTGATGACAACTTGTTTGTGTACTTTGTGTTTGTTCCTTCTCCACTTCGCCTCCTAGATTCGTTGTGGAGTCATCTGCAAAGCATCCTCCGACCTTGCTGCGGTGGAGGGATTTTCCCCTCGGTGGCGCACCGAGTGACTTGAATGGGGTCACTCGTCTCCAAACTCGGGTCATTTTCTTTTGAGTGTTCGGTAGTTGGGGCGGTGGTAAGATACCTTCAATAGGGGTTGGCTCGACTGGGGTCCCCACTATCCCGGTTTCATCGCCATTTCCCTTATTTCCTTCTTCCGAGTGAGTGGGAAGTGGTGGCAGAACAACGGTGGCGATTTGCTGCACCACTCCCATTTGATCGATTTTCGGTTGTGTTTTGGAGGACTCTCCTGGTCCCTCCATCAATTTTTGCTCGTGAAGGATTCTCCGATTCGTGCAATGCCCGCTGCATTTGCATTTTTTCTCTGCGGCGGCAAAGCAGGTCAGATCCTCATCATCAGCCTGCGATAAGACATCAAGAAGATGATGTGTGTGTTCTGTGGTGGTGATAGGGCAGATCTGGCCTTCTCACGTGCCTCGGCCTTCCTCCTCGCTTCTGTCTCTCCTTCTCCTTGTCCTTGAAGATCCGCAAGATATCTTTGCATTTTTTCTTCATCCGATCTTTGAGATCACATTGGTCGATCCAAGAAAGTTCAGCCAGATTCCTCTTCCTCTTCTATAAATTCAGGCCGTTTGACTGTTCCCCTTGATCGACTCAATTTCCACTTCCTCCACTCTTTGACGATTTTGGATGTCCGGATAAGGTGGGGATAGGATCATCACATCACTATCATCTCTATCGAACTTCTTCTTTCTTTGTCCCTCGTGCTCGGGGATAGAAGGTAGCAAGCTCCGGTGCTCCATCTTGTCACCGTGCATTGCGGGAGGGGATACGATCCTGTCAGCGCGAGTGCGCTTTCGCCTTCTTCTTGTGTCTCGGTATGCGAACTACGGTTGTGTCTTGATTTTGCCTCTGCTTGATCGCCTTCAAACAGACTTAGTTGTTTCATCAATAATATCCGGAGACTCTACTTCTCTAGCGATCTCAGATCTCTGCTTTGAGTGGTCGACTCGGCCCGGTTTCTCAAGCTCGGAGCGCTTGATGATTCTTCTTCGTCTCTTAGTTCATACCGAGAGGATTTTCTGGTTCGGAGAGAGTTTCTTGAGTCTTGGGCGGCGGGGGCGTCTTGGTGTTTTCTTCGAGGAGGGCCGTCTTGGCTTATCGAGTTCTCCTCTTTTTGACGATTGGAGAAGGTATTTGAGAGTCCTTCTCGACCGCTGCCTCTTGGGGCGGGAGACACGGCTGCGGGGCGGGTGACTATTGCGCGGGCGGGAGCGATTTGTTTTTCTTTCTTGTAGGAGCAACAGATCTTCTTAGCAATTTGCAGGGCAAATTTCTTCTTCTTTGGTGGAGAGGAGACAATTGTATCTTGTGGTCGGTGATTCCCCTCACTTGTGTCGCTCTCTTGGCGTAGCTCTCTCTCAGTGCGCCCAGAGAGGTTTGATCTCGAACATCCTCTTGTTTACATGGAACGCTTTTCCATGTCTAAGAGGGACTCCTTTGACCTCCATCATCGACCGATCACGCAGACCATATCCGGGGATCCTCCAAATGTACCATTCTCCTTGAAGGATTTGTTCCTACATTTCGGGCGAGTTTGTAGACAAACTCAGCCCAGATTTATTTTTCTTTCTTCAATGATCGCAGCCATTACGATCAACTTTGCTTTGGACGATTGGTCAAAGTCGCCAAATTTGATGTCTATGCATTTGGCAACTATGTCCAACAGATTTGTGGTAGTCCTCCTTGACCTCTTGTTGGTTGTGTAGACTATTTTATCAAGATAGTCGGACTTGGCTACTTCCTCCAAGCGGCCAGTGTCTACATCGGCTTCATTGATTTCGATGCTCCTTCCGGTAGTGAGCGATGTGTTACGCCAAATCCTTGGCGAGAGATGATGAACTCCTTTTCGTGAGCAGAGGATTTGATCCTCATCGTGAATCTCGGCGTTCACGTAGAACCGTGCGACCTCCTCCACATAGGTCATTGAGAACTCCATCGTTAGGAATGGTTTTAGCCCGGACGTTTGAGCTTTCAGCGATCTTCTTTATGAGGGAGTCATCGGACCCCCTGTTTTACCATGCCCTCGAAATTCAAAGTAGACCTGTGTGGATTTGCTTTCCTAGCTTGACAAAATCATAGGTTGATGCCATTTTTCAGATTTCACCGAAGGAAACTTAGAGGTTGATTTGAAGATAGATAGGGTTTTGAGAGAGTTTTACCTTTTTCTCGAGAGAAATGAAGCAGTTTTGGTAATGTGAGAGAGAAACGAAAAAAATTTAAGTATGGTTTATGAAAGGGCGTGCGGGTGGTTTTTGAAATGTGATCGAAATCAACGGCTTAGATTTTGCACGTCGATTTAGCATTTAATGTCGTATTTAATGCGGAAGCATTTATATCCAATCATAAGCTTGGTGTGCGGCTTTTGCATGTACACGTCATAATTATCCGACGTAATTCTTAAAAACATTCCCGCTTAGTAAAACGATTGCGTTTTGTCACTTTGCTCATAAATGACTCACTTTTCCCTCGGTGATTTAACTCTTCTTCTCACAGTTCTCTTAGTGACTCATTTTGTCGGTGATTCGGTATAATTGTTTTTCGATCTGGTGATTTACTTAGCGATTTGAGAGTTCACTCTTTTTCCCTTTTTGTGTTTCATTTCTTTTCTTTGATTCTTTCGAGTGTCACTCAACTCAATTAATCCTAACTCATGCTTGAGTTCTTCAAATCTTGACTCACATAATGGTTTTGTGAATATGTCACCTTTGTTTATTAGTTGAAATATACTCCAAGGTAATGTCCTTCTTTTCAACATGATCTCTTATGAAGTGATATCGACATCGATATGCTTTGTTCTTGAGTGCAACACAGATTTTGAGTGATTGCAATTGCACTTGTGTTATCACACATGATTGGAATTTCATTTTCTTCAACTTCATAGTCTCTGTTCTTGTCTCATCCATAGGACTTGGGGCAACATGATTGCCAGCCTATGTATTTCGCTGTTTGTAGAGGTGGCTATTGAATTTTGCTTTTTGCTAAACTAGGAAATCACTTTGTTTCAAGCATTTGACATGTGCATGAGGTGATTTTTCTGTCAACGTGCATCCAAAGCATAGTCGAGTCCGAATAGCCAATTAGCTTGAATCCACCTTCATTTGGATACCATAAGCCAACTTCTCGCTTCCTTTCAAGTATCTCAAGATCCTCTTAGATCTTTGTCATATGGCTCTATTTTGGAGCAGATTGAAATCTTGCACATACACCTACAAAGGTGATGTCGGCTCGCTTGTTGTGAGATAGAACAATGATCCAATAAGTGCTTTGTATCTTGTTTGATCTACAGACTTGCCATCTGCATCCATGTCCATTTTGGTCGATGTATTCATTGGTATTTTCACGAAGACTTCTCTTCCATACCAAATTTTTCATTAAATCTCTGGTGTATTTTATTTAACTTATGAAGGTTCCATCCTTGATTGTTTCACTTGGAGTCCAAAGAAGAATGTCGAGTTCTCCCATCATGCTCATTTCGAACTTGCTTTGCATGAGGTTTGAGAATTTATCACACGACTCTTTGTTTGTGGATCCAAAAATGATGTCATCCACATATATTTGAACAAGTAGTATACTCTTCTTGTCTTGAATTCGAAAAGTGTTCTATCTACTTTTCCTTTTGTGAATCCATTCTTAGTTAGGAATGCGCTTTTTACATCCATCGATATACAAGTAAAATTCTTGTTTTGCATAGGCAAGAAACATCCTTATAGCTTCCAATCTTGCTACGAGGGGCAAATGTTTCATCAAAATCTATCCCTTCTTCTTGGCAATATCCTTTGGCTACTAATCTTGCTTTGTTTCTTACCACGAACCTTCCTCGTTCATCTTATTTTCGAACACCCATTTAGTGCCAATAACATTTTGATGGGTGGGTCTTTGAACTAATTCCCATACTTTATTTCTTTCAAACTGATTCAGATTTTTCTTGCATAGCTTGAATCAATGTGTGTCATCTAATGCTTGTGACACATCTTTGAGCTCTATTTGTGAGATGAAGCATGTGAACATAGCTTCTTGTTGAGTTCTCGATCTTGTTTTGGCACCTTCTCATATATCTCCAATGACAAGTTCTGGTGGATGGTCCGTCGGCCATCTTACATCGAGTTGGAGTAAGTTAGCTGGATTGATCGTCTTGCTTGTGTGTTGCTTTGATCGACTCTCTCGTAATCACTTAGCTGCAAATTTTCCAATTGCTTTTTGAGATTGACTATCTCATCTTCATCCGAGTTTATAATTCGGCTTGACTTCACCATAGGATTCTTCTCGCACGGTTGGTTGATTTAGCTTATCGTTGATTCTTTAATGTCTTCTTCATTAACATTTGGTTCATCGAACACCACATGAATGGATTCCTCTGTAACCATAGTCCTCTTGTTGAGTACTCAGAGGCTTTGCTTTCATTTGAGTATCCCAAGAAGATACCTTCAATGACTTTAGCATCAAACGCCTTTAGATTATCTTTACCATTGTTATGGATGAAGCATTTACATCCAAATATTCTAAAATATGCAACATTAGGTTTTCTCCTGCCCAAATCTCATAAGGAGTCTTTGTCATTTGTCTTTTATCATGCATGTATTTTGAGTGTAGCATGCGGTGTTTATCGCTCAGCCCAAAATCTTTTGGTAACCCCGTCAAACTAATATGGTCCTTGTCGCTTCTTTGAGAGTTCTATTCCTTCTTTTCGCAACTCCATTCTCATTGTGGAGTCCTTCGCAGATAGTTCATGACCAATGCCATTTTCAATACAATATCGAGTTATTATCCCATTGACAAACTCGGTTCCTCTATGTGATCTTATTTTGATAATGGTTTGGCTCTTCTCATTTTGAATTCTCTTCATCAACTGTGGTAGTTTTGTGAGAGTTTCTTTCTTCTTACACATGAATATTGTCCATGTATATCTTGAGTAGTCATCTACTACCACTAAGGTGTATTTCTTTCCACTTATGCTTTTGGTTCCTTTGGGCCAAATAGATCCATATGTAGCAGATGCAATATTCTTGTTGAAGATGGGCATGTCTTTTCTTTGAATGATGATTTGATTTGTTTTTCCTTCGACATGCATCACATATACTCTCCTTCTTGTATCCGAGTCAGAAGTCCTTCCACAAGATTACGGCAAGCTTGTTAATCGTTTTGAAATTGGTGACTCGGCTTTTTTGTGCCACAAACCAACTTGATTTGATTTGTGCTCTTTTGCTAATAGACAGTCTTTGGGTGTTGCGGTTGACCAATCCACGACATACATGTTCTTTTGTCCGCATCCTTGCAACACAACTTCATTCGATTCAACATCCTTGATTTTGCATATACCCATGTTAAATCCAACATTATAACCTTTGTCACGAGTTGGTCGATGCTTAGCAAGTTGAAGTTGAGTCCTTCAACATATGCAACATCCGTGATTTCTAATCCATTTTTCTTGATGGATTCAATGCCTCTTATTTCTCCTGGAGCTTCATTTCCTCCAAATATGACTTTTGCTCCTTTGACTTCCTTGAAGTTTGTGATTTTTCTTGTTTCTGTCGTAATATGTGTCCGGGAATGCCCACTATCCATGTACCAGGTTCCTTGGCACTCATTTGTTCTTGAACTCGCAATCAAGGAATTTATGTTTTAGGTACCCAAACTTGTCGGGTCCTGAGGGGTTAGAATTGTAAGATGATCCAACCAACCTATAGCCAAATGATTTGACTACGAGGAGTTGCCATCTATCGAGTGCCATAATCATAATTAATTTTGGCAAATTGCTTGGGGATTCTAGGTTCATACAACTGTCTCTTTTGTCTCGTATGGTTGTATATGTGTTCTAGCAACGCTTTCTTTGGGTAGTTGTGATGTCTCCGAGTGTAGTGCCTAGGTGCATATGTGTGTCTTGATGAAAGCTCTTATACCTTTGGAATGGCCTTTTTTGAGTTCTAGGCCTTTGCCATTTGGGCTTATATTCCATAGTTTTTTGCCGATAGTTCACATCATTCCAATCGGCTTGGCTTGGATATTTTCTACCATTCCCATCATGTGTTTCCTTTATAGATTTTAAGGGGGGTTTTGGTAGCTCTGCTTTCTTCTTTCTGAGTATTTTTCGTTTGGAGTTTCTTTGAGGAACTCGGTGAATTTCTTCTCATTTGTCCTTTCAACGCACTCACTCAGGCGGCTATTTTCCTTTTCCTTTATAACCAAGGCCAGTTTGCTTGTAATTGTGCTTTGGATTAAATGTGTGTGCACCATTTGGAGTTTTGGATTTTGAGATACTTCATTGCTTGAAGATCCTTTTTCCAAAATCACTCTTGGAGCCTGACATAGCATAGTGGAATTAAATCCTAAGCCTGTCTTGTCTCCACATTCTCTTTGACTCATAATAAGATCATCCAATGATTTAGATGCCTTAGTAAATGAGGCAATCACATTTTTGAGGTCATTTTCCGTCTTTTCTATAGCAACTATTTTACGCTAATAACGTTGCATTTTCGGTCTTTTAAACTTTCATTCTCATCGCCTATTTGACTTAGAGTACTCAACTCCTTAGTCATTTGTAAGTTTTGGCTCTTGAGTAGTTGTTTTTTCCTCATTTAGTAGTGTGTGTGAGGATTTAATGTGTTCAAAATCTTTCATCATTTTTCCTAATGAATCATAAAGATCAGTGGGTGATGAAGTGTGTGTGTCATGATCACTATCACTAGAATCCGAGTTTGATGAGTTAGAGTGTACCTCATCTTCTTGGTCGGAGTTGATCTTGTTCTTTGGCCATCAAACGATCGGGCTTCTTCTTGAGTCACTTGAGTAGTCAACTTCACTACTCTCGACTCGACCTATGTCTTTTGACTTGATTTGCGTCTCAAAGAATCTCTCCAAATCTCTGCAACCAACATTGCCTTTTTCTTTTCTTGTCTTCTTTCTCTCAAGACCTTTCTTTCTTCTTCATTCCTGTATTTGTTGACTACAGGATATGGGCAGGCGATCAATGGCATAGTGACCTGGTTGCCTACTGATTCAGATAGATATTCAACCTTTTGATCAGCTCTTTCCATTCTTGGATTGTGACCCTTTGATATTGACTTTTGATGATCTGTTCTCTTGGTTGGCCTATCTTCTCTTGACTTGGAGGAGAGTGTCTTCTCGGAGGATTCTCCTTGCCTCTCTTGTAGTTCTTATTGAAGAACTTGTTGAACCTTTTGACCAATAGGGCTATTTCTTCTTGGGTCAATGACTTCTTTGACCTCGGCTCTCTTTCCATCCTTAACAATTAGAGCGGTTGTTTTGGGTACAAATGTCTCTTCCTCGGGTCTTTTTTTCTTCTCGGCTCAAATTCGTAGGCTTTGAGGTCCGAGAATAGTTCATGGTTGGATGTCTTCGATAGGTCCATAGAATGTCTTAGTGCCATGACCTTCATTTCCCATTCAATTTTGGAAGACATTTTAGGATCTTCATACACATTTCCTTCTCGTGTATATTCTTTTCCAAGTCTTTGATAGCTCGTTGGTGATTTCGTGAATCGAGCATCCGGTTGATCAGTTCTCTCCCGAGATCATTTTGAAATTCTCAAATTTACGTACAACCACCGATAATTTGTTTTCTTTGATTTGCTCGAGCCTTCACAAATCAATGTTAGCTTGTCCCATTTCTTTAGCCGTTTTGCATGATTTGACTTTTTGAACATGGCTTTGTCCAAGGTTTTGTAAAGAATGTCCTTGGCCACATTGTCCAAGTTATATCTTTTTCTGTCATCATTTGTCCATTCAGCTCTTGGTTTTTCAATCATAGCTGGTCTGGGAGCTACATCCTCTTCACCTTCAGCTGCAGCTCTTCTTTTGTGTTCACTTTTAAAATTTGCAGTGGCCCATCCTCTATCACTATCCACATCTCATCATGTAATGTTAATAAATGAGCCTCAGATACGAATTTTCCAATCATCAAATTCTTCAATTGTGAACATAGGGATGTGTGTCAAATTTGCTTCCATGATGATAACTTTTAATGATAAAAGGAGTTTTGAAAACTTTAAGTACTAAAATACACTTTGAAAAATTTGGAGATCTAGTTCAAGAACCCGGTGCGGAAGGCTCAATGAACCAACCGCTCCGATACCACTTCTAGGTCCCAAGGGTGTGAGTGTAAGGTTTAGAAGGGGGTTGAATAAACCTTACAAACTTTTCGATTTAGTCCTTTTTAAAGTTTGAGTTGATACTACACAATTTGTGTCCTTGGTGGACAACCAATTTAGTTAATCAATAGAGTTAGTCACTCAACAGACTCAATCGAGCCGTTGATGGAATAACTCATTATTAAGATCGAATTAGCTCAACGGTAGTTTGTTTTTCGGAAGACTTAACACCCTTAATTATGGTTAAGCAATGATTTAATGCTTGGTTTAGTACTTAGAAATTATCAAGTGGATAGCAAATTTATCACAGAGTTAAACAAATAAGATGCGTAAATTAAAGTCTTTGAAATGTAAATGACACGATAAGTTTTTATAGAGGTTCGAAGATGGGGTAATTCTTCTACTCCTCTCTTCTCCAACTCCCGGAGGAATCCACTAGGTATTGATCAAGTATACAAAGTGGTAACAGTCCGATACAAGTCTTGATCACACACACTTGACTTGATCCTTTGGGACTCGATGCCTGAGATGCCTTGATCACTCGGTTGGCTTCTCGTACAACTCATCTTCTTCACAGGGCAGTGCTTTGCTACTACAGCCCACTTGCTCAAGCTCTTTGGATTTGATCACGAAGCCCTCCAAAAACTCGAGACTCGGTTCGACCTTGAACCTTCCTACAATCCTTCGTGGAATGTAGACCCCTTGATTCTTCAATAATTTCCTCTTCAACTCGATTGAAGTTATCTTTCCTTCACAGGTGAGTGTTGGATTGATGTGCTTCGTAATGTAGTCTTGAGGATTAATCTTGAATGATTTGAGAATATTTCGATTCTGATTCAAATAATTTCTTGAATGTTTGTAGTTCAGTTAACCTTCTCTCGCAGTCATTCCTCAAAGATTTTATAGTGATCTTTCAAAAATCTGCCCGTTGAAGAGATAGGCTTATTTTTGAAAGTCACTTGTGGACGCGTTGGCTTGTCTTGTTGATCCTTGAATTTGCCACTTCCTCGTATGAAATGTTCTTGACTTTTCGAGTTCGACACGGTGTAGTGCTTCCCATTGGTTTATTCCTCTTGCACGCTTCGGGATCGAGCACTTCGAGAAAGGTAGCATGGAGATATTACTTGTTTAAGTAATTCTCTTGATTTGCGGCAACGGATCTCTTTCGATTATCTCGACTTGACGCATCTCCTTGCTTTCCGAGGTGACTTGAGTCGCCTTCCAATCATTGGATGACTCTCCTGTCACTTCGACTTGAGACTTGGCTACGTTTAGCTGATTTGATCGACATCGCACTCACCGCATCTCACTGTTCCTTGATCGAGTCCCCTGTCTTCTCTTCTTTGCCATACTCATTTGTCTTGGCAATGAGTCTTTCTTCTAGTCTTGATTGTCTTTTTGCATGTTTAGTCATAGTCGACTTAACTCGAAGCTTGACCAGCCTTATTTATTACAATACATTTTTGACAAGAAATGGGGTGCCAACTTCCTATTCTAAGTTTTACATGGCATTCATCAAAATCTAAACAATAAATTTCCCAACATTATGTTTCCTTCTATTCACGAAAAGGAAGGGCAACAGGAGATGATGATGAAGAAGATGATGATGTGATGATCCTATCCCCACCATATCCAGACATCCAAAATCGAAATGCGAGAATGGAGAAAGTGGAAGGTGAGTCGATCAAGAGAACGATTCCAAAGACCGGAGTTTATTAAAGAAGAAGAAGAATGTTGAATTTCCTCGGTTTGACCACAGTGGTCCAAGCATTGGATGAAGAAAAGCGCATGAGATATCTTGAGATCTTCAAAGACAAGGAGAATGAGAGAGGCGGGCGGAAGTCAAGCTCGTGAGAAAGCCGATGATTCTGCCCCTCTAATCGGAACCACCGATCATACTCATCCACACCTTGATATGCTTTCAGAGAGCGATGAAGATCGGACCCTACTTGCCATCAAGAATTGGAGATGCAACAAGCCATGCGGGAATCCAGGATCCTACATGAGCGGCGGTGATGGAAGGCCCTGGAGAATCTTCCAAATCACGGTGGAGATTGATCCTATGGGAGTGGTGCAAATGATTGCAACCGTTGTTGTTCCGCTACCACTTCCCCCGCTCACTCGATGAAGGCATTAAGGAAATGGCGATGGCGGGAACTTGGGGACCCAAGTCGAGCCAACCCCATCAAGGTGTCTTACCACCGCCCAATGGCCGACAACTCATAGGAAACAACCGAGTCCGGAGAAGAGTGACCCCATTCCAAGTCACTCACCGGTGTGTTGGCCGAGGGGAAACTCCTCCTCCACCGCAGCCTAGGTCGGAGAATGCTGTTGCTGCCCCATAACGTATCTAGGAGGCGAAGTGGAGAAGGAAAAACAAACAGATACACAGCAAGTTGTCATCGACGAGGCTCGAGGCAGTTGAGATCTCGTTGAAGTGCCAACGCTCTCAAGGCCAATGACGCCGCCAAGCAAGGAGAGGCACATGATGGATCCGCCCGGGAGTTAACACTGGCGATGAAAGTGCAATCCATGGAGTTGAGACTCCGGTGGATGCCACTCGAAGACCCTAAGACAGTTGAGTCTATCGAAGGGATTGTCCAAGGCCTCGGTGTAGTTGCGATTGCGGGAGGTAGTGAAGGCCAACGGGAGGTTGAGACTTCGGGGGTAAAGAGATAGAAGCAGAACATCCCTCCTACTATCATTGATGCATCCGAGAAGGAGATAAGTGATCTTCACGATTCCCAAGACAATCTCGATGTAACATTTCTGGGATCCGAAGGTGAAGACGGCCGAGTCATCCCCACCGCAAATCCAAAAGACTCGGCGAGGATGTTCTCCTGACACGAGTAAGTCCGATCTTAAGGCTACTCGTTAAACTTTCAATTTCGATGATGAGCCACCTCTCTAAATCTCATCATCTTCCGATGACGCCACCGATACGGCCGAGGACTGGACAACTCAACAGAAACACCAATTGAGACCGACGAAGTTGTTGAGACAGTGAGGCTCGGCCACTGGTCCATACCACAACAGACCCACTGAATCATAGTCAATCGTGCAGCTCCCAAAGCTACATCAGAATCGACACAACCGGGCACATCACGACCACGAGTTACCGTTGAGCAATTCCTATGTTCGTGATGATGCTTTTGAAGAAACGTTCCCCTTCTCTCTAGAGCTGCGCTCTTGATGACGAATCGGCTAGAGATCAACAACGTTTCCATAGACCAGATCCGATTCTTCCCACAGATACCATCGTTCAGCAGATTTCGATTTTTTGACGCTTGGCCTCGGAGACGGAGGTGACAAGCGAAGTTAGAGAAGTCTTCAAGGTGATCTTTGTAGAAATAGAGAAGATGGAAAGGCACCAGGCCTCCCCGGACATGAGGTGGATAATAGAGATGCTAATCTTATGGCCGATCGCATGGGATAGTAGTCGAGGATCCGGGAATGGTAGCAACAAAGAAACAAACAATGTGTGTGGAACAAGTTCGATACTTCAAAGCATTGTACAATAAGATGCTTGATCCGGAGCGCGATAACGCTTGATATGAAGAGAAGAATGCAAGAAAACATTGATAGAATGCATGAATCTCATACAATGAGAGATGGAACTATTGCGCGAATTTCATCGAAAGAACTTCTCGCAAGTGGAAGAAAACATGAATACAAAATTCAACCTTCTTATGGGTGAAATGAAGTTGGTGACAGCTTGTAAAGTCGAAAGCCACCCACTCGATTTCGAGCAAAGATACTCCGCAGAGAACTCGCCTATCAGCCGCCGCCTAGATTTCATGCTTGATGGCATGTTTCGGGGTTCCTCTCTCATTTGATGATGCCAAAAAGGGGAAGAGGAATACCTAAAGACGTTGAAAGAATCCGCTTGGTGAGAAGAAGGACGCAAATTGTAAAAAGGCAAAGACACCAAGAACAAAGAAGAGAAAAGAAGGGAAAATCTGTTGAGGGGGAAGGTTCGAAAGACATGACCTTAATGGTTGCTAGAACCCTCAACAAGGACTTGTCACTGGTGACATAATCAAAGAAGGTTCCGTGACTCTGCCGCTCCAACACTCTGCGGTGCCCATGTCCGAGAAGAGAAAAATAGTAGAAGCAGAGAGATGACGGAGATTGAAAGAAAAATGGATGACCGTGCAATGGACATACTAAAACAATATGGAGGCATTACGGCAAGAAGAGACACGATGCCATTTTAGAAGTCGGAACAGAGCGAGATCTGTTGATGAATTTAAGACGCCGCATCCGAGGGATACTTCAAGAACATGACCATGGCCCAAGCTCGGGACTTGTATTAGGAAAAAGGCCTCAAGATATGCAAAAAGCTGAAAGCGCAGCAGACCATCGCGGCGGTCGCTCTGCGATCACTCTGGTCACTGTTGGAAGAAGAAGGCCCCCAAGACAATACACACCCGAGAGGAAGAGGAAGAAGCAAAGTGGAGGAAGAGGTTTTGGACACAGACCTCTACCCAAAAATATAGAATACATAGATCCGGGGAAGAAATGAGGGATCTATTGGGCGGGTTTGACGAAGTAGCTAACTTGCAAGTGGCGAAGAACAATGTTGAGTATGTAAAGAGAATCAAGGAAGAGAATAAAAGACAAACTCGGTTGTGGGAAGAAAGACAAGAAAGAAAAAGAAGAGATGAAGTCGAGGAAAAGCATATGAGAAAAAAAAGCGGTGAAGAAGAGAAAGAAGAGGAAAAGGTCAAGAAGACAGAGTGATGAGGAAAGAAGGAGGCGAAGGAGATGAAGTGTTGTTGTCCACCCCTTCATGTAATTTACTATTGTAAATACATAAGTATGTAAGTCTTTCAGACATTGAATAAGAAATCAGTAATTTCTCTATTTTTTTGCGTGAGACATAGATGTTTGCTCGATACACCTTGTTTGTGTAAAGGACAAGAATGTTATGATCAATAAACAGATTGATTCTACGCATACATTCTGTTCTTTTCGCACTATCGTATGTATCTTTGATATTTACATTTTGTATGTATGCTTTAAGTTTTGACACCATCAAAAAGGGTGAAATTGTTGGGAAATTTATTTTTAGATTTTGATGAATGCCATGTAAAACTTAGACTAGAAAGTTGGCACCCCATTTTCTTTGTAACTTGCATTGTAATAGATAAAGGTCGAGTGAGTTAAGTCCTATGCCTAAATATGCAAGAAGTCAATCGAGACTAGAATGAAGACTCATTGTGATGCGACTTGCTTAGTACGGCAAGGAAGAGAAGACAGGAACTCGACTGGAGAAGTATCAGCTGAGATGCAGCTGTGTGAAGTGTCAGTCAAGTCAACCCAAGATAGCCAAGTCTCAAGTTGAAGTGACAGATGAGTCATCCAATGATTGGAAGGCGACTCGAAGTCATCCGGGGAAGTTAAGGAAAGCTATGATCAAGTCAAGACAATCAAAAGGATCCGTTGTACGTAAGTCAAGAAAATTACTTAAACAAGTAATACTTCCATACCGCCTTTCTTAAAGTGCTCAGTCCCGAGAAGCGTGCAAAAGGAATAAACCAATGGGAAGCACGGCACCGTGTTAACTCAAAATCAAGGTTCATTTAATACGAGGAAATGTCAATTTCGAGGATCGCAACAAGACAAGCCAACAACCACAAGTGTCTTTTGAAAATTAGCCTATCTCTTCAACGGGCGATTTTCAAAAGAACACTATAACAGTGAGGAATCAATTTGAGAAGAGGTTACCTTGACTATTGTACTACGAACTTTAAAGCTATCATTTTTGAGTCAGTAACCTACAAAATATTCTCAAGTCATTCAAGGTTAATCCTCGGACGAACTTGAAGGAAATCAATCTAACACTTACCCGTGAAGGAAAAGACGACTTCAATCAGTTGAAGAGGAAATATTTGAAGAATCAAAGGGGTCTACATTCCACAGAGGATTGTAGAAAGGTTCAAGGTCGAACCAGTCTTAAGTTCTTGGAGGGCTTCGTGATCAAATCCAAGAAACTTGAGCAAGTGAGTGTAGTAGCAAGGAAGTCGCCTGTGAAGAAGTTCGAGTCGGACGAGAAGCCGATGTGTGACCAAGGCATCTCCGGACTAAGTCCCAAAGGATCAAGTCGTTTGTGTGATCAAGACTTGCATCGGACTGATAACCACTTTGTATTCGATCAATACTTAGTGGATTCCTCCAGAGTTGGAGAAGAGAGGATTAGAAGAATTACCCCATCTTGAACCTCTATAAAATTTATTGTATCATTTAAATTTCAGACTACAATTCTGCATATTACTTTATATCTACCGATAAATTTGCTATCCAATTGACATTTAACAATGTGCTAAAAACCAAGTGTCAAAACAAACTTAAACCAAATTCAAGGGTGTTAAGTCTCTCCAATAAAACATATCACGAGTTGAGTTAAGCTTTAGACTAAGCAATTGAGTTATTCTATCAACGGCAAGAGAGTCCGTTGAGTGGCTAACTCATTTGGTTAACTAACTTAGTCCGTCCATCAAGGACTTGTGAAGAATTAACTCGAACGATTTTAAAAGGACTAAATCGAAAAGTTGGTAAGGTTTATTCAACCCCCTTCTAAACCTTACACTCACACCATTTGGGGCCTACAACTTGTTTGCATGGATAATGAGTATTTGTGACAGGGGAAGCTTCTAAGCTCATAATGTTCTTTGTTTTATTTGTAAAAGCTTGTGCTTCTAGCTTATGCAATATTTCTTATTGATGTGCTTGTTGATAGGGGAGCTTTTGTAAAATGTTTTTAAACGGATAGTTTACTCATAGACCAGGAAAATTATTTTGTTTTCAAAATCATCATCTTGAAAATTGTTTTGGTTTGTAATCATCAAAAGGGGGAGTTTGTTAGATAAATGTTTTTACCATGATTTTGATGATTTTGTTCAAATGAGTTTTTAAACCAAAACAATGTCCCTAAATGTTGGCCAAATACTTTCGATCGATTTAAAATGTTTTTACTATTTTTTGAGTATTTGTTGAAGTTTATTTTCGATAAAAAATTGGACAACACTTATATTTCAAGCTCGAGGTCCCCTATAGGGCAACCTATACCGAGTTGAGTTTTGAAACGTAAAAACGGACGGAAAGGAAAACATGGATAGCGACAGGTCGACCCTATGGGCGCCGGTACTGAACGTGTGGTTCAATTACAGAACTCTCTGTTTCGATTTTCCAACACTCCCGACCGTTCAAAGATAGGGTCGGGAGGATATCTTGGGGTAATTAATAAAATTCTTTTTCTTTTTCAAACCCATCCCGGATATCTTGGGGTGGTAGAGCACGTAGTCCCTAGGTGGGGTGAAGCTCTTTAAATCGACGTGTGTTGTTTATTTTCCGCACCTTAGTTTTCACTCTTGCTTGATTATTCGAAAAAGAGGGCAAAATCTGAAAAAACGGGATAATGTATTCACCCCCTCTAGATTATCGTAGCATTTTCTTGTTCTTACGAATTTGCAGCATATTAATGCGATTATCCTCATCCGGGCTTGCAAAGACGGTATCAACTTCAAGAAACCTGAAGAGTTCCTCTTCTTCTCCAATACCCTCCGGATGTTCAAACCGCGCCCTAGAGTGACTCAGCCTTCCATTTCCTCCACTCTCGCAGACGGCTCGGATGTCCGGGTTACAAGGGAGAGTTCATAAATATGTCATCATCATCATTTTCCTCTTGTTGGCCTTTATTCTCGGGGAATAGAAGGTAGAAAATTCTCCGCTTCTTCATCTTCGGCAACATCCGGGGCGGTGGAGACATAGTCCCGCCAGGAGGGAATTTCGTTGTCTTCATCGCTTCATGTTCCTCATTGTTCTATCCACAAACTGGGTCTTCGAGGTCCTCTCACGATCACCTTCAAAGCAGATTTGGCGATTTCATTTGGAACTCCGAGACCGCACTTCTTTAGCAAAGCCTCAGTGATTTTCTCAAGTCGTGTGGCGACTCATTTTGTCCTCTCAAGCTCAAAGCTTGGTGATTCTTCTCCTTCTCTTAGTTTTCACTAGAGGAATATCTAGTTCTACTTCCTCCCGGTTCCTTGAAGGTAAAGGCCTTCGGAGTGGCCTTAGAAGCCGCCCTTCTCGCCTTGGCGGCCTCTTCTTCTTAATCCCTAGAGAAGGTATTAAGGGTTTCTTCTCCACCGCATTTGTAGGGGAAGGAGACACGGCCGCGGGGGGCGGAGACATGGCTGCAGGGGCAGTGCGTCTTCTTCTTTGCTTTGCAGCAGAGCAGCTTTCTTCTTGGTTGCAGGGCAACTCTCTTTTTAGGAGGGAGGAAGGAATGTGGTCGTGTCGTGGTCGGTGATTCCCCTCACCTGGTGTCAACCCTTTTGGCATAGGCTCTCTTCCGGGCTCGGGAGAGATTTGCCCGAACATCTTCTTGTTGACATGGAATGGCTTTCCATGTCGAAGGGGAACACCTTTCACCTCCATCGATGGCCAATGACTAGGCCATAGCCAAGTGATCCTCCAAAGGATCCATCATCCTTGAACGACTTGTTGCCAATATTCGCAAAGTCCGTTGTAAATGAATTCAGCCCAATTGATATTCTTCTTTTCCATGATCGCACCATGACGATCTTGGTTTGGATACGGTGATTGAAGCCACCAAACTTCATGTCTTCACACTTTCGAGGATATCCATTAGTTTATGATAATCCTCCTTCAGCAGCCTTCTTCTCGATGTAGACAACTTTTGCAAAGACATTCAGGTTTGGCTACTTCCTTCCATGCAACAACGAAGTTGATGTCGGCTTCATATATTTTCGGCATGCCCTCCGATGGCAATAGACAGTGCTCCTCAAGGTCCTTTGCGGTGATTAGAATGTCCTTGCGGTGGACGGAGGACTTAATCCCTTCGCCCTCCACTTCATCATTGATGTAAAATTGGGAGACCTCCTCAACGTACGTCATTTGATATTCCATGATGAGGAATGGTTTTAGTCCGGATTTTCGATCTTATCCGTTATCTTCTTCACAAGGGTTTCATCGGAACCCCGCTTTATCATCCTCTCAAAATCCACGTTGATCCGGTGTGGATTTGCTTTTTGCGAGCTTAGCGAAATCATGTCTTTGGTGCCATTTTTAGTGAGTTTTACTAAATGAGATCCGTAAACCGACTTTGAGAACTAGTAGGGTTTTTGAGAGAAAAGCTTGCTTTCTTTTACTCGGGAAGATGAACAGTTTTAGGAAAAAGTGAGAGAGAAAACTAAGGGTTATGAGAGGACATATTTTTGGTTTTTAAATTTTGATCAAGATCAATGGCTCGATTTAGCACGTCACATTGCATTTAATTTCTCGCATTTAATGCGGCAAACATTTATATCCAATCATATGTTTGTGCGACTTTTGATCTGCACTCCGTCATTATTACGCCGACGTCATCCTTAAAAACATTCCGCTCATTAAAAACGATCGCATTTTTGTCACCTAGCTCATAAATGACTAAACTTACTCCTTAAATGACTCAACTCTTCTTCTCTCTATTCGAATAGTGACTCATTTGTCACCAACTCGATATAGCCGACTTTCCGATACTGGTGATTCATGAGATTTGTTGCTTTCATCTTTTCATATTTCCTCTCTTCTCATTGAGTCTTTCGAGTGTCAACTCACTCAATTAGCCCTAGCTCATGCTTAAGCTCTTCAAATCTTGATTCACATAGGGGTTTGGTGAATATGTCGCCTAACTGTTTATCGTTGAGATATATTCCAAAGTGATGTCTTTCTTTTTGACATGATCTCTTATAAAATGATATCGACATCAATGTGCTTTGTTCTCGAATGCAAACAGATTTCGAGTGATTGCAATAGAACTTGTGTTATCACACCGATTGGAATCTCTTTTTCTTCAATTTCATAATCTCTCATTTGTTGTCTCATCCATAAGACTTGGGCACAACAATGATTTGCCCGCGACTATGTACTGCGGTGTGGATGTGGCTATTGAGTTTTGCTTTTTGCTAAACCAGAAACCAATCTGTTTCCAAGCATTTGACATGTGCCTCGAAGTACTTTTCTGTCAACTCTACATCCAAAGATAGTCGAGTCGAATAACCGATGAAGCTTGAATCCACCTCCCTTTGGATACCATAAGCCAACTTGTTGGCATCCCTTCAAATATCTTAGGATTCTCTTAGTCAAATCATGTGACTTTCCTTTGGAGCATATTGGAATCTTGCACATACTCCTACCGCAAAGGTGATGTCCGCCTACTTGCCGTTAGATAGAGCGTTGATCCAATAAGTGCGTTTGTATCTTGTATGATCCATGTGCTTTCCATCCGCATCCATGTCCATCTTGACGGATGTATTCATTGGTATTTTTAAAGAAGATTTCTCTTCCATACCAAATTTCTTCATTAAATCTCTCGGTGTACTTTGTTTGACTTATAAAAGTTCCATCCTTCAAATTGCTCAACTTGAAGTCCTAAGAAGAATGTCACTCACCCATCATGCTCATTTCAAATTTGCCTTGCATGAGGTTTGAGAATTTATCACACGCTTCTTTGTTTGTGGATCCAAAAAATGATGTCATCTACATGTTAGAAAAATATTTTTATCAAGATTTTGATGATTTTGTTTAAATGAGTTTTTATACCAAAACAATGTTTATAAATGTTGTCCAAATACTCCTAAATGATTTAAAATGTTTTTACTAATTTTTGGAGTATTTCTTAGTATTTATTATTCGATAAAAATGGACAACACGTTTGATGGTTTTGTTTAAATTGGTTTTTACACCAAAACAATGTTTATAAATGTTGTCCAAATACTCCCAAGTGATTTAAAATATTTTTACTATTTTTTTGGAGTATTTCTTGAAGTTTTTTTTTGATAAAAATCGGACAACATTTCAAATTGAGGTCGACAGGGTCGCCCAAAGTGTCGACTGCAGACCGAAGGAAAGAAAACACGAAAATGTAACATACCGCACTTGAAAAATGGAGGAGGGGACGGTCAAGGGTGAGGTCGACGCCGCACCCTAGGCGACCGGGGCCGCACTCGTCAACCGGCCGACCCTCCGACCCGCACTGGATCGCACTATCTTTTCAAAACGTTCGAATTCTTAAACAGGCAACCGGTCGCCCTATACTATTTTGTGACAAAAAATTCCAATTATAATGTGATGTTGAAAGATTTACTTTTCATTTTTGTACATTATTTCTACATCTTGTGATCCTCTTTTTGTAGACAAAAGTGAAGAGGAAGGAGCCTATGTTGGTGAAGACTTCCCTATAAATAGAGGATGAATTGAAGACACAAGACACAACACATACAAGCAAAATACACAACAAGAAATCGCAAATTGTTCAAGCTTTCATTTTTACATTCTTGTTGTAATAGCCAAGTACTTTCACTTGCACATCTTTGAGGTCTAGGCTTTTTGATTCTTGATTACACTTGCACTCAATCTTTGTATTGGTTTCATAGAGTTGTAATCTTGAATTTTGTTCATCATTCAACACAAGACATCCTTGTGAGTATTCTTGTGGTAAGAATACACTTGGGTGATCTAGGTGATAGGTGTTTGAAGAGTGTGGTACTCTTCATAGGTGGTGAAGGAAGATTGTGGTAATCTCCTTGAAGGTGTTGTAAGAGGATTGTGGTGATCCTCAAGGTGTTGCATTAATTGTGGTAATTAATAAAATCTTTTTCTTTTTGAAATCCATCCCAGGAGATACTTTGGGGTGGTAGAGGATTAGGCCCTAGGTGGGTTGAACCTCTTTAAATCAACGAGTGTTGTTTAATTTCCGCATTTACATTCTTGTCATTTATTTGTTGATTCAAAAAAGAGGGTGATTTGCGAATAATCGACATAATCTATTCACCCCCTCTAGATTGTCGTAGCCACTTGACTAACAAGTGGTATCGAGCCAAACTCTTTGGCTAGCTCGTTCCGAGTAAAGAGGAAAGATCCATGGCTATACATGATGCTCATCTCACCACCGGCGCCTCCACCAACAAGCCATCACTATTCGACGCCAACAATCTGCGCATTTTGGAAAGACCGTATGGAGTGCTTTCTACAAGGGTGCGGATTTGATATTTGGAATGTGGTCATTGAAGGAGTTGCTCAACCAACAACAAAATTGGAGGATGGTACCACGACTCCCAAAGCCGTTCAAGGAATATGATGAAAATGATAAGAAGGCGTTCTCTTTAAACGGTAAGGCCTTAAACATTTTACATTGCTCTCTTACCGCCACCGAATATAATCGCATAAGAGGCATGCGGTCGGCACATGGAGTTTGGGAAAAATTAGAAACAATTTATGAGGGCACAAAGAAAGTGAAACAAGCAAGAAAAACAATGCTTGTGAAAGATTTTGAAAATTTCAATATGCATGATGGTGAAAGCATATCAAAAATGGTGGAAAGGCTTGACAACATCGTCAATCCTCTAGTGGCTCTTGGAAAGGTCATCTCCGAAGAAGACAAGGTGACCAAGGTATTGAACGCCTTCCCGGCTCATGGTCCGAAAAAGGTGACGGCAATCACGAAGCTCAAAATCTTGAGACACTCAAGTTTGATGAGCTCATTGGGAATCTCCTCATCTATGAAGTATATCTCAAGGAGAGGAAAATTCTCAACCATCCACCTCTAAACCGGGCACGCAAAATATTATTAAAGGTTTAGCATCTTCTTCTAATAATGTTATTATGCTAGTGATGAGGATGATGAAGAAACGGCGGCTCTTGTTAGAAAATTTGCAAAATTTGTAAACAAAAATAAAGCAAGAAATCCAAGAGACAATTCTTGCTTCAAATGCAGAAAATCCGGGCACTACATAGCCGATTGCCCAAAATTAGTGGAAGAGGAACAAAAGAAGAAAAAGCCTTTTCCGAAAAAGAAGGCGTTAAATGCGGACGTCAAAACTTAGGATGAATTACTTGAAACAACCGACGAGGAAGGAGAATCCGAACATGGTCTTATGGCTATAGACGATGAAAATACCGAGGTACGCTCTAATGCTTCATCTTCTTCCCTAGTTGATGAATTACAATGTGATTTTGATGAATTGCAAAATGAGTTTCAAAATTTGATTATTAAATACAAGAATTTGAAAAAGGAGCATAAAGAGCTTAAACTAGAAAAAGATAAATTATTTACTTCTTATGACTCTCTTGACAAAGCTCATGCTATTACACTTACTATGGTCCGTACACTTGAAACCGAAAAACAAACGCTCACAAATAATATTGAAAATTTGAAAAAGGATGTGCATCGATTCAATTTAAGTACGGATAAAGTCACAAAAATTTTAGATGCACGAAGAGGTGAGCATTCTAAATTAGGACTTGGTTACAAACCTTTTCAAAATGCTTTTAAGAAAAAAAGACCAAGGTCCAACATTTGTACGTCTTAGTAGTCCTCGTATTACTACTTGTTTTTATTGTGGTAAGAATGGACACTATGTTAGCAATTGTAAATTGAAGAATAATTTTAGCTATTATTGGAGACCTAAAGGTCTCAAGGCTAACCCCATGGACCCCAAAATTATAGGGTACCTAAAAATAATTCCTTTGTAGGTTATAGGGGCTATAACAACAATGGAAGATTCAAAATGGCTCGTGGACAGCGGATGCTCACGCCATATGACCGGAAAGAGAGAACTTTTTACCAACATCAAGCTCCAAGAAGAGGGTATGGTCATGTTCGCAATGGCAAAGGAAGAATTCTTGGAAATGGAGAAATTGGTAATTTTTTTTTTCTCTTAGTAATGTTCTTTTAGTAGAAGGGCTTAAGTTCAATTTGATAAGTGTTAGCCAACTTTGTGATTCAAATTATAATGTTGTTTTTAATAAAGAAAAATGCCTTATTTCCAAAAATGATAAAATTATTTGTGAAGCAATTAGAAAAGGCAATCTTTACAAAATTTGTACAAGTGATTTGGTTAGTCAAAATGTTTCTTATCTTGTCGCCAATAATGATTTAACTAGTTTATGGCATAGGCGACTTGGGCATGTTGGATACAAAAATTTGCAAACTATTTACAAAAACCAACATGTAAAAGGACTACCCAAATTGAATTTTGAAAATCTTGGCTTATGTGACACTTGTCAAAAGAACAAATTAGTTAAGAGTAGTTTTAAGCCCGTAAATGAAATTTCCACTACCAAACCCCTACAAATGCTTCATCTTGATTTGTATGGGGATATTGGTACGGCAAGTCTAAGTGGAAAACAATACACTTTTGTTATAGTTGATGATTTTTCTAGATATACTTGGGCTCTATTTCTTACAAATAAAAGTGATGCCGTTAATGAGTTTGTTAAGTTGTGTAGACTTATTGAAAATGAAAAGGAAGATACTATTAAGACTATTTGAAGTGATCGAGGTGGAGAATTTGACGGCAAATTTAGAGTCTTTTGTGAAACCAAGGGATATAGTCATAATTTTTCGACTCCAAGGACACCTCAACAAAATGGAGTAGCTGAAAGGAAGAATCGGACACTTCAAGAAATGAGTCGGTCCATGCTCAATGAATTTTCACTTCCAAAATATTTTTGGGCCGAAGCCATAAGTACCGCTTGCTATGTCATTAATCGAGTTTATATTCGTCCTAAAATGAATAAAACTCCATATGAGCTTTGGAAAGGAAGAACTCCAAATATTAGTTATTTCAAAATATTTGGATGTAAATGTTTTATTTTGAACACTAAGGATCAATTAGACAAACTTGATCCTAAGGCCGATGAAGGAATACTTACGGGGTATTCAATCAAGAGCAAAGCATATCGGGTTTACAATAAGACTAGTGGGGTTGTTGAAGAATCCATCCATGTCAAATTCAATGAAGCTTGGGTGTTGAAAAGATACCCAATGATGAAAGTGATGAAGAGGATATTGTTGAACCCATTGTTCAAGATGATACTCAAAATGATCAACCTTCAAGCTCAAATGTTCCTCAAGAAGATAAAGGTGATACTTCGAATCTTCCCGTAGCATTGAAATTTAAGGGAGATCACCCAAAAGATCTTATTATTGGTGATCCCTTGATAAAGTAATGACTCGAGGAAAATTTGCCGAGAAAGCTCTTATTTCTCAAAAATAGCCTAAAAATGCTAAGGACTGAAGATGAGGATTGTTTTTTAGAAATACAAGAAGAGTTGAATCAATTTGAAAGGAATGATGTATGGGAATTAGTACCTTGTCCTCCATCTCAAACCATTATTGGTACAAAATGGGTATTTCGGAACAAGCTCGATGACCAAGGCAATATTGTTCGAAACAAAGCAAGGTTAGTAGCTCAAGGTTATTGTCAAGAAGAAGGTATTGATTATGATGAGACATTTGCACCGTAGCACGTTTAGAAGCTATTCGTATTTTACTTGCCTATTCTTGTTTTAAAATTTCAAGCTTTACCAAATGGATGTAAAATCTGCATTTTTAAATGGTATTATTCAAGAAAAAGTCTATGTAAAACAACCTCAGGGGTTTGAAAATTTTTCTAGGCCTAATGATGTTTATAGACTTAAAAAGGCCTTATATGGTTTGAAACAAGCACCCCGTGCATGGTATGATAGACTTAGCTCTTTTCTTTTGCAAAATGGTTTTACAAGAGGTAAAGTTGATACTACTCTCTTTGTTTTTGAAAAAGGGCAAGATTGCTTATTAGTGCAAATTTATGTTGATGATATTATTTTTGGTGCTACTAATGAATCCTTGTGCAAGAAATTTTCTAAGTTAATGCAAGGTGAATTTTAAATGAGCATGATGGGGAGCTCAACTTCTTTCTTGGACTTCAAATTAAGCAATGCCAAGAAGGAATTTATATTTCTCAATCAAAATATACAAAGGAGCTTTTGAAAAACATTGGCATTGAAGAAGGAAGAACCGTCTCAACCCCAATGGCAACAAACGTCAAGATTGACAAAGATGAAAAAGGCAAGTCGGTTGATGAATCCAAGTATCGAGGTATGATTGGTAGTTTACTTTATTTAACCGCAAGTAGACCGGATATTCTTCATTTGTATGCCTATGTGCTCGTTTTCAAAGTAATCCCAAAGAATCTCATATGAGTGCCGTTAAAAGGATTTTTCGATATTTGAAAGGCACTATTCAATATGGTTTATTCTATCCAAAGAATGAAAATTTTTCTCTTAAAGGTTATAGTGATTCGGATTATGCGGGAAATATTGATGATCGGAAAAGTACTTAGGATCATGTCAATTTTTAGGTGATTGCCTAGTTTCTTGGTTTTCAAAGAAACAAAATTGTGTTTCACTTTCAACGGCCGGCCGAATATATTTCCGCGGCATTTTGTTGTACACAACTTCTTTGGATGAAACAAACCTTAGCGGATTATAAATGTTCTTTTGAAAGTGTTCCTATCTTTTGTGATAATATATCCGCTACAAACATTGCTCAAAACCCGGTTCATCATAACCGTACTAAACATATTGAGATTCGACATCATTTTCTAAGGGATTGTGTTTCAAAACGAAAAATTGAGATATCTTTTGTACCATCTCAAGATCAATTAGCGGACATTTTTACTAAACCGCTAACTTCCGAGACTTTTGCATCAATACGAGCTCGGTTAGGCATAATGCATATTGAATGAGGTCTATGATTTCATTTTGCACGTTTTTAAAACTTAGGGGCGAAAAATCGGATTTTTGGTTGAAAATTCGATTTTTGAAAAAAAACCGATGTGACAGTGGGGTGAAAGGGTTGAGGCGAGGTGCACGGCCGCCTCAACCTCGATTTGGCCGCACTAGTCTATAATTTGGATTAAAATGGTTTGTCTTCAAAGAATCGTCACTTTAACACGTTTTGGCCATTTTTCGTCCCCTTTGCTATATTCACTAAAATGTCTTTCAAAAATGGCTTTCATGCATCTTTTTCAAAATGGACATTATATAGCATGTTCATCATCATTATGGCTCATCTTCACCGATCAAATGGTAAGAATTCTACTCCATTTGCTCAATGGGTTGAACCCTTCAGATTTTGACTTATTTACAAAATTCTTGATGCTAGTTTCATATGAATGTGATGAGATTAATATTTATGATGTATTGAATGTTGTTTAAACTGAATTGGTGATGAAAATTTTTGGCTTAAACGAATCACAAAGGCGTTATATTCTTCTAGTTTTATTCGACGACGCCAAGTGTTCGACTTAAATGTTTCAATGAAAAATTCATCACCTACATGAGTCTCTCGATTTGAAAAGTCTTATAAGTTTATAGAGATCATGTTTTATCAATCAAATGAGCTTTTGCAAGTCAATTGATCAACTTTTCCCTTTTATTTGGAATTTAAGCATCTATTTTCAAATAGCTCGATAAATCGATAAAATTGCGTACTTTGATATGAATATATGATGTTTTTATCGTGCTAACATTCTTTTTGATGATTCCAAAGGGGAAGAGACAGGAAAAACGCTCATACGCTCAAAGAAGTGAAAATAAGCTCGCAAGAAAAGCTATAAGCTAGGGCTCTTAAAAGCCATAAGCTATGGATTATACTTGGTCCATGTGATGTATTATGAACTTTTATACCTGACTTATGATGCGTTTGTGACAGGGGGAGCTTATAAGCTTATTATATTCAAGCTTAAGTTGTAAAAACAAAGCTTTAAGCTTTTAGTTGTTGCTTGTATACTTGTTCTTTATATGTATGTTGATAGGGGGAGCTTGTGCAAAAATGATTTTGAAAAAACTTTGCTCCTATCCTTGTGTGTTTGTACTTAAGATAAATCTTGCTTGTAATGAATTGTTGTTTTAGACCGGAAAATTTGTTTTGTTTTAAAATCGTTCTTCTAAAAATTGTTTTGGTTTGTAATCATCAAAAAGGGGGAGTTGTTAGAAAAATGTTTTTATCAAGATTTTGATGATTTTGTTTAAATGAGTTTTTATACCAAAACAATGTTTATAAATGTTGTCCAAATACTCCTAAATGATTTAAAATGTTTTTACTAATTTTTGGAGTATTTATTAGTATTTATTATTTTGATAAAAATGGACAACACGTTTGATAGTTTTGTTTAAATTGGTTTTTACACCAAAACTATGTTTATAAATGTTGTCCAAATACTCCCAACTGATTTAAAATATTTTTACTATTTTTTTGGAGTATTTCTTGAAGTTGTTTTTGATAAAAATCGGACAACATTTCAAATTGAGGTCGACCGGTCGCCCAAAGTGTCGCCGTACGAAGGAAAGAAAACACGAAAGTAACATACCGCACTTGAAAATGGAGGAGGGGGACCGGTCGAGGGTGAGGTCGACGGTCGCATACCCTTAGGCTAAGGTTGGCCGACTCCCCACAACCGTCAACCGACCCCCCTCCGACCCGCACTGGATCGCACTATCTTTTCAAAATGTCCGATTCTTAAACAAGGCAACCGGTCGCCCTATGCTATTTTGTGACAAAGAAAATTCCAATGCTATAATGTGATGTTAAAGATTTACTTTTCATTTTTGTACATTATTTCTACATCTTGTGATCCTCTTTTTGTAGACAAAAGTGAAGAGAAAGGAGCCTATGTTGGGAGCCTATGTTGGTGAAGACTTCCCTATAAATAGAGGATGAATTGAAGACACAAGACACAACACATACAAGCAAAATACACAATAAGAAATCTGCAAATTGTTCAAGCTTTCATTTTTACATTCTTGTTGTAATAGCCTAAGTACTTTCACTTGCACATCTTTGAGGTCTAGGCTTTTTGATTCTTGATTACACTTGCACTCAATCTTTGTATTGGTTTCATAGAGTTGTAATCTTGAATTTTGTTCATCATTCAACACAAGACATCCTTGTGAGTATTCTTGTGGTAAGAATACACTTGGGTGATCTAGGTGATAGGTGTTTGAAGAGTGTGGTACTCTTCATAGGTAGTGAAGGAAGATTGTGGTAATCTCCTTGAAGGTGTTGTAAGAGGATTGTGGTGATCCTCAAGGTGTTGCATTAATTGTGGTAATTAATAAAATCTTTTTCTTTTTGAAATCCATCCCTGAGATACTTTGGGGTGGTAGAGGATTAGGCCCAGGTGGGTTGAACCTCTTTAAATCAACGAGTGTTGTTTAATTTCCGCATTTACATTCTTGTCATTTACTTGTTGATTCGAAAAAGAGGGTGATTTGCGAATAATCGGCATAATCTATTCACCCCCTCAAGATTATCGTAGCTACTTGGACTAACACTACATATATTTGAACAAGCAATATACTCTCCCCATCTTCACCTCGAAAAGTGTTCTGTCCACTTTGCCTTTGGTGAATCCATTATCGTCGAGAAATTGAGATAATGTATCATACTATGCTCTAGGTGCTTGTTTCAATCCATATAGAGCTTTCGGAGCTTGTATACCTTGTCTCCAAGAGTCTTCTCGCTCAAAGCCTGGAGGTTGCTCAACATAGACTTCTTCTTCTAATCCATTTAAAAATGCACTTTTCACATCCATTTGATATACAAGAAAGTTCTTGTGTGCGGCATAGGCAAGAAACATCCTTATTGCTTCTAATCTTGCAACAGAGCAAATGTTTCATCAAAATCTATTCCTTCTTCTTGGCAATACCCTTTGGCTACCAATCTTGCTTTGTTTCTTACCACGTAACCTTCTTCATTCATCTTGATTCGAAAACCCATTTTGTGCCTATAACATTTTGATGGATTGGTCTTTGCACCAATTCCCATACCTTGTTCCTTTCAAACCGATTCACTCTTTTTGCATGGCTTAAATCCAATGTGTGTCATCCAATGCTTGGGGCACATCTTTTGGCTCTATTTGGGAAATAAAACAAGTGAACATTGCTTCTTGTTGAGCTCTAGATCTGGTTCTTACACCATCTCTTACATCTCCAATGACTAGCTCGTGGATGGTCTCTCACCATCTCACATCAAAGGTTGTAGTAAATCGGTTGGGTTGATCGTCTTGCCTTTGTGTGTTTTCTTGAGCGGCTCTATCATTATCATTCAATCTGCGGATTTTCAGTGTCTTTGAGACTCAACAGTCTCATCTTTATCTTGTTTAATTGCTCCGACTTGACTTCAATATAAGGACTCTTCTCGCATAGTTGGTCGATTCAAACTTATCGCCTAACTCTTCAATGTCTTCTCCATTTACACTAGGTTCATCAAAAACCACATGGATAGACTCTTCTGTGACCATAGTCCTCCTTGTTCACAACTCTGTAGGCTTTGCTTTCAGCTGAGTATCCCAAAAAGATACCTTCATCAGCTTTAGCATCAAAAGCCTTTAGATTATCCTTGCCATTGTTGTGGATGAAGCATTTACATCCAAATATTCTAAAATATGCAACATTTGGCTTTCTCCTCGTCCATATTTCATAGGAGTCTTTGTCACCGTCGTTAATCATGCATCTATTTTGAGTATAACATGCAGTGTTGATGGCTTCAGCCCAAAATCTCTTTGGCAATCCAGCTTCAGCTAACATGGTTCTTGCAGCTTCTTTGAGAGTTCTGTTTCTTCTTTCTGCTACTCCATTCTGCTGTGGAGTCCTTGCTGCAGATAATTCATGAGCAATACCATTTTCAACACAATACTGAGTTATTATCCCATTGACAAACTCAGTTCCTCTATCAGACCTTATCTTTATAATGGTTTGACTCTTCTCATTTTGAACTCTTCTCAACAGCTGAGGTAAATCTCGCAACGTTTCCTTCTTTTTACACATGAAGATTGTCCATGTATATCTTGAATAATCATCCACCACTACTAAAGTGTATTTCTTTCCACTTATGCTAGCTGGCTCAACTGGACCAAATAGATCCATATGCAACAGATGCAATATCCTTGTTGAAGATGGATTAGACTTCTCTTTGAATGATGATTTGATCTGCTTTCCCATCTGACATGCATCACAAACACTTTCTTTCTTGTACACTGAGTCTGGCAGTCCTTCCACAAGATGACTCCTTGCAAGCTTGTTAATTGTCTTGAAATTCAGATGACTCAGCTTCTTGTGCCACAACCAACTTGATTCGGCTGTACTCTTTGCTAACAGACAAGTGCTTGGTGTGGCAGTCGACCAGTCTACCACATACATGTTCTTCTGTCTGGATCCTTGCAACACTATTTCATTTGATTCAGTGTCTTTAATTTGGCACATTCCCATATTGAATCCAACATTATAGCCCTTGTCACAGAGTTGGCTAATGCTTAACATGTTGAAGTTGAGGCCTTCAACATATGCAACATCTGTGATTTCTAATCCATTTTTCTTGATGGATCCAAAGGCCTCTTATTTCCCCCGAGCTTCATTTCCTCCAAATATGACTTTTGCGCCTCTAATCTCCTTGAATTTTGACAGATTTTTCTTGTTTCTGTCATGTGTCTCGAACAACCACTATCCATGTACCAGGTTCCTTGGCACTCAGCTGTTCCTTGAACCTGTAATCAAGGAAATTAGTTTTTAGGTACCCATGCTTGCCTGGGTCCTGAGAGGTTAGTGTTGTAAGATGATCCAACCAACCTATAGCCAAATGACTTGACTCTAAGAGGTTGCCATCTATCCGTGCCATAATCATAATTCACTTTGACAAATTGCTTGGGGTTTTAGGTTCATACACTTGTCTCTTTTGTCAGTATGCTGTGTGTGTGTTTTAGCAATTGCCTTCTTTGGGTAGTTGTGATATTTCCGAGTGTAGTGCTTGGGTGCATATGTGTCTGATGATAGCTCGTTTGCCTTTGAAATGGCCTTTCTTTGAGTTCTAGGCCTTTGCCACTTAGGTTTATGTTCCATAGGTTTTTTTGATATTTCACATTATTCCAATCAGCTTGGCTTAGGTAATTTCTACCATTCCCATCATATGTGTTTCTTTGATAAAACTTCGGGGTTTTTGATCGTTTTGTTTCTTCTTTACTGAGTATTTCCTATTTGGAGTTTTTCAAGAACTCTGCCGATTTCTTCTCACTGTCCTCTCAAAGATGCTCAATCTGGCTGTTTTCATTTTCCTTTATATCCAAGGACAGTTTGTTTGTGATTGTGCTTTGGAGTGAATGTGGGTGCAACATTTGGTGTCTTGGATTTTTGAGATGCTTCATTACTTAAAGATCTTTTTCCAAAATCACTCGGGAGTTTGACGTGTGCAAAGGAATTGAATCCTATGCCGTTTTATCTCCACACTCTTTTTGACTCATTATAAGGCCATCCAATGATTTAGATGCCTTTGTAAATGATGCAATCACATTCTTGAGATCATTTTCCCTCTTTTCTATAACAACTATTTTCGCTATTAGTTTTGCATTTCAAGCCTTCAAGTGTCATAATCGAAAAATTTGCATTTTGATCATCATGATTAAATCATTCACAAGTATACGTATAAGCATTTAGATATTTAATTTAGAATAGAACTAAAATCATGAGATTTTCTGTTGTAGCTTAATTATATCACAATTTATAAGTCAAGCCTACTATATTATATATAATGTATACTATAATTGATATATTATATATGCATGGGATTGTGACGTGTATTCATATCAAAATGTGTTGTCCTAATAACTAATAGACATATAGCAAAGTGTAGAAAAACTAGAGCAGAATACTTTTATATATATATCACTTAAGCATATTAAAAACACCACTAAGATGATATACATTATTAAAGATAGAAATAACCTTTGGTGATATATATCTGCACACGAATGACTAATGGATAAATATGTCTACCTACAAATGGATTATAATATATTATAGTGATGACCGACTACTCCTTAGAGTATAAGCTATTAGCTACTGCATTTTGTTTGGATGAAATGTGAATAATATATATCATCGCAAATGTACAAAATATTTTGGGCAAGCCCAGATAATTACAACATAATGGGACTGAATGTCCCTAAAAGGCTAGTACAGCTTGATGGCTAATACATGCCATTTACACACAACAAACAAACCGAAAATGCACTAGAATTAATGCCCCAAAGCAAGGTGTTCATATTGAACCAAAACATGAGGATACGAAGAAAACATGATCTTGTATACACATCTACACAGTACACAATAGAGGGCTTGGCGGATTAGCTAGAGATTTAACACTTCAAATATCAGGTGACTCTTTTCTATGAAATTTTAATAGAAATAATTTGTATATGTAGGATACTTTATTATGTTGCTCGATTTAGATTATACAGTACTAATAAGGTTAAATACTAGGATCATGTTTAAATTGCTATTAGTTTCTAAAACCAACAAGCTTAAGATATTATGTTTCAATTTAATGAGTAAAGAGATTATATCTATGTAGAAGGTAAGTAACATGTTAAAATTAAAATAGCAAGTTTCATATCTACTACTCTTTCAATTAATTATCAATATTCAATTGATTCATATAATTACATGATCACCTGCAAGTTTTCCGATAAGATTAGTACATAAGTTGATAAGATTAGTTATAATAGAAAAAAGGAGGGTAAAAGTTTAAATTTGTTAACCGATTCACCCTTTAATGATTAATTAGGATGTTAATCAAAATAATAACAATAATAAAGGAAACATAGATACATGATATAATTAATTTTATAAGTGTATATGTATATTACTATTTTGGGCTCAAACAAGGTAATAGAATTAGTTATAATAAGATATGTACGTTAATGAGTTAAAAATCATAATATAAATTGAAATCTACTTTGGATTAGGGTCAACTAGTTAATTAATATAAAACTATCCCTGATATGAATTGGTGCTCTCTGCAAATTCAATTGAATCTAAATTCTATGTTTAATATTCAAATTGTTAATTAATCAAATTTAAAAAGCAAAGTTCTCTATGAAATGTTGGTATAGTAGATTGGATAATGAAATGAATATTATAATTAATGATTTGCATTATTACAAATTGCACACATATGACATCATTAATGTCAAATACATGGTATTGAAATTAGTTGTGCATTTTTGGTATGTAATAGGTCAAAATCCCGATAAAGGAGTAAACAAGGCCGAGTAGGCAAAAACATCACGATAAGAGCACCACTTGTGAGTATAATCTTTTAGCTTGTTATTTGACTGGTGTGATTATATGATTAATGTGTTGGAATGAATTATTTACTTATTTGACTACAATGATTAGTAGCTTATCATGCCCTAATGTGAATTGCATGATTCTCTATGATGATATTGTGATGAAATTGAGATATATGATCTCTATGTGATGAGATGGATATAAAATTGAGATGTATGATTTCTATGTGATGACATTGAAATGGAATTGAGATATGTGATCTCCAATGATGTTATTGATATGGAAATGGGATATGCGATCTCTACCGATGTTATTGATACGGAAAGGAAATATGTGATTACGTAAATGCATTCATCGAGATTAATGGATTATGTTATGGCCACTAATGACCTTGAATCATAGAATTACAGTCATCCGAATTTCGGATTACGTAGTACCGACGCCACCCCGAGTTCATCGAACTCTACGTGAAATAAAGAATTACAGAGTGCCATGGCCATTTTTCGTGATCACGATTTATTCTTGGTATTAGTTGGCCCATAACAAAGAAAAAGAAAATGATCAAGCACGTGCATTTATATGTTTATAAATGATATGATCAATTGATTGTGATAATGTGCTTGTGTGATGTTAAATAACTTGTTATTAGATTATACTTATCGAGCTTGCAACTCACCAAATGCAATGTTGTCAATTTTTAGTTGTTGTAGATAAAAGTTGATCCGTGAGGTGTGACGAAGTTAAAGCATGGATCAAAGGTCGGCCTACCGAATCCCATCCTTCTCCTCACTCATCATTTGCATTTCATATAGGGAGTTTTATTTTGCTCGTATATAAAAAGGCACGGTCGCTAGGGTATTGTAATATGGATAAATGCACGTGTGTTATAGGTGTTATTAAATCTCTTTGAGTAAATGCTTCGCTTATGTGAAAAAGGTTACGGTGATGATTATCATATTAATTTTATGTGCAATGCAATTGTGTCGCCTATGAACTATAGTTTTAAACTATGTAAACACGTGTTACAAGGGTAAGGGAGTTACGATTTAGTTTGGTATCGAGCCCGGGTAGGGTTCAGATCATGGCATGGCATGAGCATTATCAATAAATGTTATACAAAGGTTACGTTTCTGTCATGTTATAGGCAAAGGGTTGTGAGTCAAGAAGCACATGTACATAATGATGAGCAAAGTGTTCACGGAGGGAAGGAGCGAGCCGCAGTCACACTCATCTCATTCACCTCTACATCATGTGCATGTAATACCGCTCATTTTGCGTATCCACCTTATCCATTGGTAAATCCCCATGAACCACGGGAAAGAAAGTATGATAAACTTAGAAAAATAGGAGCTGTGGATTTTGTGGGAACTACTGATCCAGCAGAGGCAGAAACATGGCTGAAACGAACAGAAAGGATTCTGAACTTGATGAAATGTACTCCTGAAGAAAAGTTTGATTATGCAGTATCACTCCTTCAGGGAAATGCGTATGATTGGTGGGAGACTATACCCGATAGTACTGTTCAACCACCTATATTGACCTGGGATGATTTTCTGAGAGAATTTCACGATACGTACTTGCCAGAGGTTTATAGGGATCAGAAAGAAAAAGAGTTTCTTGAACTTAAACAGGGAAGTCGATCAGTTGCTGAGTATGAAGTGTTGTTTAATCAGCTTTCTCATTATGCCCCACATATGATAGCCACGGAAAAGAAGAAATATACTAGATTTGAATCGGACTCGATTTGCAATTCAAATTGTATTACCCCCACAGATATGGAGTCTTATAGTAAGCTGAAAGCTGCAGTAATACGTGCTGAGAAATTGGAAGCTGAATCAAAACAAAACTTTCAGTATAATAAGAAGAGGCAGGGTGATGAAACTGGAGGATTTAGAAATAGAAAGGAATTTACTGCGCCTGCACAGAGGAGCTTCCCGAGCAGTTCAAAAGGTGGTAGTTTTAGGGGTGCAACATCAGCCAGTAAGAGTGTTGGTTCTACACCACCAGTTCCCACATGTGCACATTGTGGTAAGAATCATTATGGAGAATGTAGATTGCTTACAGGAAAATGTTTTCGATGTGGTGAACCTGGACATATAGCAAGAAATTGCACAAAACCACACGAAGAACCCATAGTTGAGCAAACCAGGTTTAGTGGTTTCAATCCTAATAGAGGTAGAGGTCGAGGGAGATTCGGTATAGGAAGAGGCGTTGGTCCAGAAGAAAGTCAAGCGAGCAGACAACAAGGTCCAGCTCGAGTTTTTGCTATGACACAGGAAGAAGCTAAAGCTGCACCAACCGTAGTTACTGGTAATCTCTCAATCTCTGATACAAATGCTTATGTTTTATTTGATCCAGGAGCAACACATTCATTTGTTTCACAATCATTTGCATCACATTTGGGTAATAAACCGGAAACATTAGGCTATGATTTACTGGTTCGAACCCCAAGATCTTCATACACATTTCTTCGTGTATATTCTTTCCCAAGAGCGGATAATTTATTTGTGATCTCGGGAATCGAGCATCTAGTCGATCCAAGGTTTCACCTGCAAGTATTTTAAAATTTTCAAATTTTTGTACAAAGAACGGACAATTTGTTTTCTTTAATTTGCTCAGATCCTTCACAAATTAAAGTTAATTTATCCAGATTTGTTTTGCAGTTTGACAAGATTTGACTTTATTGAACATTGCTTTGTCTAAGGTTTTGTAAAGTATGTCCTTGGCCACATTGTCCAAGTTGTATCTTCTTCGTCCTCGTTTGTCCATTCAAATCCTTGGTTTCTCAACCAGGGCTAGTCTTGCTTCAGAAAGCTCTCTCCTTCACATTTGCGGTTTGCTCGTACAATCGTGTTCACTTTTAGTATTTGCAGTGGCCCATCCGCTATCACTATCCACATTTCATCATGTAAAGCGAGATAGATGAGCTCGCATACGAATTTTCGGTCATCAAATTCCTCAATATCGAACATAGGAATGCGTGTCAAATTTGCTTACATGATAATAACTTTTTGAATAGGAATAGCTTTTGAAAGAGCAAGTGTTAAAAACCTCTTTGAAAGATTGAAGATCTAGTTCAAGGTAACAGGTGTGGAAGGTCAATGAATCAACCGCTACGATACCACTTGTAGGTCCCAAAGGGTGTGAGTAAGGTTTAGAAGGGGGTTGAATAAACCTTACCAACTTTTCGATTTTAGTCTTTTTAAAGTATTACGAGTTAAATACACGGCTAAGTCCTTGGGGAACAACTAAGTTAGTTAACCAAAACAGAGTTAGCCACTCAACAGACTCGATTGAGTGTTTATAGAATAACTCACCGTTTAGTCTAAGCCTTAACTTGACGCGTGATGAGATTTTCAGTGGAAGACTTAACACCCTTTTAATTTGATTTGATTTGTTTTAAACACTTGATTTTAGCACTTAGTTACTTATCGTGGATATCAAATTATCGCCAGATATAAAGTTATATCTTTGAAATAAAATAAATGAAAGTGACACAATAATTTTTATAGAGGTTTGAAGATGGGGTAATTCTTCTACTCCTCTCTTCTCCAACTCCCGGAGGAATCCACTAAGTAGTGATCGATTACAAAGTGGTTATCACCCGATGCAAGTCTTGATCACACAAACGGTGACTTACTCCTTTGGGACTCACCTGAGATGCTTGGTCACACAACGGCTTCTCGTCCGACTCGGCCCATACTTCACATGGCTACGCTTTGCTACTTGCCTAACTTTCTCAAGCTTCTTGGATTTGATCACGAAGCCCTCCAATAACTTTAGATTGGTTCGACCTTAAACCTTTCTACAATCCTCCTTGGAAAGTAGACCCATTTTGCTTCTTCAAAAGTTTCCTCTTCAAAGTTTGAAGTTGTCTTTCCTTCATAGCTTAGTGTTGGATCGATTTCCTCCGAGATTTTAGGCTTGAGGATTTTGCTAGAATAACTTGAGAATATTTTGCAAAGTTACAAAATGAATGATGCTTGTTATCTCGGTATGCAAGGTTCAGTTAACCAAGGTAACCTTTTCTCAAAGTGATTCCTCGGCCTTTTATAGTGAACTTTCAAAAATCATTCATTGAAGAGATAGGTGATTTTCAAAAATCACTTGTGTTTGTTGGCTTGTATTATCAAATCCTTGATGTTGACATTTTCGTATTAAATGAACGCTCGTTCGCTTTTGAGAATCACGACACGAGGTGCGTGCTTCCCATTGGTTTATTCCTTTGCATGCTTCCGGGTCCGAGCACTTTAAGACACGGCAAAGACATGGAAGTATTACTTATTTAAGTAAATTCCTTGACGTCAGGCAATGATTCTTTTGATGCGTCTTGACTTGATCGATCCTTTATTCCCAGGTGACTTTGAGTTAGCTTCCAATCAATGGATGACTCATCCGGTCACTTCAACTTGAGACTTGGCTTCTTGTCGACTTGATTGACTCTTCATACAAATTGTTTCTCACCGATACTCCTTCGCCGAGTCCTTGATCTTCTTCTCCTCGCCATACTCATTTGTTCCTCAACAGAGTCTTCATTTCGATCTTGATTGACTTCTTGTATTCCCAGCATAGTCGACTTGACTCACCATACAACCCTATCTATTACAAGACAAATTACAAGGAAAATGGGGTGCCAACTTTCTAGTCTAAGTTTTACATGGCATTCATCAAAATCTAAGCAATAAATTTCCCAACAAGTCTTGAGTGAAACTTTCCAAGTGGCCGCAATAATTGAAAAATTGCCACCACTTGGAAAGATTTCAATAACTATCCAAGCTTGAAAGAAAGAAGGTGAACGTTGAAGAACTTGTTGTTAGGCCGCATTGAGGAATATAACAGAGGTTCCGAAGAAAGTTATTCAATATTGTGGTGCTAAAGCTAATGTTGTGGAGCATGGCCAAAGCTACAAAGGCAAAAAGAAAATTGGGCAAACGGTAAAGGGTTCAATAATTTGGGACCAAAATGAGGCATTTCAAGAAGAAATTCAAGGAAATTGCTTTAATTGTGGTGGTAAGGGTCACAAAACCTGGTTGTGGCGACCTCGAGGTAAATTTGGTGGGTTCAAACCCAAAAACAATGGTGGATTGACTCCGGTGCTACTAAACGCGTGTGTTCTATTAGAGAAATGATTAGTTCTTTTGAGCCACCAAGACGATGAAAAGTTGTACATGGGAAATTCAACTACTTATGAGGTCAAAGAAAAAGGAAAAGTGGTTCTAAAGATGACGCCCAGGAAGTAACCGACTATTAATAATGTGTTTCTACCGATATTCGTAAAACTTTGGTGTCTGGTTCACTTTAAGATAAACATGATTTTCGATTATTTTTGAGTCAGGGGTTGTTACTTTGATGAAAATGAGATATTGGTAGGCAAGGGTTATGCTTCGATGGGTCAAATTTTAAGCTCAATGTAATGGTTGTTAGACCAAAAATCAATGAAATGAATAATTCTTTTGTTTACTAGCTTGAGTCTTCCAATTGTGGCATGGTAGACTAGGACATGTTAATTATGATACTCTACGAGATTAATTAACTTGAATTGTATACCAACATCACATATTGATTCCAAGCACAAGTGTAAGACTTGTGTTGAGGCAAAGTTAACAAGGACATCATTTAAAAATATTGAAAGAAATAATAACCACTTGATTTAATTCACAATGAAGTATGTGATTTAAAATCAATACAAATACGTGGTGGCAACAAGTACTTCATTACTTTTATTGACGATAATACAAAATATTGTTATGTATATCTTATTAAAAGTAAAGATGAAACTATAGAGAAATCCATTCTCTATAAAAAAAATGCAGTTGAGAATCAACTTAACAAGAAAATTAAGGTGCCGAGAAGTAATCATGGAGGTGAATATATCGAATTCTTTGCCTAACACAGACCGACATGAAACAACATCACCTTATTCACCTCAATGAATGACATTGCGAGAATGGGAAAATTGTACACTTAAAGAAATGATGAACGTCATGTTATTAAGTTCTACCTTGCATTAGAACATGTGGGCGGAAGCTATTTTAATAGCTAATTAACTTTTAAAACAAGGTGTCCCATAAGAAATTAGACAAAAGCCCTTATGAGATGTCGCATGGATGAATGTCATCCTACAAATACTTACGAGTGTGATGGTGTCTTGCTAAGGTTGCTATACCTACACCAAAAAAGGTGAATGTAGGTCCCAAAATTGTTGATTGCATATTTATTGGATATACACATATGATCATGCTTATTGGTTTCTTGTGCATGAATCTAAAATTGATGATATATACAACAACACGATAATTGAATCAAGAAATGCTTTGTTCTTTGAAAATGTATTTCCGTGTCGATCTAATGAAGAAGCAAGCTCTTCTAAATGAATACATGATTTAATAGAGCAAGGTAACAAAGAAGAAAAGGTGGAACTTATACGCAACAAACGAGCTAGGATAGAGAAATCGTTTGGTCCCATTTTCTAACCTACATGCTTTGGAAAGTGAACCTAAAAGTTACAAAGAAGTTATAAATTCTTCTTAAGGACCATTGTGAAAAAGGCCATAAGAAGTGAAATTGATTCCATCTTGCAAAACCATACTTGAGAACTAGTGGATCTTTCGAAAGAAGTAAAAAACTAGGTTATAAATGGATTTTCAAGAATGAATGCGGATGGAACAATTGATAAATACAAAGCTTAACTTGTAATTAAAGGTTACATACAAGAATAAGTCCTTGATTACTTTGATATGTATTCTCTAGTTACGAGAACAACCTCCATTAGATTGATACTTGCAATTGCCGCTTGCGAGAATCTTGAAGTTCATCAAATAGACGTAAAAACTACTTTCTAAATGACGGTTTAGAATATGAGATTTACATGGAACGACTAAGAGATTTCTGCACTGGGCAAGGGAATAAGTTTTGTAAATTGGTCAAGTCAAGTATATGGCTTGAACATGCACCAAAATAATGACATGAAAAATTTGGTAATGCCATGAAAGAATGTGGATTTAAAATAAATGAATGTGATAAATATATCTATGTTAAATAGACTAAAAATGACTATGTCATTTTGTGTATTTATCTAGATGACATGCTTATCATTGGAAATAATAATAAAATAATTAAATCCACAAAAGATTGTTTAACTCAAGGTTTGATATGAAAGATATGGGTTTAGTCAAGTGATCCTCGGAATAAAGATATCTAGAACTCCAAATGGGTGACACTTGATCAATCACATTATGTGGACAAAATTCTAGAGAAAGTTAGTAAGGATGAGACATCATTAGCTAGAACTCCTATAGACACGAGTCAACATCTATCGAAGAATAGAGGTGAGATTGTGTCTCAAGTAGAAGACTCTTGAGTCATAGTAAGTCCGATGTACTTAATGGGTGGTACAAGACCGGACATTGCTTATGCAATGTGTAAAATGAGTAGATACACAAGTAATCCAGGACATGACCACCGGAAAGGTATAGTGAGAATACTAAGGTATTTAAGATATACTTTTTCGTGATTTTGGATCGCACTATACAAGATATCCCGATGTTATTGAAGGATACAACGATGCTAATGGATATTTGATATTAAAGACTCTAAGTCTACAAGTGGATTTATTTTCACTTTAGAAGGTGCAACCATATCGTTGAAATCTTCTAAACCGATTTATAGCTAGATCCACAATGGAGTCCGAGTTTATAGCTTTAGAAAAGTGTGGAGAAGAAGGTTGAATAGCTTCAAAACTTCTTAGAAGATGTTCCAAAATGGCCAAAGTATGTGCCATCAATTTTTTACATTATGATAGTCAATCTACGATTGGCGGGGAATAGAGCAATATGTATAAAGGTAAGTGTAGGCATATACATCGTAGACACAATACCATTAGACTACTACTCTTAATCGGTGTTATCTCATTGACTATGTGAAGTCAAAGGATAATTTAGCAGATCTACTCTTCAAAATTTTCATTTATGCGTGGGATTGTTGGAAAAGCTGAATGGAAATTGTGTTATTTAGCAAAATTTTCTTGGACCTATTTGTTCAATATTGAAGAAAATATTTAACTCTAATGGTGCTTAATTTTGAAACAACTAAAACTCCACTCGTGGAGTAGTGAGAGAGTGAAAACACTTGAAATTCCCTAGTCATGGAGGAGTGGGGGAGTGAATGTTCCAAGTCATGGGGTAATGACACTTGAAACTCCCTAGTCATGGAGAAGTCGAAAGTTAATACTCTAAGTCATGGGGTAGTGGGAATTAATATGGGATGATCTTAAAGCCTATAAAAAGTGATCCAACTTTTCACAATCTATACACAACACAACTCCTACACTTGCATAACAAAATTCCTTGTATATTGCTCCTTTGTTCCTTGGCTTCCAGTTGTATTTTGGTGGTGATTTCCAAGAATAACTTTCAGTTCCCCGGAATTGAGGTAATCCAGTTTTTTTCGTCTTATCTTGGAAACAAACATCCGTAAGATTGGATTAATCTGTTTTAAGAATAACGATTTTGGCTAATTTGATATTTTACTTTAGTAATTTTGTTTATTACAATTTTTTTTTGTTATGTAATTTGTAATTCTATTTTTTATTCTGTTAATATAAACTGTACTGGTAGATACACTGCGTATGTTTCTAACATCAACAATATCCCATTAAATTAAGCAATAACACAAAATCCATCAAGTACCAAAATATAATGTTGGAGAACTTGCTCCATAAAAAAAAGTAAAAGTTCCTCGTGGTGCAAAATTCTTTGACGATCGTCAATTCTATCAAACAGTACAAAATCGTAGATTAGCGAGAGCAATAGAGGTTGCCTCCATGTGAGTAGCAAAGTTCCTACAAAAAGTCATCAACCATGATTAGTCAAAGATCTATTATTGTTGTTATCCTCGCACTGTTTGACAAGTAGGTGGCAACCAAATTCGATCCAATAAAATTCTCATCATTTATATAAGGAGAAACCATCATGCCACTTCTTTGAATTCGTAAAATAGGACCCGTGAATGTCGAATCCGAGCCTTTGGGTCCAATTTGCAGTGAACTAAGAAAGCTCAAAATATTATTGTCATATGAAGAAAGCCAACTATGTGGCATATATGAGCATTAATTTATGAGTCTCGTCGTATATGTTACACATTCATGAGAGAGAATAAAAAAAATGATATTCAAAATATTGGCGATTGTCGAAAGTTTGATCGGTGTCCTCGCTAAAATGAATGTATAATAAAATTAAATTAATAATATAAGACTATAGATAATTTACAATAATAGAGAATAACATATAAATCACATAGCTTAAGTCCAAAATATGTCTAGAATATGATAGAATAGTCCATAATGTTGAGGAATGGATAAATATAGAATTCTGTGGAACCATCTATGGAGTAGCGCACAAATTTTTAGACTAGCTAGTATAGAGAATTCTAGAATGTCCCTAGAATTGTAGAATATGTACAAAATCATTAGGAGTTCTAGAGAACTTCTCAGCCCTCTCGATCAAACCAAATCTCTGTCATCCATTGAGGAGGTAGAGTAGAAAACACAGGAGTTTGGACTTCTCCTAGCCGTTCGGTTAAACCAATTTGCATCGTTAATTCAGGAGGTGGAGTAATAAATATGTATATATATATATGAGAATTAGACAAAGTTGTAATTTTCCAAGTTTGAGTTAATTAATTTTCCTTAAAATCTCTATCTTGTCTTTATTTCCTCTCTCTGTTAGACAAAGCAATATGTCACATCCCATTTTCTCGAATCCTAATACAAGACCAACGAAATTATGAATAAAAGAGTAATAATCTTATCAAAAACTTTTTGAAAAAATATTACGACTACATGTATCCCCGCAACATGTAATAACTTTAGAGGGAGAAACATGGAAGAAATAACAAATCGGTACCCACGCGTTCAAGTGCAACGAATCATATATCCAATACCTAGAGGTCAAATTTGCGAGCTGAACTAAAGCTCAAAATAGTATTGTCATATCAAGAAAGCCAACAGTGTGGCAGACATGAGCAACGATTTATGAGACTCATCATATACATTACACGTTCATGAGGGGGAATAACGGAAAAATGGTATTCAAAGTACTTTCCACTATTAAAAATTTAATGGTTGTCCTCATTTGAAATGAATGCATAATAAAATTAAATTAATAATATATGACTATGGATAATTTGAAGAATAGAGAATAAGATATAAATTACATACTTTTTCCACTCCTGGTATTATTCTCTCATGTGATAGATAAGAGTCTGATGTCATAAGGTATGGGGTGTTCACAGACTGTAACATGTCCTGCATAGCCGTGGAAATTCTTATAAAATCATGTCTCTTACTGTCCCATGTGTCAGTTAAAATTTCCAGTTTCCAAAATTTAATAATATGCTTCTTAACAACTAAATGAACTTTAGAGTCTAAGAAACCACCATCCAACTTCAATGGATGAATGTATAAAACAAATACTTTTAAATTTCTCGTGGACATACTTATAGTGAAATGAGCGTTGATAGTGTGTAACAATGGCATCAATACCTTCATATTTGAGGAAAATAATATAATCGAACAAAGTGTAATAATTTTTTTGTTGAAATCTATAATTGGGACGGCCAATGAAATTACAACTCATATAGTTTTCATGGGATAAAGTTAATGGAATGTCTAGTGGACTACCACCTACCTACCGAAGTTTCATCCAAAAAGAGTATACTCTTAGAATTTGAAAGTATTCTTGTGAATATATTGAACTGTGTCGTCTTTTTCATCTACGTATGAAGTCTTTGATATTGATAAAGAGAAAACACAAGTTATATTTCATAAAACACATTATTCGGGCAATTTATAAGAGCAAAACAACCATCAAATAAAAAATGACCAAGTAAATATGTAGAAATTATAAAAAATAAAAATAAAAATCACTAAATTACTAAATTATACTAAAAACCCTAGTTGAATACTATAGAACTATAAAACTAGCCGACCAACTTGGTTTGAACATTCAAATCGAAGCAAGGACAACCATTTATATGCAAGCTTGCAAACTTAGCAGGTGAAGCATTTCTCATAAGTAGCAAATTGGAAAAATTAACAAATGAAGCTACAAAAACCAAAACATAAAAGCACTATAGAGAGCTAATATAAATTAGCAAAACTACATCAAGTGTATAAAATCTTATTGCAATCAAATAGAGCATGTATTACATAGACATAAGCAGAAAAAATGTTAAAACAATATCTTAAGATGTCAAAATGTTCGGCACCTATAGCAAAAATGAGAAACAAAGAAATGAAAAGCAAAAACAATTTCAATTTTTTTGAGAATTTTTGTAAAGAGAAAAATGGGGGAGGGGGCTACGGTTTAAGGTTTTCACTATTAACAAAATCAAACATATCCGATTGTGATATGTGTTTTCATATTGTGATATGTGTTTTCATTCTTTTCTATAGAAAAAAAAAAAAAGATCATGAGTTATACACAATGTGTAATTGTGTTGAGAACTCCACCATGTACTTAAAAGAAAAAGTTGACAAATTAATATATATATATATATATAGAATTTGGTTCAAATATGACACTCTTCCAAGGTAAGACAAAGTGTAGACTAATCCTAATAATTGATTTGGATTTTTAAGTGGTTGTGATAAATTCATTTTTTTTTCCATTTGTTTGATAATGAAGAGTATATTGTAATTGCCTAATTCCAATTATATAGCAGATTTTATTTTCTCTCTCTCTCTCATATACCACGATTGTAGTGCGATTATTTTGGTATCCTTTGACTTTTTGAAACCGTTATTTATGGAGTGAGATTGTAATTGCCATATTTAAATGCGTTATTTTAGGAAGCATATTTATTTTTCAAAATGTTTCTTTTTCGGATCCACTATAGTTAGAGTTCTTTTTTTCGCTTAGATAGCTATTAGATAATGCATATTTAGTTGTTTTTTCTAGCATTGTTTATGACAATATGACATAGTTGAGTAGAATGTACTGCATATTTAGTTTTACACATTGCATAGATAGTTTCTAGATAATGCATAGTTAGGTGATTTTCGTTGCATAGTTTATGATGTATTGCATAGTTAGGTATTGTTCGCATATTTAGTATTTTACATCGCATAAATACCTTTCGGATAATGTATAGTTAGTTGATGTATGTTGCCTAGTTTCAATCTGTACAACATCTTATAGTTATTTATGCGGCGTTCCCAAAGTATTTTTGCACCATCTCCAACGCAAAAATTTGCAGATTATGGTATATATAGTCTGGATTGAATATAAACCAGTTTCAAGTTCTACATGGTTGTCAACTTCTTCTATGTTGTCCATGTGAGTTTCTTGTGAAATTATTAAGATTTTTACAAACATTATCATCTTCGTTGCAATTTTTACATTTTTAAGATTCGAATTTTACAAACCTTGTTCGAGTTCTCCATCAAAGCTCAATCCTTCATCGTTCACTATTGTAGAATGGATTTGACGTCACATTATCACACCAATTTTTCTATGTTTTCATTATTTGCAGTCTAACTATGTAGGTGAATGAGATTTTCTCGATTTGTGTAATGATGATATTCTTGGAGGATTGATCATGTGAGTGGGAAACATAATCTGCGTGATTAGATACGGTTTCCATATGTAATCGTTTGCATTTTATTATTTGAGTATATTACCCTTGTAGGTCCCAAGGGGTGACATGTAAGGTTTAGAAGAAGGGGTTGAATAAACCTTACCAACTTTTCGATTAGTTATTTTAAAATATTTTTAGAGTTAACTTAAATCGAGTTAAGTCCTGAGGGACAACTAGGTTGGCTTACACAATAAAGTTACCCACTCAACAGACTGACCGATTTGTTGATAGTATAATTTAGCTACTTTCACCTAACACTTAGAATTACAAAATTTGATTTGGTTTTGTCACTAGAAGACTTTGCACCCTTATAATTTTTAAACACGTTTTACAACACTTGTTTTATCAATAGTTATTATCGCAGAGTTTAGCAATTTTAACTTAGCATCAGATATGAAATAAATGCAAGAGATAAATATGTTGTAAAGTAAATAAGGCACAAGCATATTTATAGTGGTTCGAGGATGGGGTAATTCCTTCAATCCACTCTTCTCCAACTCTTGGAGGAATTCACTAAGTAACTTGATCTTGGTTACAAAGTAGTCACATCCGAGTCGGGTTTCGATCACACACACTGTTGCTCTAGGACTCGGCCTTCTTCACAAAACATCCGTCTTGCTACTTGACTCCTTCAAACTCTTGGATTTGTTCACACAGCCCTCCAACGAGTCTAAAGCTTTTGGTTTGAATCGAACCTTACCACTTCTCCTTCAACCTTCGAGTGTAGACCCCTTTATTCTTGAAAACAGTTTTCCTCTTCCACGATGAAGTAATCTTTCTTTCACTTGAATGAGTTGGATTGAATTTCTTTGAAATTAAGCTTGAGAATTTCTTTGAAAAGCTTGAGAGAATTTCTAGGTTATTGCTTGCTTGTATGCTTGATATTCTTATGAAATTTGTTATGGGTTACTTTCTCTCACTTGCTTCCTCGGCCTTTTATAGTGCATATTTGAAATTATAAATGTTCGTTGAAGAGATAGACACAGATTTCAAATCACACTCGTAGGTTGTTGGATTATGTTGTCTTGCAAAGATTGATGTTGATCGCACCATGAATTAAATGTTCTGCAGCCTTTCCTTAATCTTTGTAGGTTTTCACGTACATCTCATTGGTTCTTTGTTTTTTGCACTCTTTCAGCAAAACAACTTTATTGTTGGCAGCCTGACACACCTATTTCCAGCAAAACCTTGACTTGTCTTGACAACGTATCTCATTCAGCTTTCTTCAAGTCTTCGATTCCAATTATTTTGGAATGACTTAGTCGTTAGTCACCGACCGAGACAACTTTTTGTTACCTGGCTGAATCTTCACTTCACTTCACACAACCGACACACAACCGGGGGTAGTCGAGTCTAGTAATCTTCAACTTAGCCGACTTCAACTCAGCCTTATACAACCCTATCTATTACAAGTTCAATTACATAGAAAATGGGTTGCCAACTTCCTAATCTACGTTTTACATGGTATAATCAAAATCTAAACATAAATTTTCCTAACAATTTCCCCCTTTTTGATGATGCCAAAACTTAAATAAATACAACAAAGTAGATAGTGCAAAGAACAAAAGAATGTATGTGTAGAATATGTCAATTTTATTTGAACTTATCATTTTTGTACTTTACAAATGCACTTTACAAAGCTTTTACATAGTATAACCTATACAATGTATCAAAACTATACATATATATACCAATGTATCGGAGCCTTTACAATTTTTACAATGATATTTAGAGCAAATACTTACAATTTTGTATTTACAAACTAAGTAAAATACAATGAAGGGGTTCAAATTGTCTTCAACGCCTTAGTCGCTTTCTTCTTCTTCTCTCTTCATCCTCGCCTTTCCTCCTATCTTTTTCCTCCATCTTCTTTTTCTCATGTGCTCTCTTGGTCGAACAATCTTCTCTCATTTGCCTTTCTTCCCATTCGCGATTGAGCCTTTCGTTTTTTCTTCTTGCCTTCACCTAGCCTCTTTATTCCTCCTCTCAACTTCTATATTTGCAAGAGTATCAAACCCAGCCTAGTAGATAACCCCCTTCTTCTGTGGATCAACATACTGAACATCTTTTGGTTTTGGCAGTGATGGAGTACCTATGCCTCTTCCACCATTGCCTAACCTTCCCCTTCCTCGCTGCGACTCATCTTCTCCTATAGGAGTGTACTATACGGGTGCTTTGCCAGTCGGCTGATTGCTCGAACTCTGATGCCTATCAGCTGAATTACACAAGTCGAGTCCTTTTTCCCAATATAGATCTCATTCCGGGTAGAGCCATGTTCTTGAAGTATCCTTCTGTATTTAGAGTTTGAAACTCCTCTAGGGATCTCAACTCAGATCCTGCATCAGGCAATGTAAGCTCACGAGAGGGTCTCACAAACTGGGAGTCCTTTCACGATCCGGTGAGGGCCTTCATCCCTTGTTTTCGATCCTCAATTATTCCCGAATTCTTCTCGCCTACCTTCTCAAATTCATATTCAATGGCCTGTGCAGACTTCTTGTATGCCAAATCAGTTTTCTCTTTAATAGACAAATTCTTTGGCGGTGGCCGAGGATAAAGGTTGTCACTTCACTTTCCGAGGGTCTTAGCAAACATAATCTTCAAGGGTGGCTTCTTCACACCACCGACTCCCCCCTTGTCTTTGTTTGATTCTCTTACTTCCATCCTTATAACTCTAGTTGCTGCTTACTTTCATCTTCCCCCTCTTTGGCATCATCACCAAGGGTAGAGCCAATTGAGGGAACACTCATCCAAGGAGTAGATCAATATTGTTGTTGGTCATGTATCTTTGTTTTGCCATAACTCTTGGAGTACGTTGCTCAAATATCGATTGCAGAGTCTTCGTCTCTACCGCCATCGATTCATCTTAGTTTGGAGCACCATGATCTCCTTATGCATGTTGGCCTCCATTTTCTGAAGTTCTGCCTTGTGCTGAGCTTTGAGCAACTCCATATCACTCTTGTGAGATTGATCCATCCTAAAGATATGGTCCCTTTAATATTTGAAAATTGGCATTCTCGGAGCTCTAGATCACCATTTTTGCAAAGAGAGATTTAAAGTATGTGACCCGCTCATGCCCGAGTGCATTAGTCCGCCCAATCCATTCCCTTATCCTTAGTACGGTTCCGGATGTCTCCCGTGATGTTTGCATCTCTATTGTCTAGTCGTTGATTGAGTGTTGCGAACCTATGTTCCATGTTTTCAATTTCTATACAAATGGCCTTGAAGGCTTTGTGAAAGTCGGCGTGCATCGGTGGAATGCTCTTTTGGCTATACAATATCAAAGTCAAACCCAATCGGCACCATTGTTGTATCAACAGGAGTTCCAAGTTCTTGACCAAGACTTGGACGGTGTACCTCGAACTTTCAAAGAGCAAACTCGCTTCCCGGGGTACATGAGCCTCGAAAGGAAAGTAGTCGCAAATAGATCCTCCGGAAAAATAGTAATTTCTACATCATCAACTTGTGCAGCCTTTATCTTTTCCTTCAAAATTTCTTGACTCTTTGTGCCTCACTATCTTAGTGTCATCGATATCTTGTGCATTTGTGTTAGCTGAGAGTCGATCGATCCTCGCCTATCGTAATAGCTTCTTCAAGATTAGTAGTATCTTCCTTTTGATTTGGTTGTTCCTCGGTGACTCATCAGCGTCATTGGAAGGTGATGGCACCATGGTATAGTTGATCGGAGTAGCTTTGTCACTTGCTTCCCTCTGTTTTATCGGTACCTCCTCAGCAACTTTGTCCTCAGATGATTTTTCAATAGGACTGGACTCAGCTTCGTCGTTGGTTCCCAGGAATTCAACATCTACATTTTCTTGGGAATCATGAAGATCACTCATTTACTTTTCTTCCATGATTACTTCGTGATGAGCTGGCACTTGTTCATCGATCTTCTTACCCGCAGAAGTCTCAACCTCTTAGGGCCTTCATTACCTTCAGCAGTCTCAACCACTGATAGGACTTCAGCTATCCCATTTGCAGTCTCAACTGCAGCAGGGTCTTCAACACAAATCCCTTCAGCAGACAGAGCTGCTTGGGGGTCTTCAGTGGCCTCCATCGGAGTCTCAACTCATTGGATTGAACTTTCATGGCCAAGAGTCTCAACTCCCCTGGCCTCAATACTATCCTTTGCCTTGGCTGCATCAACAACTCCACTCTGCCTCGCATGGTGAAGTTTCAGTGAGACAGATCGAAACCGCCCGAGCTTCGTTAACCTCATCTGTTGTACTTGATTATCTCACATTCGCCTCCAAACTTATCTTTAGTTTGTTCTCCCAAAACCTCTTCCACCCAGTTTGTGGTGGTTTGAGTTTCCCCACGGTGACGCTTTTTGGTGAGCCTCAAGCGATGGGGTCACTCAAAACCCGAGACAAAACCGTGTTTTCTTTTGAGCTATCACCGTTTGGGTAGGTGTCTCAATACCTTCTTCGGGGAGTGGTTTGGCTAAGGTGCCCTCTTCTACACATTCCTTAGCTTCATCACCAATTTTCTGGTAGATTCAACATCGAGTGCACAAGGGATGTGGTGGCATCAATTGTTCTCACCATCTCCATTATATATTGGCTATGAGTAATCATTATAGAAGAAGATTCTCCTTCGCCCGTTGTCATGTTCTACTCGTGCAGCTCTTTGGATTCCTTCAAAGCTTGCCTCAACTCAGCTTTCTCCATTGCATCGCCAGGTCTCATTTCCTCAACGCCACCGTCACCGGGTCGTCTCATTGGGCATGTTTTGGAATTTCTGTAAGGAAACATGTGTGAGGTTTTAGAGATTCCTCCACAGCCTTTGCCTTAGCTTTCCTCGTCTTTCTTAGATGTGCAAAATTCTGGGTCGAGGGCTGAGCTAACAGAGATGTTTCCCAAAAAGCTTAGAAGTCATTCTTCTTCTTCGACAAATTATGGACTCCGTAATTGGTGCATGGCATAGCTCAACTTCCAGTGCCTCCAGATCCTTAGCCTCTCTTGAATGTCAGGATATGCAGGGGACAACATTACAAGATCATCGTCCTCCTTCTGGATAGGCTTAAGGGGAGCCCTCTCCTCCTTAATGGTTCTAGCATTGGTTTGAGGGGAGTTGACAACTAACTCTTCAGACTGGCCAACTGTCTCTACTTCTTGTTCTTCAGTTGTCTCATGAACAACTGTCTCTTATACAGTCTGCTGACTTTCATCAGCAGTCTTCTCGACTCTAGCAATGGTTTCCTTACAACCTTCAACTTGCTTAGACTGATGCGCTCCTCTACATCAACAATCTTCTTGTCAACATGAGTGCCAGACTCAGTTGGCTTTTCCAACGCGGATTTCTTATTAAATCGCCTCCTTTTGGTTTTGACAAGAGGAATTTATTCCTCTTCAACTTCTTCAATGGCAGCTGGCTCCATCATCTTTATATTCTTGGCTGCAGCTGGCTTGTGAGGCAGGCACGCTGATTGATCGATTTTTCTTCATGATTGGAGAAGTTTGTAGGGTATCCTTCTCGTCTCAATTGGGCAGGTGCTTGGTCTCCGATCGCACTACGGGGCAGGGAGCAGGCTTTGCTACATCAACTTTCTTTCTTCTTCTCGCACAAGGCTTTGGAGAGGTAGCCTCTGCGATTGCAGCAGTGTCCTCGGGGAATGGGGGTGACTCACCGAGTGATCATCATGTAAAGAGAGAAGCGGGTTAAGTCACTTTTAGAAGATACCCGAGTTATTTATGAACTAAGTGACAACACGCAATCGTTTTTCGGCGAGCGGGAATATTTTTGGGCATTACGTCAAAGATAATTATGGTGTCAAGATAAAGCATGTACACGTTTAGCTTATGATTGGATATAAATCGATGCATTTAATGCGGGGAAATTAATGTGGTTTCAAGCTTTTAATCTCAACCATTGATTGCAATCAAACTTTTGAATTCTAAGAATCGTCCCCTCACATACTTTTATACCCAAAATTAGATTTCTCTCTCCTCACAATACACTCATCTCTCTCAAAGTAAAGGCAAAAGTTCTCTCGCAACCAAGTAAAAACCCTAGTTAGTACGTCGTTCAAGTTTAAGTTTTTCAAGCTTTATTTTTCGAAATGGCTCCAACTTATGACTCTGTGAAGATGGATAAGAAGGTCCACTCACGGTTCTACGGTGGGTTTTGATGGTTTAGTGAAGCAAGGGGCTGACAAAGCCCTTGCTAAGAAGATAGCTGACAAACTGGAGAAATCTGGCCTCAACTGATTTCTCACCGTGGAGTTTTGGCACACGTACCTTGAAGAGGTCTCCATGTTCTACGTGAACGCCGAGGTTCACGATGGAGAAATCGGTCTTCTCCCTGATAAAGAAAGAGATAAAGATTATCTTGTTGTGGATTTGGCTACTCATTGCCACTTTCCTTCGAGTGGGTGAAAGAGATTCTTGAAAAAGATATCAACCTGGCTGCGGCGTGAAGGAAATCGCCAAGCTAGAGTTAGTTAAGGCTATTTTCACGGCCAAGAAGTCGCTCATTGGGGCGACTATCATAAGTTGATGGATGTTGTGTCCAAGTGTGTGGACATGAAGTTTGGCGACTTCAATCGGTTGTCTAGATCGTGGCTACTATTATGGAGGAAAAGAAAGTGAATGGGTTGAGTTCATCTTTATCCGAACCGCCCGAACGTAATGAACAAGATAATTTCGATGATGGGTTATTCGTTAGTTCGTTGGAGTATGGCCTTGTGATTGGCCATTTGATGGAGATGAAGGGCATTCCTCTTAGGAATGGGAAATCCTTCCATGTCAATAAGAAGATGTTCAAGGCTAATTTTCTCGCACGCAGGCAAGCCCATGCAAAAAGGCTAACACCAACGAAGGTGTCGATTAACTTGATACATCCGACTATCCGTCTTGATGGTTTCACTTGGTGAAAAATGAAACTTTGTTGATTTCAAATTCCCTCTTCTTTGACTCTCTTTGGTTGAGTCCTCTAAGTCTCCTAACTCAGCTCAATCAATCCTAGATCATTTTTAAGCTCTTCAAACCTTGATTCACATAATGGCTTAGTGAATATGTCGCCTAACCGCTTATCGTTGAGATGTATTCTAAGTTGATGTTTTTCTTTTCAACATGAACTCTTATGAAATGGTATCCGACATCAATGTGCTTGGTTCTTGAATACAATGCATGATTTTGAGTTATTGCAATAGCACTTGTGTTACCACACATAATTGGAATCTCATTTTCTTCTATATCATAGTCTCTTAGTTGTTGCTTCATCCATAGCACTTGGACACAACATATGCCCGTAGCTATGTACTGTCACTTGTTTGTGGATGTAGCTATTGAATTTTGTTTCTTGTTGAACCAAGAAACTAATCTATTTCAAGCATTTGACAGTGCACAAGTATTTTTCCTATCTACTCTACATCCAACATACCGAGTCCGAGTAGCCAACTAGCTTGAATCCTCCATCCTTTGGATACCATAAGCCTCTTCCTAAAGATCCCTTCAAATACCTTAGGATTCTCGTCGCAGTCATGTGACTCTCTTTTGGTGCGATTGAAATCTAGCACATACACCTACAACAAATGTGATGTATGGCCTATTTGTCAAATAGAGCAATGATCCAATAAGGGCTTTATACCTGGTTTGATCTCTGACTTTGCCATCCGCATCCATATCCATCTTGATTCATGTATTCATGGAAATCTTTATCGATGACTTCTCTTCCATACCAAATTTGTTCATTATTTGGTTTGACTTATGAAGGTTCCATCTTTCATTTGTTTGACTTGAAAACTAGAAAGAAAGTCGGCTCCCCATCATACTCATTTCAAACTTCCCTTGCATGAGGTTTGAAAACTTGTCACACAACTCTTTATTTGTGGATCCAAATATGATGTCATCCACATAAATTTGAACAAGCAATATACTCTCCCCATCTTGAATTCTGAAGAGTGTTCTATCAACCTTGACTTTGGTGAATCCATTGCCAATGAGAAACCGAGACAAAGTGCCATACCAGGCTCTTGGTGGTTGTTTCAGTCCATACAAAGCTTTGTTGAGCTTGTCGACTTTATCTCCAATAGTTTTCTGCTCAAAACCTGGAGGTTGCTCCACATAGATTCTTCTTCCAAAAGTCCATTAAAAAATGCACTCTTCACATCCATTTGATACACAGCGAAGTTCTTGTGTGCAACATAAACAAGAAACATCCTAATTGCTTCCAATCTAGCAACAGGTGCAAAGGTTTCATCAAAATCTATACCTTCCTCTTGGCAATACCCTTTGGCTACTAATCTTGCTTTCTTTCTTACAACAAATCCTTCCTTATTCATATTGTTTCTAAATACCCACTTAGTACCAATAATATTTTGGTGGGTCGGCCTTTGAACTAATTCCCAAACTTTGTTTCTTTCAAACTGATTCAGCTCTTCCTGCACAACCTGTGTGAAGAAACAAGCAATCCACACTGTGGGAGCTAAGAGGAAGGAGAAGAGCTCAAGTTTCCATATATTTCTTATACGTATTACATCGGGAAAATGGAGCCTTTTATAATAAGGCTCGAGTAGGGAAAAACGTGTTTAACAGAAACACAACTAACAAAACCAACCAACAACTCGTAATAGTAATACTAATGTAAATATAATAGAAAATAAAACGTGATAGTCTACATCCCCCCCTATAACTACAAAGGAAGTCTTGAAGTCCCAACTTGGAAGTGAGCAAATTGAACGAAGGGAAAGCAAGGGATTTATCAAGACGTCGCCACCGGGACTTAGAGGAAATCTTTGAGGTGAAACAAAACCAAGTTTGAATTGATTGCGCACCAAATGACAAGTCAATCTCAGGTGCTTGCTGCGCTCGTGAAAAACATGATTAGCAGTGATGTAGAAAGCGGTTTGGTTGTCACACCATAAAGGAATGGGAATGGTAATGGAGAGATGCGAATCAGCAGCAACGTAGGATATCCACAGCAGTTCACAGACTGTGGAACTAAGGGCCCGGTACTCAGCTTCCGTGGAGGAACGAGAGATGGTGGTTTGCTTCTTGGACTTCCAAGAAATGAGGGCACCACCAAGGAAGACAAAAAACCTATTCAGAGACATCCTGGAATCAGGGCAAGAAGCCCAGTCATCATCACTGAAAGCAACGAGGTGTGAAGAGATAGCGGCAGGGTAAAATAGGCCACGAGAAGGACATCTTTTGAGATATTTTAAGAGATGCATAACAGCATCCCGATGAGAGGTGTAGGGACTATTTATAAACTGACTGAGTTGCTGAATGGAGTTAGTAATATCAGGACGAGTGAGATTGAGATATAAAAGCCTCCCCACTAATCTGCGATATCTATTTGGGAAAGGCAATGTAGTGCCTTCATAGGCCTTCAATTTGAGACCCGGAGGGAAAGGTGTGGAAACAGGTTTGCAAGCCAACAAGCCAACATCTTCCAACAAATCAAGAATATACTTCCACTGATTAAGATAAGTACCATCAGAGCTACGAGCAATTTCAAGTCCCAAAAAATATTTGGTTGTGCCCAGATCTTTGATGGTGAAGAGAGTATCTAAGTAGTGCTTGAGGTCTTCTAAGGCAGCCAAATCTAAGCCCGTAAGTAACACATCGTCAACGTAAACTAGCAATGCGAAGAAGGAATTGGAAGTCAGTTTACTGAAAATGCAATGATCATGAGCTGATTGTTGGAATCCATAAGAGAGTAATTTAGCACAAAATTTAGCATTCCATTGCCTACTACCCTGCTTCAAACCATATAAGCTACACTTCAATGAACACACCTGCCCAGACTATGCCTTCGTATACCCCTTAGGGGGTTGCATATAGATAGTTTCATCAAAATATCCATGCAAAAATGCGTTGTTAATATCCATCTAAAACAAAATCCAATCCCTCATGGTGGCCAATGCAACAAATATCCCCGTTTTGACAACTTTAAGTAGAATATCATAAAAGATCTTTTCAATGATAGTTTTTATAATTTATTTTTTTATAATTAACTTGAAAATTAATGATGGTGCTTATAAACTATTATTTTTCAAACTAACATTAACAGATTTTTGCAACTGGTGAAAAACTTTCCACATAATCAACACCATAAACTTAATTATATCCATTGGCAACCAAATGTGCCTTGTATCTATCCACTGTACCATCAGCCTTCATCTTAACCTTATAAACCCACTTACAACCTATGGCTTTGTGGCAGGAGGCTAATAGGTTAACTCCCAAATGTGATTGGATTCAAGAGCAACAATTTCTTTATCCATAGCATCCACGCACTCGGGGTGTTTGCTAGATTAAGCATATGAATGAGGTTCATGGATATAAGATACTTGTGAAAGAAAAGCAACATACGATCGATCAAAGAAGGGAGAAATAGTGTAAAGAAAAGTCTCAATGGGATAAGAATTTAATCGAACCCTAAAGAGTAGAGAGGTGATGCAAAGAGGGGTTGCACATCTCATTGTAAGTGACAAAATATGAAAGCCAATAAGGTTTAGAAGTGATTCTAGAGCTTCTTCGAATGGGAGGACTAGAAACAAACGGGAATCAACAACAGACGAATATAGGAAGATTCAAATGATGTGAAATAAGAGAAGTGGAGTAGAAGAAGTAGTGGGAGAATGAAGAGATTTTTCGAGAAAAAGGAATTGATCCTCAATGAATTTAACTTCTCTAGTGACTAACATATTCTTAGTTTCCAAATTAAAGAACTTATAACCCTTTTGGCCCTGCTCATAACCAAGGAACACATATTTAAAAGCTCTTTCATCAAATTTGGATTTATATGGATTTAGATTAGTGGCATAAGCCTAACAACCAAAATGCTTAAGGATGGAATAGTTAGGAGGCTAATCATACAGCTTCTCATAGGGGATGAGCCATTGAATCAAGGAGTTAGGTAATCTATTGATGATATAAGTCATCAATATAGAATAAGGCCAAAGAAACCGAGGAATCCCACTCTGAAACATAAGAGATCTTGATACTTCCAACAACAAATGCTTATGCTTCCTCTCAACCACCCCATTTTGTTGAGGAGTATAGGCACAACTCCTCCGATATTGAGTCCTATGAGAAAAAAACAAATCCTTGCAATCCTTATTAATAAATTTTGTCCCATTATCACTTCTAATCACATTGACCTTCTTAACAAACTGTGTTTCCACCAATGTGAGAAACATTTTCAATAATGCAAGAACTTGTGATTTATGCCTCATCAAATAAACCCAAGTGGCCCTACTATAATTTGATTGGTATGAGTTTTGCATATAATTTGGGCTTAATTGTGGTTATAATAAGTTGATATGCATGCGTTAATCGAGTAAAATGGGCCATATTCTTATATAGTGGAAAAGGTATTACGCTTTGCTCGTTTTGTAGGAATTAAACGATTTTGTAGCATTTTGGTGACAAATCGGAGCACTGCTGTAAAAGACCGCCAATAATCGAGCAAATATATGGTGTTTGGATTTGAATCAAGAAGAAGTCAGACGAACTAGACAAGAAACGAAAAGGAACAAAGAAGATACGCCTTTAGCAGGGGCGCACGGGCAAGGCGTGCGTCTATAGCACGACCCCTGCGTCATCACCAGGTGAAGACAAGTCCTATGGCAGACGCACGACGACTGTTTGTGCCAGGACGCACGGCCGCAAGGCCAACTCAAAGAAAAGACAATTCCTATGGCCTCGACGCAGGGTGGTCGTGCATCGCCACACGCCGCGCGTCTGTGCGGGAAAGTCAGGTTTTAATGATTTTAAATCAGGTTTTGACCCAACGGGAGTATAAATAGAGACGAGGCGGCCCCCAAACAAAGAGACACTGATATTTGCCCTAGAAAGCAGATAAAAGAGCAACCTTCTACTGGAGGATTCGAGAGATTGATCGAGGTCGCAACCACACGCTTGAGGATTGAAGATAGATCGAGAGATCATCGACATCCCTGAGTTTTCTCATTCCATTGTATCTTTTACTTTCGATTAGTTAGACATGAACATGAATGAATTGTCTATTTCCCATGTCCGGTTAAATACCTTGTGATTCTGGGGTTTGGGATTAGGTTAATGGATACTTTTGTTTAATGTTTAATTGCAATTGAAGTTATTGTTTTCAACCCCTATTCTAGTACTCTGTTTTATTTCTTGTTTTATCAAAAGGCCATTGGTTTAACTTGTTTTGATGTATTGATTCATAATTCAAGAGATGAGTTTCAATACTAGATCTTGAGTACTTGACATGAATATTTGCATGATTGAGAAGTCTGTAAATATTTGTGAGGATTAATAATCTTTCGTGTTTTTGGGAGTTGGATATCTTATGTTTAGTAGAGATGCTAGCATAGATAATCCAATCAATATTTTTATATACATCTCGTGAGAGAGGGTAAAATAGATATGTGATTGTCTTATAGGGAAGAATAATAATAACTTTGTTTGTGATTAATCAGATAATAAGAGGGATATTAACTGAAACCACAACCCTGGAATCCATTCATCTCCTTGATCTTTCAATCAACTCTTACTTTGTCTTTTTATGATAAATTCTTGTTTTAGTTTTATAAACCAATCATCCAATTTCGACCGTCTAGATAAAAATAAGACTATTACAATCTCAATACTTAGTACACTAATTTATTAGTCTCTGTGGATTTGACCTTGCTAACCTTATTCTATAAACTACACCGTACACTTGTAGTGAAGCTAAAAATAAGGCGAACATAATCATCAACCAAAGTCAAAACATAAGGTGTATGAGTAAAAGAGGGAGCATTGTAAGGTCCCCAAACATCCATATGAACAAGATCAAAAACGAAGAAAACAAATAGATGTACTTAAGGGAAAAGGTAATGTTGTTTTGCTTACAACACACTTCACAATTTTGAGAATAACATTTATCAATATTGCTAGAAGATGAATTTCGAAAAGGCAAATGTGCCAAAACGCGGGAAGCATGTCCCGGTTTGATATGCCACTCAAGAAACAATATGTTACAAGCCATTGAGACATCAAGTGTGTGAAGAACAAAAGTTTGAGTGTGTGCGGGGTAGTAGAGTGTGACGAGGAGTCAAAACATATAGTCTTCCAATTGCCTTGCCCCATCGCAACCACCTTCTCGATCTTAGGGTCTGAAACAAACAATGTGAAGGAAGAAACACACTTTTAAGATTATTTTGTCGTGTGGTGAGCAACGAACAACAAGTTGTACTTGAAACTTGGAACTAGAAGTACATCTTATAATGTCAAATGAGGTGTAAGAGTCACTTGACCAGTGTGAACAGTGCAGAGGCAATGGGACCACATATTCAGAATGGATAAGTCACATAGGTCTGACATGGAGTTGCTCAAGCTTCAGCACAAGTCCGAAATTGCAAGAATGGAGGCCAATGTTGAACAGCAGATTAAGGTGCTCCAGACAGAAATGAAGCTGATGGCAACTGAGTCCAAGGATCTGAGATCAGAATTCAGAGCAGCATACTCTAAGACCCATGACAAGCATGACTCTACGAACAACAAACTTGATTTCCTCATGAGTGGTATTTTCCCAAATCTGGCTCTACCCCTTGGTGATGATGCCAAAAAGGAGGAAGAGAAAGCTATGTTGGAACTAAAGGATGGGCAACGAAGTTTTAAGGAGGGAAGCAAAGGGGAAGTAAGCAAGGGGAAAGGTAGTTCTGTGAAGATACCTCTGTTTAAAATAATGCTTTCTAAAACCCCATAATAAGGAAACGTGATAGCCTCGATTCTCAGCAGACTACCAAAGGAGCTGACCGTAGAGGAGAAAGTCGAAATGGCGATTAAGCGATCGAGAAAGGCCATGGAAGCGAAACCGAAAAAGTAGTCGAGAAGCACTCAAACGTATCAAAGACATCAAAGTAAGGTTCAAAGGCCCCCATTGGATTTCGATGATTCCCAAAGAATAAACCCCTAGAGAAATCACGATACCGATCTTTGGACCGAACCAAGATCACTAGAGGAGTTACAATAGGGGTGTTCATCGAATCGACCGAATTCTTCGACTTCCTCGAATTGAATTTAATCGAATGAAAATTTTAAACCTCAATTCGAAATTCGATCCTAATTCGATTAATTCGAATCGAATTTAAACGAATTGGATTTCTCGGTTTCCGAATCGAATTCGAGTCAATCCAAAAATCCAAATTTTGCGATAAAGTGAATAAAGTTTGGATTCATAACATAATATTTTTGGGCTATACCCAATAAAATTCCAGATTTTATTTTTTCAAAATTATAAATTATCAACTAACCATTTTTTATTGTTTAATTTAACTAAAGATTATCATAAATTCATAACGAACTCCCTTATATAAATTTAATAAATTATTTTGTGCCAATTTTATACGATCATTAGTTACTTGATAAAAACTTTTATACTCAAGTATAAGATATCAAATTGACAATGTGTATGTGTGTAGATAAAGAGATATAGTGTGTGTTATCATATAATTTATTATTTTAATATGATCTGATGATAAATATATGTAATATAGTGTACAAATGTATAATGTATAATGCATATTGTAATAAGAATTTAAAACTAAGGAAAAATGTCAAAAACTATATTGTATAAATGTATAATGTATGTTGTATAGTGTATGTACACAAGTTTTGTATTTTTTCATACAATGGACATAGCTGGTGGAATATTCTTATAGATTATTTCACCGCATGCCTTCCACGTGAGATTGTAAGAGCAAAATAGATTTTACCTAAAATATATTTTTTAGCATAAAAAATAATTATTTGAATATGGTCTAAATATAAAAATTTGAATTAAAATGTAAAATGTATTTCATATACTATTAATAATAATTATTTCTAACAAAAACTAAAAACAAGAAGAAAACAACATATATTTATAATTTTATATTTTCATTTAAAACATTATTATTTTATTCATTTATATATATTAGAAATGCATGTGTATAATTTTCATATATACAATAAATAATTATGTATAGTGTGAAATATATACATATAAATTTTGAAATACTTAATTCGAATTAAAATACGAATTGAATTAAAATAAGAATTGAATTTTAATACGAATTCAAATCAAATCGAAATACTTAATTCGAATTTAGTCGAATTTCACTCGAATTAGGATTTTGAATAGAATTGAAAAAAAAAACCTCAATTCGTTATTCGATTCAAATATTCATATTCGAAATTCGAGTTGATTCAAATTCGATTCAAATTCAAAAATCCTAATTGAAACTAAAATTGAATTCGTAGAGCGAATCGAATTTTCGGATCCATTCGAAAAATGAACACCCCTAAGTTACAAACTCTAGAAGCTAAAGGTTATTTAAGAACATGACTCTACCACGGGCGTGGGACTTGTCCGGGAAAAAGACTTGAGTTGTGCATTAGGTGAGAAGCGTGAGTTCCAATAGTCCTCGACTTAAAAAGGCACAAGTACTGAGACACTCCCGCAGGAGGAGCCGAGTCATTCACATAGATGGGTAGGTTTGGAAGTGGTGGAAGAGGCAGAGGTACTCCACCACCAAGACCTAAGGATACAAGATTCATTGATCCACACAAGAAAGGGATCAATTATGGGTCAAGCCGATGCTCTTGCTAACATTGAAGTGAGCGCAAGAATGATGAGGCAAGAAGAAAACAGGAGGCTGAGAATGAAAGAGTCAACAAGAGAATGGGAGGAAAGGAAGTGAAGGGAAGACCCTGCTGTAAAGAGAGCTTTTGAGAAGAAGAAGAAGAGGGAAAGAGCTGAAGAAGAAGAGAGAGAGAAGAAGGAAGCAGCCGGGGCGTTAAAGACGGCTGGAACCCCTTCACTGTATTTTACTTAATTGTAAATACAAGTTTTGTAAATTTTTCTTGTAATATCATTTTTCCTATTTTACTCTAATACATGTTGTACTTTAGTACAATAAGAGACTCTAATACAATGTAATAGATAGTATATCTCAAATACAATGATAGATTATACTATGTAACAGCTTTGTAAAGTACAAGAATAATATGATCAGTAAAATTGACATATTCAACTCATACATTCTTTGTTACTGCAATGCTTACTTAATTGTAATTATTTAAGTTTTGGCATCATCAAAAATGGGAAAATTGTTAGGAAATTTTATTATTAAGATTTTGATGATACCATATAAAACTTAGAATAGGAAGTTGGCACCCCATTTTCCTTGTATTTCTATTTGTAATAGATAGGACTGCATGAGCTGAGTTGGAGTCATCTATGTTGAAGAATACAAGAGTCAATGAAGTTTGAAGTGAAGACCCGGATGTGTGTCGGTTGTGTGAAGTCAAGATGGAAGTCACGACTGATCAAGTAGAGACCCAATGTGGGCAAGTGAGGAAAGGATGAAGAAGTGACAATCAAGTTAGTTGAGAGCCAAGTCGCGGTTATTGATGACGGATAAATCATTGCTAAAAGGTTGGAGCTGACTCAAGTTAAAGGGGTAAAGGCAGTTGTCAAATCAAGTCGACTGATATTAATTCGTTGCACAGAAGTCAACGACTTTACTTAATATAGTAATACGTCCATACTTCCATGTCTAAAAGTGATCATCCCAGAAACATGCAAATAGAGTAAACCAATGGGAAGCACTAAGCTTAAGTTAGGACCTAAAAAGTCGCTAACATCATTTGATATGAGATTGTCACAATCGGAAGTTGCAGATCAAGACAAGACAAGCCAACAACCAAGAAGTGTTATTTGAAAATTACATATCTCTTCAATGGGAAAATTTTCAAATAAGAACTATAAAAGGCTGAGGAAGCAAGTGAGAGAAGTTTACCAACCTGAACGAATTCTAAAAGAATAATAAAGCAATACAAGCAAGAAAACCTGCATAAATACACTCAAGCTTTCATAGATATTCCTCAAGCCTAAATTCAAAGGAACTCGATCCAACACATTCAGTGAAGGAAAGAATACTTCATCAAGTTGAAGAGGAATCAGTATAAAGAACTTAAGGGGTCTACTCTCCAAGGTTGAAGGAGCTGTAGCAAGGTTCAAGGTCGAACCAAGAGATTTGAGCTCGTTGGAAGGTTCTGTGATCAATTCCAAGAGTTCGAAGGGAGTTGAAGTAACAAAGCAACTGTCTTGTGAAGAAGCTGAGTCCCAGGAGTAGGCAACTGTGTGATCAAGGCTGACTCGGACTGATAACTGCTTTGTAACCTGATCCGTTACTTAGTGGATTCCTCTAGGAGTTGGAGAAGAGTGGATTAGAGGAATCACCCCATCCTCGAACCACTATAAAATTTGCTTTTGTCATTTTACTTATATCACTTTATTTTCTTGCATATTTTTTATATTTGCTGTTAAGTTAAAATTGCTAAACCTAGTTGATAATAACATTGCTAAAAACAAGTGTTAAAAACAAGTTTAAAATATCAAGGGTGAAAAGTCTTCCGCTAAACAAAACCAAATCAACTTAAAAGTTAAGTGTAGGTGACCCAATCGAGTTATACTATCAACGGCTCGTCAGTCAGTAATTAAGTAGGTAACTTTGTTGAAGTAAGCCAACCTAGTTGTCCCCAAGGACTTAGCTTATTTGAGTTAACTTTGTAAAATTATTTAAAAGGACTAAATTTGAAAATTTGGTAAGGTTTATTCAACCCTCCCTTCTAAATCTTATACTCACCCCTTGGGACCTACATGATAATAATGAAAAATTCAAGTTAAAGTTTATGGTGGAGCTTAAAAAATGTACAAAATCTTTAAATAATGGGCAAAATGACTAAGACTCATATTTTTTAAAATTCACAATTGAAAGCAGGAAAGAAGAATGCAAGATAATTGAAGACTTTTTTTTCTATTTTTTATTTATTTATTTTAAGATTAAAAAGTGAAAGGACAAAAATACCTCTAATTTTTTTTCAAAATTTGAGGGGACCCTAGTGCACCCCTTGGCCCATTAATACCTTCATCCCTGGCCATAGGCCCTGTTGGCAACATAATTTCTCCACATATCCACATCGACATATCCCACACCTCACATCGTGTGTCGATTAGGTCGAAAAACGAACCCAACTATGTTGGAAATTGGTTTTAAAAGTATTGGTTGATAACTAATTTTGACCAATTTTTTGTGACTAATTATTTAATTCTGGAGGAAGTAAATAGTAAAATGATAATCTACGTTTCGAGTAGATAAATGTAGTATATTTAACTTCTCAAAACTAATTTGTGGTGAGTGAAAAATAAAATACACAAAATAGTCACTTGGAAATGGGATAATGGATGATGGAAAGGTGAAAAGACACTCATCCCACATAGGAATAAAATATTGTTTTATTTAATATATCAATAAGTGGATGTGCAAGAGTGTACGAAATAAAATAGCTATACACATGTGAGGTGTGGTGGGCATGGCCACACGCGCCAAGACACCTTGGCCGGGGCCAGGGCCGTGGGCCGAGCCCGCTCCCGCGTCCGGGCTAGGCCTAGTTTTGCACAAAAAATATTTATTTTTTTTTATTTTTGAAAAAATAAAAACAAATAAGCTGCAACTTGAAAGCTGAAACTACAACTTAAAAGTTGAAACTGCAGCTATAAAGATGAAACATACACCATTATCTTAGTGGTCTGCCCAGTACTTGGATGTAACAACATAGTGGCCATTACAGAGTTGCCACTAATTGTAGGTTTCAGCCCACTATCCCTAAAGTTACTGCAATGCAGTTATTGAGGTCCCTTACATGATTGGAAGTCCTATAAATAGGATGGCATTGTAGTTGTTCAAAATCCCAATCATTCTCTCATTTTATCTTCTGTCTTTGCATAGATGTATACTCAGTTTTTCACATTTCAGTTCGATAGGAGCCTTGAAATTTGCAGTGTTGTTATTTTAAGGACGTTAGTTGTTGTATCTTTGGGGATAACAGGTCTGTTCCGTCAGCACTATATGGGACGTGCTCATCTTACGGATAGAGTTCTACTCGCCTCAGCTTTTCTGCTAATTTTCGATTTTGTTCCATTCCTCTGTAATAGATAGTTCTTGTTCACTTGTACTCCAGTTTACAGAAATAAACACTTTACATTTCCAACAAACTATTCGATACACGATTCGAGATCGATCACTAAAAGCTCGTTCGAGCTCCATTCGTTAACATAACGAACCAATCTTGAACATATTATTTTGTTCAATAAGATTTAAAGCTCGAGCTCGACTCGATTAGTAAAAAAGTTATAAAATATGTGGAAAAATATTAAATTACTCAAGCTCGATTCGTGTTCGGCTCGACTAAAGCTCATTCATGGTCGATTCGATTAATAATCAAAAACACACAATTTTCGAAGCTCGATTAAAATTCAAACAAGCTTGAATAGTAATATATCCGGCTCGACTCGACTCATTAACACCCCTAGTGACAATTAACACAAAGTACCAAAATAACCATGGTGCCCTTTTCATAGAAAGCGAAAAACATAAAGGAATCCATCGAGAGATGCATTCTAATGATGCTTGATTTTTTTTTTTTTTTTGGTGAAGGCTTTTTCCTTCTTTTGGCTTCAATAAGGTTCATACATGTTCTTATAGTTGGTGTTCGCTTGATAATATATACCCCACCCCTTGCTCTTTCTCCCATCTAGCTAGTTAATATTGGCTTCAATAAGATTAAGATGCTAAATTGGAGATTATGATTTAGATGTTGTTTTATTATGTATAATTTTGAAATTGGCGTGTTGTTTCTATTTCAAACGCATTCACTAGCATTAGATTAACTCGAAATATTACCTTTAATGATGAAATATGAATGCACTATTTATCAACAACTCGTGAATCAGTTGGTTATGGAAAATAGTATTGTTTTTTGACCGATTGGCCATGTGTACCTGGCTACTATGTGAAATTTACACTTCTTTGGGTTTTAAATATTATGAGAAAATGCATTTTGGGACTAGGAATAGGAATTTGCGGGCATGTATTTGGAATGAGGTTATAAGAGGGACGGATTCGGGAGGGCCTCCCGGCCCAAAGACACCCCAAATTTCTTTAATCCCTTTCTTTCGAAGGAAAAAAAAAAAACGCTATATTTTTCAAGGGTCAAAATAGTAAGATTCACTAGTGAATTATGTAATGTTGTATTCATTGTTTGTTCTCTATTTGTTTTTTAGTGCTCTTCTACATCCGAAATTCATAAGTGTATATTTTGCGCATAGAATTTGAGGTATGCTTGTAATATTCTTCTCTCTATTCAAAATGTACGAATGAGAATGACAGTGATGAAGTCGAGAAATTTTGGGTAAAGGACCCGATTAATATTAATATGGTAAAAAATGATACCATGTTGATTCTCTCTATGGATTATACTTAATCTCGCTAAAAATACTCATTTGTCTCGTTTGATATCAAGTACATTATTTCTATGGATTATACTTAATCTCTCTATGGATTATGCTTAATCTCGCTAAAAATACTCATTTGTCTCGTTTGATATCAAGTACATTATTTCTATTTACACTTTATTCCTATGTAGTTATTGAATTTTTCTAAGTTGAGGTCCAAAAAAGATGGTTTGAAATGGTAGAAATCAGATTTCGTAAACTCGAAAGAGAATAACCTGAGGTGTGCTTGGAATACACTATCCTTAAGGAATTTATTTTGGTAATTCCCCAGGATTTAACAGGTAAGAAAAATGGCAGTAATAATATAGTAACTTGACAAGTTATTAAGTTGCAGAAAAAATGGCAGAGGAGGAAGATGATTTTCTTCTTTTTTTCTCAGTATTTAATTCACCAAGTGAGGGCTATATATAAAGCCATCGCCAACGGCTAACACCCACAAAATAGGAAGAATTGTTTTTCAGAAAAGGAATTTAAAAACCACATTTGAATGAGGCAAAAGAATAGGAACAGAAATTTCAACCGCACATGTTCATTAGCCTTGAGATAAGGAATTGCAATTTTCAGTTTTTAGAAAGTAGGAACAAACTTTTGAATAAATAAGAATAGTCTTCCGACTTGCTAATTAATAGGAATGGCATTCTTTAGAATTTAGATAAGATTTAAAATGGTCAGACTAAGATAAGTTTTAACAAAGTTAATTTAAAGTAGCAAAACAAATCGGGTCGAGCCCGTATGACGCCCGGCGGGGGGAATTGGCGATTTTACACTCGGGTCGCAAATTTGGGCCAGCTCTTTATGTGCGCAAGGCCTCCTTATTCTCTTGGCCCATTATTACTAAGCTCATAATGGTCTTTCATTAATAAAGAGGACAAAACTTGTTTTGGTTTCTTATGTGGGATTGAAAATCTTTTAAAAACACTCTTTAAATACAACAATCCCCATATGTTTTTAAACGATTTTATAAAAATGAAAAGGAATAATTTGTTGGGTTACAAAATGAGTGTCGAATGCATTGAATCAGTGTCTTTTGACTATGAACCGGACTAGGATAATAAGATTTAAAATACGAGTTTTAGTGCGACTTGTAGCTTCTATGAACCAAATACTCTTTATTGTAAGTTAAAATCTCACCGGTCACATTACACCCTCTCAAAACATTTGCCATTTAATGCGGTGTTGCGCTAATAGGCCATGCGCGTGTCCTGAATTCATGAGTGCTCTAGAGACATGCTAAAGTCTCATAGGAGCGGTCCCACTCCACACTCATATAGGTGAATTTCATCAAGTATATTTTGCAATTAAATATACCACCCTTAAGGGATATAAAATTCATTAGGAGTTTTTGTAACTCATCCTCACGTAATTGCAATTTAGCACTTCTCACACCATAGGAAGGGACAATTAATTTTAGAGCTAATGAATTAACAAGTGACTTGTTATAACCCATATGAACCTTATTCATGGGATCTCCAATCACAAAGGTTGGGTTTCACATCCGTTAATTTATCAATTGGCTTAAGTCCCATTCCCCTCGATGTCTCAATAATTAATTTTCTTCCCAAAGGTTTAGTCAGAGGATCGGCCAAATTCACTTCTGACTTCACATAATCAATGGATATTACTCCATCTTTTAACAGCTGTTTAACCACATCATGTCTCAGACGAATATGTCTGTTTTTACCATTAAAGGTTTTATTCTTTGCAATTGCGATTGCTGCTTGACAATCACAATGCATAGACACTGAAGGTGTTGGTTTTGAACCCAACGGAATATCTGCTAAGAAGTTTTTCAACCACTTAGCCTCATTGCCAGCTAACTCTAATGCAACAAACTCAGACTCCATAGTAGATTTTGCTATGATTGTTTGTTTAGCTGACTTCCAAGTAATTGCACCCCCACAAAGGGTGAATATATTACCACTAGTGGATTTTATCTCATCTGAATCAGAGATCCAGTTAGCATCACTAAATCCCTCAAGTACGAAGGGAAATCCACTATAAAGAATACCATAATTCATGGTACCTCTCAAATATTTCATTAGCCTGACTAAAGCAGTCCAATGATCACGGTTGGGATTATGTGTATATATTTTCAATCCACACACGACATAGGCTATATCAGGTCGTGAAAATTTCATCAAATTCAACAGACTCCCAATAATCTATACATACTCAGATTGAGCCACAGGATCACCAAGATTTTTCTTTAATTGGGTGTTAGCATCATAAGAAGTACTCACAGGTTTGACATCGAAATGTCCAAACTTCTTAAGAAGCTTCTCAACTTAATGTTCTTGCGTTAACATAATGTTATTATCTTTCCTTATGATTTTAATACCCAATATCACACTTGCTTCACCCATATCTTTCATATCAAAGTTTGAAGCAAGAAACTCTTTAGTTTTATATATTAAATCAAGGATGCTACCAAATATGAGCATGTCATCCACATATAAAGAAATAATCACACACTCATTATCAACAAGTTTTGTATAAACACATCTATCAACTTCAACAGAAGTAAAACCATCAAATAACAAAACTTGATTAAATTTCTCATGCCACTGTTTAGGTGCTTGTTTTAAACCATCTAATGATTTAAGTAATTTACACACTTTGTTTTCTTTTCCAGAAACAACACACCCTTCTGGTTGCACCATATAAATCTCTAATTCCAAATCACCATTTAAAAAAGCAGTTTTTGCATCCATTTGGTGAATAAAAAGTTTATGGATAGAAGCCAAAGCAATCAAAACTCGGATAGAAGAAATTCTAGTCACTGGTGCAAAAGTATCAAAATAATCCACATTTTGTTTTTGAGTAAAACCTTTTGCAACCAATCTGGCTTTATATTTTTCAATGGTTCCATCAGGATAATATTTCTTCTTAAAAATCCATTTGCAACTTAGCTCCAGGTGGCAAATCAACTAAAATCCAAGTTTTATTTTGTTCAATAGAATCAATTTCGATTTTTATGGCTTCTTTCCAAAAAAAGAATTAGAAGATGAAAGCGATTTAGGAAAATGTTAAAGGGTCATTTTCTACAAGATATGTATAAAAATCATGTCCAAAGGAAGTTTCTTTTCCTTGTCTCTTACTCCTTCTCAATTCCTCAAAAGAATTCTCATTATTATGTTCAATAGGAGCATAATAAGTAGATTCAACGGGTGTACGAGAAATTGACTCGTTTTTTAAAGGAAAGTTATGCTCAAAAAATTCAGCATTTTTGTTTCAACAATAGTGTTAACATCTAGCACATCTCTTTTCAAAACAAAAAATCCATATGCAAAGACTATGATCAAAGATAACCAATAAATAGGCAATCGAAGTTTTAGAACCTATTTTTCTCTTTTTAGGAACAGCAACATAACTTTAGCAAGACACCCCTACACTTTTAAATATTTTAAGCTAGGCTGATAGCCTTTCCATAATTCATAAGGTGTCTTACCAGTTTTCTTATAAGGTATTCTGTTTTGTAAGTGACATGCAGATAAAAACGACTTCACCCCTTAATTTGTTATTAAGACTTTGAACTAATGAGCATTGCATTCATCATTTCTTTTAAAGTTCTATTATTTCTCGCTACACCATTTGATTCAAGCGAACATGGAGGGGTAATTTCATGTATTATTCCTTGTTGTTCACAAAAATCATTAAATAAAGTATATTCGCCACCTCTATATGATCTAACTCTTTTAATCTTCTTATTCAACTGATTTTCAACTTCAGACTTATATAAACGAAACATGCTGAAGGCTTCATCTTTATTTCTAAGTAAATATATCTTAGCATATCTAGAATAATCATCTATAAAAGTCATGTAATAATTTTTACCACCTCTAGTCATGGTTTCTCTTTTAAACCACCTAAATCAGTATGAATTAGACTAAGCAATTCAGATTCTCGTTGAATAGAAAAACATGATTTCTTGGTTAATTTAGCTTCACAACAAGTTTCACATTTATTAATACCAGAAATTAAATCTAAAGTTTGCATTTTATAAATATAGGAAACACTAACATGTCCTAATCTAGCTTGTCATACATCAATAGAATCAATCAAGTAAGCGGAAAAACAAAGCAATTTTATTAATAACATCGGAAACATTGAAGACAAAAACCCCGATTACAATTACCTTTGCCCACAAGGACATTATTTTTGTCATTACAATCTTGTCGATTCAAATGACACCCTAACCCCAAAGATTTCCTAATAGAGAAACGAAAACTAAGTTTGCCCTAATATTAGGCACATGAAAAACTTCATTAAGAGCCAAGGTCTTGCCAGATGTGAGTTTCAACAGAACTTTGCATTTGCCAAGAACTTGTGCAGTTCGAGAATCCTCGAGATACACATGTTCTTCTCCATCCCCCACAAGATTGTAGGATGCAAAAGCCTCTTTATTTGCGGATGTTCTGGTAGCCCCGCATTCTACCACCCATTTTTTCACATTGGCCACGAGATTAATTTGACTTAGTATACGCCAAGAACTACATCATCCCCTTCAACCAAATTTGCATTTGGTTTTGAGGGATTTGTAGGTTTCTTTGTTTGTTTACTTTGCGGTGCATGGTGACCTGGCTTTCCACAAACATACTTGATTTCTTTTTTTCTTGAAAGTAATGGGATTATTCACTTTAGGTTTGTTATCGGTTGATATTTCTTAACGAGGCTTGCAAGAAGGCTTACCTTGCACTATATTTGCCTTTGAAGCTATCTCCTTCGCTTTGTAGCTTTGAGCTCCCTCAGGTTTGTGTCCTCGATGATGATATGTGTTATCAGGTCCGCAAGTGACAATTACTTGTACTTATGCTTGAGTTGTTGTTTGTAGTCATTCCAAGTTTCAGGTAGCTTCTCGATCAAAATCCCAGCAACAAAATCTTCTTGTAGTATAATCTTTTCACTTTCGAGATCCTCCAACGGTTTGTGGTACTCGTTGGTTTGTATCTTGATATCTTTATCATTCGCCATCTCCCAGTGTTAGTAGTTCCCAATAACAAACTTTTGCTTTCTAGCATCTTCGGCGGTATATTTGAGATATAAAGATTCCCAAATTTCATTTGCTTCTTTATAAGAACAGTACACATCGAACAAATCATTAGCCAGAGTGCTAATGATCGTGTGCCTGCAAATCTTATTGGCATATGTCCACATATCGTGCTCTTTCGGATCGTGAGGCGCAGGTTTTTTTTTATGAGTTAAAGCGGATGATACACCGTGCATATCAAGTATAGAAGAAATTCGTTCATGCCGGTAGCCGATAATTTTGTCCACTAAACATTTCTATTTTCGGGATATCGGGAAAAAGGCTTGGCATATGAGGAGGTTGAAGGATGTGAAGGCATTGGTGTTGGAACAAGAATAAACAACAATAGGCGTGGTAGAGGAGGCTACGGCACAGGCGTGTGGTGGCAAGCAGATTGCTTTCTAAAAGTTGCCACATCAGTGGCTATCGTAAGCGGGGCAGTGTTTTCGAACTCCATAATTCCTTAATTTGTTGTTGAATTTTTCTGAGTTGAGGTCCGAAAACAGTAAGCTGAAATGGTAGAAATCTAATTTCGTAAACTCGAAAGAGAATAACCTGAGGCGTGCTTGGGATGCACTGTCCTTAAGGAATTTATTTTGGTAATTCCCACAGGATTCAACAGGTAAGAAAAATGGCAGTAATAATATTGTAACCCAACAAGTTATTAAGTTGCAGAAAAAGTGGCAGAGGAGGACTATGGTTTTCTTCTTTTTTTGTGTGTTTAATTCAGCCAAGTGAGGGCTATATATAAAGCCACTGCCAATGGCTAACACCCACAAAATAGGAAGAATTATTTTTCAGAAAAAGGAATTAAAAAAACCACGTTTGAATGAGGCAAAAGAATAGGAACATAAATTTCAACTGCACACGTTCAACAACCTTGAGATAAGGAACTGCAATTTTCAGTTTTTAGAAAGTAGGAACAAACTTTTGAATAAATAAGAATTGTCTTCCCACTTGCTAATTAATATGAACGACATTCTTTAGAATTTAGATAAGATTTAAAAAGGTCAAACTAAGATAAGTTTTCACAAAGTTAATTTTAAAGTAAAAAAACAAATCGGCCGAGCTCAGATCGACGCTCACACAAGCAGGGGGCAAATCGACGATTTTACACTCGAAATTGCAAATTTGGCCCAACTATTTATGTGCGCGAGGCCTCTTTATTCTCTTGGCCCATTATTACTAAGCCCATAATAGTCTCCCATTAATAAAGAGGATAAAACTTGTTTTGGTTTCCTATTTGGGATTGAAAATCTTTTAAAAATACTCTTTAAATACAACAGTAATAACATGAAGTTCCCTGTTAATTTAAGTACTTTTAAGATGGTTTTGATCAAATGAGGAACTAAAATAAATTTTATACGTAGAAATCCAGTGAAAAAGAATAAGGCAAGCAGTGAAAGTCAAAAAAATAGACATAGTATGATTCATATTGCTTTGCAAAAAAGCGCCATGAGCTAGTCAGAATTACACGATTCATATATATTACTTCGAAATTGTTTGAGTACCATTATGAAATCTATTAAATTATTATTGAAAGCTATATGTCATATTAATGACAACTTTCAAGTACATATAGCAAGCAATAATGTTACCTTCCCGCGCCGCCTCGAGGCGCCTCTTCCTCACTCCTCTCCCACTCACTACCCACTCTTCCGTTTTAGATAATGATGCAGTGATGTGATTGTGGCCATTATTTATGTATTTGAACAAATATTTGATCTCTCGTGATTGATTAAATCATTCAACATATACATGTGCTATGTAACAAATTAATAAATATTAATTATGAGGAACAACATATCTATAGTCCAAATAAATTCTATTCATGTGTCTGTATACTGGATAACCATCTTCGTCAATTGCAATCATTTCAACATAATTTTTGGAAAATGCTTGAAGCAATGACCATCCATGCATCATCCACTGAGAGTTTCTCCGATCATCGCCACATGGACCATGAATTATAAGATCATGAACTGTAGTGTAATAAAATAGAAATTGTCTTCTTTATAAAGGAATAGTAAAATGTATGCATAAGGTTGTCCTCGTTTCTGAAACTCTACAGTAAAATTATTGTAAATAAAAGAATTACACATTAATTTGTTAACTCTACTTTTTTTGAAATAGATTAAATTACATAAAATAAAATATTTCTTTTAGAGATAATTTACATATATAAAAGAATTGATGGTATCTAATTTGGCATTTCTGAAATTTTATTTTTACAAAGATTTTGAATATCATTTCATCTAGCTTAACTTTAAATACTCTACACAATATGTGGACAAATCTAACAATTTCTGTTCATTTCCCCCCTATTTTACCTACATTTTTTATTTAATTACTAAAATTCAACAAAATACTAAATATATGTCAATATGTTTTTAACATTAAATATAATGTTTTATTAATTTTAGGATTATATTTAATCTAATTTAATTGTAAATATTGTGTTTTTCACTTGCAAACTGGGATGCTTTTTCACATATTGAACTTATTTCAGAATACTCTAAAAATGCGGACAATTAGTCTGAGTTTATTGTCCTCTAAAATGACAAAGAACATTTTTACCTTTTCTTTACAACTTTTCACTAGAGGCCTCTTCTCTTGATGAAAAGAAAGAAAGAAAACACTATTAATAATTACGCATCTCTAGCTTTTGATAATTAGATGGTCTCTCTTTTTTTCTTCCTTATTTTGGTGGGGGGAAGGGGTGTGGACCGCTGGTGAAGTAGTTAGAACAAAGTCTAATGACTCCAGCAAATCTAACGCACTGAGCTAGAAAATGAGGACATGCGCCTGCAATATATGTTGGATATGAAATAAAGGATAAGATGTTTTTGAACGATATATTAAAGGGAATGGAAAAAGGACTACTTGTCTAGAATATAAATCCCATTGTTCTAGACAGCCACACTTACGTACAATACTAAAGACACAATCATAACATTATTGCAACGAGAAAATTAAGTATAAGGTTGTCACTCGATACACTTCATTTTGTAAATTTGTTTTCTGCTTGAGAAATTGTGAAATAATTGTTAGGGAGAATAAGAAAATCTTAAGACTTTAATGGACATGAAATGAAAACTTAATGATAAAAGATGATGTGATTTAAAAATAGTAAAATAATGATTGATAGTTAAAAATATTTGTCGAAGAATAGTGAAATTATGAAAAAATATGTAGTAATGATTTAGCTTTCTTGGAAAATATATGTAGATGTAATTGATGGAATAGTGGATTTTTAGAAAATTTTGGTAGACAATCACATTTTGATTTAAAAAATAGTGTCTAGCCGCGGAACGGAAATGAAAGATTTAATTATGTAGACAATCGCAATGTAAGGGATAATATGATTTTGTAATAGAATATCTCATCTGTTTTTAATTCCAGGACTTTAGTTGCCTTTATTTTGTCTGGTTTAAGGGATCAGCAAAGGAGCCAAAAATTAACACCAAACTGCCGTTGGTTGTAATATTTTCATATCTAATACCACAAATAAAAGTCTAACACGCACAATAAAAGAGTAGTTAATCAACAAACAGAGACTTAAACAAGCTGCTGGCATGGCCTTTTTCACCTTGTTTATGGACACCACACCAAATATTCCTTGTGCTAATTAATAATTAAGCTAAAGAAAGGAAGCAACAATGTGAGAGAACTGAAGCTTCTCTTGTAGGTCCTTGGCGTGATTGGTGGCTCGGGTTGCAACACGAGAGAAGAGTTGGTCACTCAGCTCATCGCCTATGTGCGCATCAACTAGCACGCCGCTAACACTGCGACAACTGTTGGCCAGAGCGCGACCAATCTCAGCCGAGTCGTCAGGGTGGTTCACCACCAGTGGGCTTCCACCTCCGAATAATTCCAGCTTGTTAATGATGAATGAGCCGTCGGCTTCAACCACCTCCTTGAATTCCTCTAGGCTAGCCGCATAAACTGGGATGTTGAAATCGTCACGTTTCTCACTACTGATTAGGCCCTCTTGGACTAGATCATCCCAAGCATCTTGAAAATGGGTCCCAAAGAGAAGTCCAGCCCCACCCTGATCGGTCGGGTCGGAGCTGGTCCGACCCAAACAAACCAAGAACATGGACCCTCCTCTCTTCATCTCTTTGGATCTTGATCCCAAGAATCCAGCCAAGTCGATCTGGTACTGTTTCTTGTACGCAATGGCGGTGCTCTCATTTGCTCCGTGGATGAATATTCTACTTTTGTTGTACGCCGTCGATCTCTTGTCTACCACCTCATCAGGAACCTGAAGGACGTTGCATATATGGGTCCCATCCACATGTCTTATTTTTGATCAGTCCAAAAGCAACACAGTACTAGCAAACAACAAATCTATACATAATTAAGTCTATTTTATAATTAATGGCGTAGCTAAGGGGCTAACCTCGGCCCCCTTTTAAAAAATATTTTTTTTTTCTAGGTAAATGTTTTTTAGAAAAATGACAAGTGAATTAAATTATGAGTGATTTAGTATATTGTTGTATAATTAATACTCTCAATAAGAAAATAAGTCATAATTTGGGACGGACCAAAAAGGAAAAGTGGTCTATTTTTTTGGGATGGATGGAGTAAAATATTCGTTCAAATTAATTTATTAATTTGACAAGTATATTAATTCGACCCAAATCACTTAATAAATAAATTTGAATTTCAGTAATTAGGTATCATGGGAAGGAAATATATATATATATATATACATATGGTGCTGCATGCAGGCAGGCCTCTAATTAATAAAAGGAAATTAATTAATTAATAAATTAACCTGAGATAGCCAATGCAAAGAAAACGCAGAGTAGAACACATCAACAGACTTTGCCGGGAAAAGGCGCCGGTAAAACGAGCCTGGAACTCCGGCGGAGAAGTAAGAGCGGCGGCTGTCGGACTCCTCCATGCTGGACGGCGGTAGGAGCTGGAAAAGGGTGTTGAAGTCATTGGAAGGTAGATCGGAGAAGAAGGCTGAGAACTCCGGAGGCGCCTCGTATCCCGCCGCCTCGTAGCGGTCGGACATGTGTTTGATGATAACTTCCACCATGTATATGGTGTTACTACCACAGGAGCATCCAAGGTCAGCCACCACGAAGGCCGACTCCGGCGAGGTCAGTGCCACGCCATCCAGGGTTTCTCTCAGGAGATGGAGCATAGATCGAGCATGTTTGGCCTATATATATATAGAGAGAGAGAGTAATTATTTATTTTTTCAAAATTCGGCGCTATGATTGCAGAAACTAAATCTAGACCTCTTTACTCAAGAGTAATATTTATGGCCACTCGATTATTAGAGGGAGAGAGCTAAGTATTTATTTTTCAAAATTCGGCACTATGATTGCAGAAACTGAATTAATCCAGTCCTCTTCACTGAAGAGTAATATCCGTGGTCACTCGATTATTAGAGAGAGAGCTAAGTAATTCAAAAGGCACATGCAGTAAATTAAACAATTATAAATATATTCGATTTTTTTTTTTTTTGATGAAACTACAAGGGGGGAAAAAACCTGAGCCTCAGAGTTGTTAACGTAGCTAGCTTCTCCTTTGCCTCCTTTCATACTCAGCATATTTTCAAGCTTAATGTTAGAAACTACAACATTGTCGCCACTGGGAGCCATTTCTTATAACTTATATAGATAGATATGTAGTATATAGATATATATGGGTCTCAGCGACGACAATTTGATTTGTGAAAGTGAGGAAGAAAAGTGTGTGGTGAGAGAGTTATATATAGGGCTACTGATGAGCAAGGTGTATAGAGTTGGTAGGGAGTAGGGACGATAAATTATTATAAGTATGGTAAGTTGGAGAGATAGGGATTCATTTTTTTTTTTTTTTTTTTTGATAAGCTCGAACAGAACTCCTGCGCTTATCGACTACGGACGGCGATTCAGTTCGGCTCCTCATTGCTGCCAAGGTAAACGCGGGATGTGCACGACGGCGGTGTTACGGCGACAGTCTGGCCGACGTACAACCATGAGATCCTCCTGGTAAAGAGAACAAATTATGTTCGACCCCCAATCTACTAATAACGATCTCTCCCGAATCGAACCCACACGGATGTTATTCAAGATGAGTTCCCACCAAATCTTCACGGCTCGCATATGCCCGGGAGCAATTTGATGGAGTAGGGATATGAACCCCGACCTCCACCCCACAAACAATTTGATGGAACAGGATTTGAACCGATTTTCCATCCACATTTTGTGGTGGCGAAGTGGGCTAAGCCACTGGTTATAGGGATTCATTTTTATGCATATATAGTAACTGAATCATAATAATCGGGTGGCTTAGCCCACTGGCCACCACAAGTAATTGTGGGGTGGAAGTCGGGGTTCAAATCTCTACTCCATTAAATTGCTTTCGGGCATATGCGATTTGGGGTGAGATCGTTGTTAGTAGATTGGGGGTCGAACATAATTGTTCTCTTTTGACGATAGGATCTAGTTATACGTCGCCAGACTTCCCAGAACACGACCGATGCGCACATCCCGCGGTTTAACTTGGCGACAGCATCCCGCGGTTTAACTTGGCGACAGCAATGAGGAGCCGGAGTTGTTGTCCTGTGCACATCCCGCGGTTTAACTTGGCGATAGCAATGAGGAGCCGGAGTTGTTGTCCTCATGCATAGTCAGGCATAAGCCTGGAAGCTGAGTTATCAAAAAAAAAAAAAAAAAAGAAGTAACTGAATCATAATACTCTCCTACAATATGGTAATTGGTGGTAAGTGAATCATATATAGTAATTCATTAGCCACTTTTGTAAAGCTGCTTACACATGGTGACAATTAATAAAACTATATTAATCTCTTTTCATTGGAATAATTAATCCGGTGCTTATAATACTATATAATTATAGTAAGTTGATTATATAATTTGCAATAAGTCTTTTTTAGTTAGTTAATTTGTGAAGTTTACACATGACCACAATTAATACAATACAATACAATTAAAATATATTGATACCAATAAATAAATTCCCCAGTAAAGAGGGGAAGCAAATAGGAATAACATTTTCTGTCTCGGATATGGTCTATGGATCAGTATTCCCACCATGGATCACTCATTTTTACAAAATTAATTGAACGTGCTATTTTTAATTATCCGAAGCATAACGTAATTGAGTTAGCTTAATTGTAGTTATTAGGTTAATTATTTTTATATTTTTTTTATTAGAAGTTCAATCATTATCTCATTATCCTATTCTCAAAAAAACATTTAAAAAAATCAATCTCATTATCCAAAGGCCTAACCTACATTGCAAGTGGCAACGATTTACATTTTATGGTTATGCAATTACCATGTTTATAGTAGAGCCCTATTGTATGCACAATCTTATTAGTAAAAAAAAGTATATATATATATATATATAGATATTGTTATAGCAGGCTCGTGAGCCTTGCTTTGTACTGTAGCATTGTAAATTACTACATTGTATTACAAAGAGTAGATCACATGTGAATAGTGATTCTTGTGTATATAAACAAGTGAAGTGAAATGATGATTCACAAGCTTTCCTTAGCAAAAACATTATGTTACTTACTTTCCCTTACATACGTATTCACAAATATTAGCTATACAATACAGATAAATTATAACATGTTATCAACACGAGTTATTGCTCGAAAAAAGGTTTGTGTATTTCAAGTTTGAATTTTTGTGTACTAATTTATTGTATTTCTTTTGTAGAAATATGGCTGGTATCGAAAAACAAAAATTTCAGATCCTTGATACCACTGGTGATAATTATTTATCGTGGTGTCTGGATGTTAAATTGCACCTCCAGGGTTTAGATCTGACTGAAACATTGAAGCCTATAAAAATCGAAGAGGTCGTTATAAAAGATGAGGTGAACGCAATGATATTTATTCGCCATCATCTATCTGATGATTTAAAAAATGATACATACAAATTGAAAGGCCTTCTGAGCTATGGCAAAAGCTTAAAGAAAGATTTGATCACACCAGAACGGTGATACTCCCACAAGCACAATATGATTGGCAACATCTAAGATTGCAGGACTTTAAGTCCGTTGCCAACTATAATTCGGCATTATTTAAAATTGAGTCCCGACTGGCTCTTTGCGAGACAAAATTATCTGAGTATGATAAATTGGAGAAAATATTCTCCACTATGCATAAATCGAATATTGTGCTTCAACAGCAGTATAGACAACGTCAGTTTAAAACATATTCTGAATTAATCTCGGTTCTTCTCACGGCAGAGAAAACCAATGAATTGTTGTTGAGAAATCACGATTTGCGACCTTCTGGGTCTAGTGCAGTGCCTGAAGCACATGCTAACTCCGGAAGAGGAGGGGGCCGATTTAGAGGCCGTGAATATAAACCCGGGCGTGGTGGTCGCAGGGGTCGTAATCAGCAAAATGATTATACGGTCAAACACGGGCATCCAAATCAGCAAAATCGTGATAAGGGAAAAATGCCAATGGAACGAACTGGTGGTGATCTTTGCAACAGATGTGGGATGACAGAGCATTGGGCCAAAACATGTCGAACTGCCCAGCACCTGGTAAACCTATACAAGGAATCAAAGAAAAATACAGGCAAAAGTGTTCAAACACATGCCACTGAGGCAGTTGAGCCACCTACTACTAATGAGGCCTACACATCTGAAATTATAAGCGATCAAAATCCTGTCCAGGACTGGAAACCACTTGATATATCTGATTTTCTTGATAATCATGAGGCACAAAGTGCCGACTGGATAGATTAAAAAAAATAGACTTAATGTTTGTATGTTGTTTTCTCTCGGATGATATATTCCCGAGATTAAGTTTTTTGTACCATGTTTGTACTTGTCCCGGATGATACATTTTCGGTTTTAAGCTTTTAGTATGAAATAATAAATCCGTTCGTGTTTAATATTTCGATCATGAAATATCATTAAATTTCTACTAAATCATTCAAAAATTTACATTCAATTTTTTTCACATTAATTTCTCTCCTCCAACGGCTACATTAAACGGCTATGAACAGTAACTTTTATCTATAAATATACCAACATTTCATTCAACAAATTCACACATACTCTCTCATCTTCTAAAAATTCTCATCTCTTTTATTCCGAAAAAAAAGGGGGAGAAGAAAAAAAAATGGTTAATTAGTCGTGGCATATCTCATCACAATAGTCTTCTTGTACACTATCCTCGTTTTTGTTGGAGAATATCCGCCAGAGCATTTTTGGCTTATGGTTAATTTTCTTGTCTTCATGATTTACCCCTTGTTAGCGTGGGCAATTATTTTTAACATGTAATAGTTGGAAGATTATGTACGCCTATGTTATCGAATAAAATCGTTTATATTTAAACTTTTGTTGCACATTAATGTTCTTATTTAGTTGTTTTACATTTCAATAAAAGAATTTTTTGATAATCATATAATATTAATTTAATAATAATTCAATTAGGTACACATGGGAAACACCGAGAAAAGAGACTATTGTCTACTTGATAGTGCAACAACGCACTTAATATTAACAAATAAAGTATATTTCTCGAGTGTGAAATTGTGCAAGGCACAAGTTACAACTATATTTGGTCCCGTTGAGATTATTGATGGCTCAGGGAATGCAAAGCGTGGTGTTGCCTAATGGTACAATCTTGCATATTGAAAATGCATTGTTATCAAGTAGATCAAAAAGAAATCTACTGAGTTTTAAAGATGTGCGTGATAATGGCTATCACTTGGAGACACTAAATGAAAATAATAAAGAGTGTCTATGTATCACATCCTATAAAATGGGAAAAAGAATTGCCCATGAGAAATTTGAAGCAACAACTTCTGGATTGTATTGTGTCCAAATTAAAGCTTTTGAATCCTACGCCACCATGACGTGGAAGCTGGTGAATCCTGATATATTTGGGTTATGGCATGATCGCCTTGGACACCCAGGAACAACTATGATGCGTAGGATTGTTGAACACACTAATGGACATCCATTGAAAAGCACGAAGATGCTAATGTCCAAGGATTATTTCTGTGAATCGTGTTCACAAGGAAACTTTATTACTAAACCTTCCATGGAAAAGGTTGGTTATGAATCACCATCATTTTTACAACGTATTCATGGTGATATTTGTGGACCAATACATCCTGCAAGTGGACCATTTAGATATTTCATGGTCTTAATAGATGCATCGTGTAGATGGTCACACGTATGTCTATTATCTACTAGAAATGTTGCATTTGCTCGATTATTAGCGCAAATTATTAAACTCCGAGCACATTTCCGATTATCCCATCAAGAATATAAGGATGGATAATCTTTGGAGAATTTACATCAAAAAGTTTTGATGAATATTGCACAAAGACGGGAATTAATGTTGAGCACCGAGAAAGCACATGTTCATACTCAAAATGGATTGGCAGAATCCCTGATTAAACGAGTTCAAATCATTGCTCGTACATTATTAATGAGATCAAAGCTCACTAGTGCAGCATGGGGTCATGCAGTATTACATGCATCATCACTTATTAGATTACGCCCCACTGCTTATCATATGCACTCCCCAATGCAATTAACTATTGGTTTTGAGCCAAATATTTTGCACCTACGCACTTTCGGGTGTGCTGTCCATGTGCCTATTCCACCTCCTCAAAGGACAAAAATGGGTCCACAACGTAGATTAGGTATTTACGTTGGATTTAATTCCAAAATCAATTATTCGGTATTTAGAACCAATGACGGAGATTTATTTACCGCTAGATTTGCGGATTGTCACTTTGATGAAACAACATTTCCATCAATGGGAAGGGATAAAGATATTTTAGATAAACAAAAACCAGTTGAGGGTATCTCCTGGAATGAACAAAGTTTATCCCATTTAGATCCACGTACTACTGAATGTGAAAGTGAGGTGAATAAAATCATTCATTTACAGAATATTGCGAATAGACTTCCTGATGCATTTAATGATGCTAGTAAAGTCACGAAGTCTCATATTCCATTGCAAATGCTCCAGCCAGGATTATTGTTCCAGACAAAAATAAAAAAATGACTGATGATATCCCATGACAAAAATGTGGTAGACCTATTGGCTCAAAAGATATTATTCCCCGAAAAAAAAAGAGGAGAATTGATACTAATAAGCATGCTCCAGACGAATCTGTAGAGCCTAATATCTCATAAAATGTACAAATCAAACATTCTGACAGCACCGAGAATCCCATGAGTTATAGTAATGAAATATGGGATCGAAATGAAATAATTATTGATGATAATTTTGCATTCTCGATTGCTCAAGAAATTTTAAATGATGATTATGATTGTGAACCATGTTCTATCATGGAATGTCGTCAAAGGCCTGATTGGCCTATGTGGGAGGAAGCAATAAAATCTGAATTGGCTTCCTTAGAGAAACAAAATGTATTTGGACAAATTACTCGAACTCCAAATAATGTAAAACCCATTGGATAAAAGTGGGTATTTGTTCGAAAGAGAAATGAGAAAAATGAAGTCGTGAGATATAAAGCCCGACTGGTGGCTCAAGGATTCTCCCAGAGACCTGGAATAGATTATGATGAAACATATTCACATGTAATGGATACAATCACGTTTCGTTTTCTGATCAGTATGGTTATCCACGAGAATTTAGACATGCGTCTAATGGACGTAGTGACGGTATATCTATATGGTTCATTAGATTCTGATATTTATATGAAAATTTGGATGGATATAAAATGTCAAAATCAGATACTCCCCGTGAATTATACTCGATCAAATTACAAAGATCGTTGTATGGATTAAAGCAATCCGGTCGCATGTGGTATCATAGACTTAATGAATACCTTTCGAAAGAATGTTATAAAAATAATACCATTTGCCCATGTGTTTTTATCAAAAGATCAGATACCGGATTTGCTATTATTGTTGTATATGTCGATGACATGAATTTGATTGTCACCCCTGAAGAACTATCCAATGCTGCTGAATATCTAAAGAAAGAGTTTGAGGTGAAAGATCTTGGAAAAACTAAACTTTGTCTTGGTCTTGAGTTGGACCATAAAGATAACGGAATACTTGTCCACCAATCTACTTACACTAGACGGATACTCAAACGATTTAATATGGACAAGGCTCATCCCTTGAGTACCCCGATGGTTGTACGCAATTTAGATCCCGAGAAAGATCCATTCCGACCAAAGAAATCTGATGAAGAGATTTTAGGTCCTGAAGTGCCTTACCTTAATGCTATTGGAGCATTAATGTATCTAGCACAATGTACTCGACCTGATATTTCTTTTGCAGTAAATCTACTTTCACGATACAGTTCTGAGACAACTCGAAGACACTGGAATGGTATTAAACATATCTTTCGATATCTCAGTGGTACTATAGATTTGGGGTTATTCTACTCCAAGGAATTGTAGGTCCCAAGGGGTGTAAGTGTAAGGTTTAGAAGGGGGGGTTGAATAAACCTTACCAAATTTTCGTTTTAGTCCTTTTAAATATTCAGAGTTAATACTACACATTTTGTGTCCTTGATGGATGACCAAGTTAGTCAATCAGTAGAGTTAGTCTCTCATGGACTCAATCGATTTGTTGATGGATTAACTCATTTGTTGAGTCTAAATTAACTGTTGTGGTTTTGTTTTTTGGAAGACTTAACACCCTTAAGTTTGATTAAGCAAGAGTTTAGTGCTTGGTTTAGTACTTATAATTTATCAAGTGGATAGCAAATTTATCGTGAGATATAAGCGAGTTAAAAGTGCGAGGAATTAAAGTCTTTGAAATGTAAATGACACAGTGAAATTTTTATAGAGGTTCGAAGATGGGGTAATTCTTCTACTCCTCTCTTCTCCAACTCCCTGGAGGAATCCACTAGGTAATGATCGTATACAAAGTGGTAAGTCCGGATACAAGTCTTGATCACACGGTGACTTGATCCTTTGGGACTCGATCTCCGAGACGCCTTGATCACTCGGTGGCTTCTCGTGCGACTCGGCTTCTTCACAGGCGCGATCTTGCTACTACTGACTCACTTGCTCAAGCTCTTTGGATTTGATCACGAAGCCCTCCAAAAGCTTAAGACTTGGTTCGACCTTGAACCTTCCTACAATCCTTCGTGGAATGTAGACCCCTTGTTTTCAGTATTTTCCTCTTCAACTGATTGAAGTTATCTTTCCTTCACAGGTGAGTGTTGGATTGATGTCCTTCGTAGTGTAGGCTTGAGGATTGAGAATATTTCAGATTTGCTTGAACGTTTTTGGTTCAGATCTATCTCTTGTGTCACTTGTGTCTCTCCTTGTATATATTTTTTTCTCAATTTAAATTCCTCAGCCTTTTATAGTGATCTTTCAAAAATTTGCCCGTTGAAGAGATAGGCTTATTTTTGAAAGTCACTTGCAGTCGTTGGCTTGTCTTGTTGCGATTCTTGGAATTGCCATTTCCTCGTATGAATTGTTCTTTCACCTTTTGAGTTTCGACACGGTGTAGTGCTTCCCATTGGTTCATTCCATTTGCACGCTCGGGATCGAGCACTCGAGAAAGGTGGTGTGGAGATATTACTTGTTTAAGCAATTCTCTTGATTTTACGTAAACGGATCTTTTATAGTTATCTCGACTTGATTGCATTTCTTTGCTTTCCCCAGGTGACTTAGAGTCGCTTCCAATCATTGGATGACTCTTACATCACTTCAACTTGAGACTTGGCTTTTCTCGAGTTGACTTGTCGATCTCCACTGTTTGTATCTCACCGCTTCTTGATAGAGTTCCCATCTACTCTTCTTTGCCATACTCATTTTGTCTCGCGGATGAGTCTTCCTTCTAGTCTTGGTTGTCTTCTTGCATGTTAGGGCGTAGGCGACTTAACTCGGCTTGGCCACTCTATTTATTACAATGCATTTTACAACAAGAATTGGGGTGCCAACTTTCTATTCTAAGTTTTACATGGCATTTATCAAAATCTAAACAATAAATTTCCTAACAATTTCCCCCTTTTTGATAATGCCAAAACTTAAACCATTTAAAAATGCAAGTAGCAAAGATACATACTGGATAGTGTATTGACATAGAATGTATGCGCGAGAATCAATCCTTTTATTGATCATAACATTCTTGTTCTTTTTACACAACTGTTTACAAGGTGTATCGAGCACATATTTGTCTACAAAATAATAAAGAATTTATAGCTTTATTTCAGAAGACTTACATTGTATGTATTTATATAATAAAATACACGAAGGGGTGGACAGCAACACTTCATCTCCTTTTGTCTCCTTCTTTCATCTTGTTCAAAGATCTTCTTCTCTTCTTCTCTTTTTTCTCATCATCATTTTGCCTTCTTTTTCTTTTTATATGCCTTCCTCGGGCAATGACTTCATCTCTTCTTATTCTTTCTGTCTTTCCTCCCATAGCATTGAGTTTGTCTCTTGTTTTTTCTTCTATTCTTTTTGCATACTCGGCGTTGGTTTTAGCCACTTGCAAATTTGCTACTTGGTCAAGCCCGGCCCAGTAGATCCCTCCTTTCTTTCTGGATCTACGTATTCAATATTTTTGGGCGCGAGGCCTAGTGCGAAACCTCTTCCTCCACCACTACTTTTTCCTCTACCTACGGGCGTGTATTGTCTTGTGTCTTCTTTCCCCGGTGAGTGACGGAGTGACCCAGAGCGATATTGCCGTGAGTCTCGCCTTTTGCTGTCGCCTTCTTCACATAACGTGAGACCTTTTTCCCAGATACAAGTCCCAAGCTTGAGCCATAGACATATTTGCAAAGTATCCTTTAGATTCGAGCATTTTAAATTCATCAACTCGATCGTGGCTCTGTCCGACATCCGAAATGGCATAAGTGTCTCTTCTCTTTGGAATGCCTCCATGTTCTTTCAAGATGTTCATAACCCGGGCATCCATTCTTCCTTCCACTTCCTTCATCCCCGCTTCAATTGTTTTCTCTTTTCGGCCATAGATATAAGCGAGTGTTGGAGTGGCGAGTCACTGAGGAGTTTTCTTGATAATGTCATTTTGTGATGGACCTTGTTGGGGAGTTTGTGCAATCATCAAGGTCACATCGCCGATCCTTCCCCCTCAACAAGCTTTCCTTTCTTTTGTTTCAACACTTCCTCGCCTAATTTTCCCTTCGCGATTTGTTCCTTCCTTCTCAACCGGATCCCCCTTGCGCTTTAGGTATTCCTCTTCCCCCTTTTTGGCATCATCAAAGGAGAGAGGAACGCCGAAAAGGACTTGCAAGCGGGAAGTCGAACTCTGCCGATAGTTGAGTTTTGTCTCGAGTCCTGCGGAGTATGCGGCCACGAAATTCGGATCGAGTAGCGTTGGACTCTGCGGAAATCGCTTCATCTCGGCCATGAGAAGGCTAAATTTTGTATTCATGGTTTCTTCCAAACGTTGTAGATCACTCTTGTTTTGCTCACGCAGCGGCTTAATCTCGGCAATGTGAGCTTCATTCAGTGCTCAATATGTTCCTCGAACCGTTTTTGCATCAACATTTTCCGCTCTCCATACCAGCTGACTTGTTGAACAATGTCTGAAGTATCTAACTTGTTCCACACGCATTGTTTTCTTTGTTGCCACCAATCCTCGATCCTCGATCGTGATGCCTCTTAAATCGGTGATGAGATTGGCATCTCTGTTGTCGATCGCATGTCCATAGAGGGCGATGCCTCTCCATCCGTTCAATCTCGGCCGAATAATGCCTTGAACACTTTCGGACTTGGGATTGATTCTTTGCGGTGATGGCAGCGGCGTCAAAATCATAATCACCGGAACAATGGTGCACGATTGAAAAACGGAGCTCGGTGCTGTGGTAGCGTACGCATTCATTTTTCTCGACTCTTCATGGAGGTCGGGTACCTCCAGAGAAAAAGGAAAAGATTCTATAAAAGATTCATCACCGCCAATCGGGATTTGTTCGATGATGAGCGGTGCGCGTGAAGTTCTTCTAGGAATCGAACTGCTGCGGCTTGAGGAGCCGCGATGGATTCTCGGTTCAGCCGGGTTTTGTTGTGAAGTGGACCCAACTTTTGCCGAGCCTCGGTGTCTCAACAACCGTTGGTCTGTTGCTTTCTCCAAATGAGTAGACGGTCCTCGGCCTTATCGGAAAGCGTCATCGGACGATGATGAGATTTCCATTGGTGGCTCATCATCAAAATTAAAGGTTTGACGAGTAGTCTTGGGATCGAGACTTGCTCGTGCTTGGAACATCCGTGGTGAGTCTTTTGGATCTGTCACGGGGATGACTCGACTTCTTCTTCGCCTTCCGATCCCGGAAAGGTTACATCAGGATTATCTGGGAATCATGAAGTGCGCTTATCTCCTTCTCGGATGGGTCGATGATAGCAGGAGGGATGTTCTCTACTTGACTTCTTTACCCAGGAAGTCTCAACCTCCGTGGGCCTTCAATACCTCTAGCAGTCTCTCTTGCATCGAGGCCTTGGTCCTCCCTTTCGTGAGTGTCACCTGTCTTAGGGTCTTCTCATGCGGTGGCATCCATTGGAGTTTCAACCCCATGGATTGCACTTTCATCGCCCAGTGTTAACTCCCGGTACATTCCTTCTCGTGCCTCGATCGCATCGCAGCGTCATTAGCCCGAGAGCGGTTGGCACCTCGGTGAGCAGTCTCAACATGCGAGCTTCGTTGATGGCAACTTGTTGTTTTTCTTGTGTTTGTATTTTCTCTACTTCGCCTCCTTGATTCGTTGTGGAGTCATCTGCGCAAAGATCCTCCGACCTTTTTTGCGGTGGAGGGAGTTTCCCCTCGGTGGCGCACCCGGTGAGTGACTTGGAATGGGGTCACTCTTCTCCAAGCTCCCATTGTTTCGATTGAATGTTCGGCCGTTGGGGCGGTGGTAACACACCTTCAATAGGGGTTGGCTCGATTCGGGGTCCCCATTATCCCGGTTTCATCGCCAAGTCCCTTATCGCTTTCTTCCGAGTGAGCCGGGAAGTGGTGGCAGCAACAACGATGGCGATTTGTTGAACCACTCCCATTGGATCAATTTCGGTGTGTTCGAAGACTCTCCTGGTCCCTCCATCGATCTTTGCTCGTGAAGAATGCGGATTCATGCAATGCTTGCCGCATTTGCAACTCTTCGGGGCGTGACATTCTCTCGGATCCTCATCATCGCTTTGTCGAGAAGACATCAAGGAGAGGATGTGTGTGTTCGTAGTGGTGCCGAGATAGGACAGATCTTGCCTTCTCACGTGCCTCCTTTCCTCTCGCTTGCTTTTCTTTCTCCTTGTCCTTGTAGATCTCGCAGGATGTCGTGCGATTGTCTTCATCCGATCTTTGGGAGCACAGTGGTTAGTCGAGGAAGTTTACAGTTCCTCTTCTTCTTCTATAAACTCAGGCCGTTGGAACTGTTCCTTGATTTACTCAACTTCCATTTCCTCCACTCACGCAGACGATTTTGGATGTGCAGGTAAGGTGAAGATAGGATCATCACATCACTATCCGCTTTATCGCCTTCTTTTTGTGTTTTTGGTGTGTGGACTACAATTGTGTCTTCCAGTCGCCTCTGCTGATCGCCTTCACAGACTTATTTGTTTCATCAATTACATCCGGAGACTCTACTTCTCCAGTAGTCTCGATATCTGCTCCGGTGAGTGGTCGACTCGGCCCGGTTTCTCAAGCTCGGAGTGCTTGATGATTCTTCTTCGTCTCCTAGTTTGTACCGGAGGGATTGCCCGGTTCGAGACGGTTTCTTGAGTCAGGGTGGCGGGGGGTCTTTGGTGTCTTTTTCTCGAGGAGCGGGCCGTCTTGGCTTCTCGGTTCTCCTCTTTTTGACGATCGGAGAAGGTATTTGTGAGTCTTTCTCGGCCGCTAGCTGCGGGCGGGGAGACACGGAGCTGTGCGGGGCAGTGACTCTGCTGCAGGCGGGGGAGCATGTTTGGCTTTCTTTCTGCGCAGGGGCATGATCTTCTTAGCATTGCAGAGGGCGCTTTCTTCTTGGGTGGAGAGGAAACAATCAGTATCTTGAGGGTCGGTGATTCCCCTCACTCGTGTCGCCTCTCTTAGCATAGGCTCTCTTCGTGCGCGCCTGAGAGGTTTGCTCTAAACATCCTCTTGTTAACATGGAATGCCTTCCCATGTCTAAGAGGAACTCCTTTCACCTCCATCGGTAGGCCAATCACTAGGCCATATCCTAGGATCCTCCAAATGAGCCATCTTCCTTGAAGGATTTGTTCCTACGTTACGGCATAGTCTGCTGTGAGGCAAACTCATTGATTTATCTTCTTTTCTGCGATGATTGCGGCCATTACAATCGGCTTTGCTTTTGTGATTGGTCAAAGTGCAAATTTGCCAAATTTGATGTCAATACATTTGGCAACTATGTCCAACGACTTGTGATAATCCTCCTTGGTAGATCTCTTGTTAGTGTGTATACTATTTTATCAAGATAGTCAGGCTTGGCTATTTCTTTCCAAGCATCCGCCAGGTTTACATCAACCGTTAATCTCGATGCTCCTTACTGCCGGTAGTGAGCAATGTTGACCAAATCCTTGGCGAGAGATAGTCACCGCTTTCCATGAACAGATGACTTTATTCCTTCATCGTGAATCTCGGCATTCACGTAGAATTATGCGACCTCCTCCACATAGGTCATCGGATATTCTAACGTCGAAACGGTTTTAGCCGGGCGTTTCCAATTTTTCAGCGATTTTCTTCACTAGGGTGTCGTCGGACCTGTTTCACCATTCCGTCGAAATCCACAGTGGCCGGTGTGGATTTGCTTCCCTAATTTGACAAAGTCGTAGGTTGGTGCCATTTTTTCAGGATTTTATCAAAGAAAAACTTAAGAGATTGATTTTGAAGATAGATAGGGTTTCGAGAGAATTTTTGCCTTTGCTTTTGAGAGAAAGAGATGAACAGTTTTGGTAGTGTGAGAGAGAAACGGACGGAAATGGTTTAAGTATGGTTTATGAAAGGGCGTGCGGGTGGTTTTGAAATGTGATCAAAATCAACGGCTTAGATTTTGCACGCTTTATTTAGCATTTAATGTCTCGTATTTAATGCGGCAAACATTTATATCCAATCATAAGCTTGGTGTGCGGCTTTATGTCGTACACATCATCATTATCCGACGTATTCATTAAAACATTCCCGCTTTGTCAAAACGACTGCGTTTTTGTCACTTTGCTCATAAGTGACTCAGCTTATCCTTTAGCTGATTTAACTCTACTTCTCACAGTTCTCTTAGGGACTCACTGGTGACTCGATGTAATTGTCTTTCCGACATCTGGTGATTTCTTGAGTGATTTTAGTGTTCAGCTCCTTTTCACCTCCTTTTCTGTTCCATTTATTTTCTTTGATTCTTATGAGTGTCAGCTCAGTTCAATTAACCCCAACTAATGTTTGAGTTCTTCAAATCTTGACTCACATAATGGTTTTGTGAAGATGTCAGCCAGTTGTTTATCAGTTGAGATATATTCCAAGATGATGTCCTTCTTTTCAATGTGATCTCTTATGAAGTGATATCTGACATCGATATGCTTTGTTCTTGAGTGCAACACCGGATTTTGAGTAATGGCAATTGCACTTGTGTTATCACACATGATTGGAATTTCTTTTTCTTCAACTTCATAGTCTCTCGATTCTTTGTCTCATCCATAGGACTTGGCACAAAATTTTGCCCTTGTTGTGTATTCTGAACCAACCATTTTGTAGAGGTGGCTATTGAATTTTGCTTCTTGCTAAACCAGAAATTGTTTCCTAGTATTTGACATGTGCCGAAGTGCTCTTCTCCCACGCTCTGCATCCAAAGATAGTCGAATCGAATAGCCAATTAGCTTGAATCCACCTTCCTTTGGATACCATAAGCCAACTTCTTGGCTTCCTTTCAAGTATCTCAATATTCTCTTAGCCTTTGTCATATGGCTCTCTTTTGGAGCGATTGAAATCTTGCACATACACCTACAAACAAAGGTGATGTCCGCCTTCTTTGTGAGATAGAGCAATGATCCAATAAGTGCTCGTATCTTGTTTGATCTCTGAGGCTTGCCATCCGCATCCATGTCCATTTTGGTGATGTATTCATTGGTATTTTCACGAAGACTTCTCCTCCATACCAAACTTCTTCATTAAATCTCGGTGTATTTTGTTTGACTTATGAAGGTTCCATCCTTCATTTGTTTCACTTGGAGTCAAGGAAGAATGTCGGCTCTCCCATCATGCTCATTTCAAATTTACTTTGCATGAGGTTTGAAAATTTTTCACACATGACTCTTTGTTTGTAGATCAAAAATGATGTCATCCACATATATTTGAACAAGCAAAGTATACTCTTTTTGTCTTGAATTCGATAAGTGTTATATCTACTTTTCCTTTTGTGAATCCATTTTCGGTTAGGAATTGTGACAAAGTATCATACCATGCTCGGGTGCCTGTTTCAATCCATATAGAGCTTTCTTGAGTTTGTATACCTTATCTCCAAGAGTCTTCTGCTCAAATCTTGGAGGTTGTTCAACATACACTTCTTCTTCCAATAAACCATTTAGGAATGCACTTTTTACATCCATCGATATACAATGAAATCCTTGTGAGTGCATAGGCAAGAAACATCCTTATAGCTTCCAATCTTGCTACGAGGGCAAATGTTTCATCAAAATCTATCCCTTCTTCTTGGCAATATCCTTTGGCTACTAGTCTTGCTTTGTTTCTTACCACAGAACCTTTTCGTTCATCTTATTTACGAACACCCATTTGGTGCCAATAACATTTTGATGTATGGGTCTTTGCACTAATTCCCACACTTTATTTCTTTCAAAGCGATTCAACTCTTCTTGCATAGCTTGAATCAATGTGTGTCGTCAATGCTTGTGACACGTCTTTGGGCTCTATTTTTGCGAGATGAAGCATGTGAACATGGCTTCTTGTTGAGTTCGGATCTTGTTTGACACCTTCTCTTATATCTCCAATGACAAGTTCGGTGGATGGTCTCTCGGCCATCTTACATCAGGTTGGAGTAAGTTAGCTGGATTGATCGACTTGCGGTTGTGTTCTTTGTGGTCGACTCTCTCGTAATCACTTAGCTACAAATTTTCATTGTTTTTGAGATTGACTATCTCATCTTCTTTCTCGAATTGATAATTCGGCACAAAGATAGGGACTCTTACGTATGGTTGGATGATTAAATTTTATCGGTGACTCTTCAATGTCTTCTCCATTTACATTTGGCTCATCGAATACCACATGAATGTATTTTTCGCAACCATAGTCCTTTTATTGAGTACTCTGAGGCTTTGCTTTCGGTGAGTATCTAAGAAGATACCTTCATCGCCTTTAGCATCAAAAGCCTTTAGATTGTCCTTGTCATTGTTGTGGATGAAGCATTTACATCCAAATATTCTCGAAATATGCAACATTTGGTTTTCTTCTAGTCCAAATCTCATAGGAGTCTTTGTCAATTTGTCTGTTTATCATACATCTGTTTTGGGTGTAACAGTTTGTGTTGATTGCTTGACCCAAAATCTTTTTGGTAACCCTGCTTCAACTAACATGGTCCTTGTTGCTTCTTTGAGGGTTATTCCTTCTTTCTCGCAACTCCATTCTTTGTGGAGTTCTTGCTGGCGATAGTTCATGACCAATACCATTCTCAATACAATTGAGTTATTATTCCATTGACAAACTCGGTTCTCCATCGATCTTATTTTGATAATGGTTTGACTCTTCTTGTTTTGAATCCTCTTCATCGATTGTGGTAGTTTTTGTAGAGTTTCTTTCTTCTTACATATGAATATTGTCCATGTATATCTTGAGTAGTCATCTACTACCACCAATGTGTACTTCTTTCCACTTATGCTGGTTTGGTTCCTTTGGGCAAATAGATCCATATGAAGCAGATCAATATTCTTGTTGAAGATTGGCATGTCTTTTCTTTGAATGATGACTTGATTTGTTTTCCCTTCTGACATGCGTCACATATACTCTCCTTCTTGTATACTGAGTCTGGAAGTCCGTTCACAAGACTACTTCTTGCAAGTTTGTTAATTGTTTTGAAATTTAGGTGACTCGGCTTTTTTGTGCCACGGCCAACTTGATTGTGCTTTCTTTGCTAGTAGACGGTGTTGGGTGTTGCGGTTGACCAATCTACGACATACATATTCTTCTGTCTACATCCTTGCAAAGACAACTTCATTTGATTCAATATCCTTGATTTGGCATATACCCATGTTAAATCCAACATTGTAACCACTTGTCATAGAGTCGATTGATGCTTAGCAGGTTGAAGTTAAGTCCTTCAACATATGCAACGCGTCTGTGATTTCTAATCCATTCCTCTTGATGGATCCAATGCCTCTTATTTCACCAGGAGCTTCATTTCATCCAAATATGACTTTTGCTCCTTTTACTTCCTTGAATTTTGACAGATTTTTCTTGTTTCTGTCATGTGTGCGGGAGCGACCACTATCCATGTACCAGAGTTCCTTGGCACTCATTTGTTCTTGAACTGCAATCAAGGAAATTAAGTTTTAGGTACCCATACTTGTCGGGTCCCGAGGGGTTAGAATTGTAAGATGATCCAACCAACCTATAGCCAAATGATTTGACTCTAAGGGGTTGCCATCTATCAGTGCCATAATCATAATTAAGCCTGGCAAATTGCTTGGGGATTTTAGGTTCATACTTTTGTCTCTTTTGTCGTATGCTGCATATGTGTTTTAGTAATTGCCTTTCTTTGGTAATTGTGGTGTCTTTGAGTGTAGTGCCTAGGTGCATATGTGTCTTTGATGAAAGCTCTTATACTTTTGGAATGGCCTTTCTTTGAGTTCTAGGCCTTTGCCATTTGGGCTTATATTCCATAAGTCTATCTTTGATGGTTCACATTATTCAATCACTTGGCTTGGATATTTTCTACCATTCCCATCATATGTATTTCTCTTATGGATTTTAAGGGTTTTTGGTAGCTCTGCTTCTTCTTTCTGAGTATTTTTGTTTGGAGTTCTTTGAGGAACTCGGGTGAATCTCTTCTCATTTTGCCCTTTCAGGCGCACTCAAGTCCGGTTGTTTTCCTTTTCCTTTATAACCAAGGTCAGTTTGGTTGTTATTGTGTTTTGGAGTGAATGTGTGTGCAACATTTAGAGTTTTGGATTTTTAGACTCTTCATGGCTTGAAGATCCTTTTTCCAAAATTACTTTTGAGGTTTGACATAGCACAGAGGAATTAAATCCCAAGCTTTGTCTTGTCTCCACATTCTCTTTGACTCATAATAAGATCATCCAATGATTTAGATGCCTTAGTGAATGAGGCAATAACATTTTTGAGGTCATTCTCCCTCTTCTCTATAGCGGCAATTTCGCTATTAATTTAGCATTTTCGGCCTTTAACCTTTCATTCTCATCACTATTTGACTTAGAGTACTCGGCTCCTTAGTCGACTTTGAGTTTTGACTCTTGAGTAAATTGTTTTCCTCATTTAATAGTGTGTGTGAGGATTTAATGTGTTCAAAATCTTTCATCATTTTTCCTAATGAATCATAAAGATCGAGTGGGTGATGAGGTGTGTGTGTCACGATCACTATCACTAGAGTCCGAGTTTGATGAGTTAGAGTGTACCTCATCTTCTTGGTCGGGTTGATCTTGTTCCTTGGCCATCAAGCGGATCGGGCTTCTTCTAGAGTCACTTGAGTAGTCGGCTACATCGCTGCTCTCAATCATTTGTCTCTCTTGACTTGTTTGTTTCAGCGATCTCTGCACCATCATTGCCTTTTTCTTTTCTTGTCTTCTTTCTCTCGAAGACCTTTCTTTCTTCTTCATTCTGTATTTGTTGGCTACAGGATATGAGCGATCAATGGCATAGTGACCTGGTTGTCTACGGTTCCAACATAGATATTGACCTTTTGATCGGCTCTTTCCATTCTTGGATTGTCGACCCTTTGATACTCAACTTTTTGATGATCATTCTCTTGGTTGGCCTATCTTCCCTTGATTTGGAGGAGCCGAGTGTCTTCCTGGAAGATTCACCCTTTCTCTCTTGTAGTTCTTATTGAAGAACTTGTTGAACATCTTAACCATCGGGGCTATTTCTTCCGGATCAATGACTTCTTTGACCTCGGCTCTCTTCCCATCTTTAACAATTAGAGCGAGTTGTTTTGGGTACAATTTGTCTCTTCCAGTCTTTTCTTCTCGGCTCAAACTCGTAGGCTTTGAGGTCGAGAATAATTCATGGTTGGATGTCTTTGATAGGTCCATGGAATGTCTCGGTGCCATGACCTTCATTTCCCATTCATTTGGAAGACTTTTTAGGATCTTCATACACATTTCTTTTCGTGTATATTCCTTTCCAAGTGCGAACTGACTCATTTGTGATTTCGTGAACCTAGCATCCAGTTGATCCAGGTTCTCTCCCGAAATCATTTTGAAGTTCTCAAATTTACAGACCCGGCGATAATTTGTTTTCTTTGATTTGCTCTGAGCCTTCACAAATCAATGTTAGCTTGTCCCATATTTCTTTAGCCGTTTTGCAAGATTTGACTTTATTGAACATGGCTTTGTCCAATGTTTTGTAAAGGATGTCCTTGGCTACATTATCCAGGTTGTATCTTTTTTTGTCATCATTTGTCCACTCAGTTCTTGGTTTTTCAACCATGACTGGTCTACTTGATAGTGCAACAACGCACTCAATATTAACAAATAAAGTATATTTCTCGAGTGTGAAATTGTGCAAGGCACAAGTTACAACTATATTTGGTCCCGTTGAGATTATTGATGGCTCCGGGAATGCAATTGTGGTGTTGCCTAATGGTACAATCTTGCATATTGAAAATGCATTGTTATCAAGTAGATCAAAAAGAAATCTACTGAGTTTTAAAGATGTGCGTGATAATGGCTATCACTTGGAGACACTAAATGAAAATAATAAAGAGTGTCTATGTATCACATCCTATTAAATGGGAAAAAGAATTGCCCATGAGAAATTTGAAGCAACAACTTCTGGATTGTATTGTGTCCAAATTAAAGCTTTTGAATCCTACGCCACCATGACGTGGAAAGTGGTGAATCGATATATTTGGGTTATGGCATGATCGCCTTGGACACCCGGGAACAACTATGATGCGTAGGATTGTTGAACACACTAATGGACATCCATTGAAAAGCACGAAGATGCTAATGTCCAAGGATTATTTCTGTGAATCGTGTTCACAAGGAAACTTTATTACTAAACCTTCCATGGAAAAGGTTGGTTATGAATCACCATCATTTTTACAACGTATTCATGGTGATATTTGTGGACCAATACATCCTGCAAGTGGACCATTTAGATATTTCATGGTCTTAATAGATGCATCGTGTAGATGGTCACACGTATGTCTATTATCTACTAGAAATGTTGCATTTTCTCGATTATTAGCGCAAATTATTAAACTCCGAGCACATTTCCCTGATTATCCCATCAAGAATATAAGGATGGATAATGCTGGAGAATTTACATCAAAAAGTTTTGATGAATATTGCACAGCACTGGGAATTAATGTTGAGCACCCAGTAGCACATGTTCATACTCAAAATGGATTGGCAGAATCCCTGATTAAACGAGTTCAAATCATTGCTCGTACATTATTAATGAGATCAAAGCTCACTAGTGCAGCATGGGGTCATGCAGTATTACATGCATCATCACTTATTAGATTACGCCCCACTGCTTATCATATGCACTCCCCAATGCAATTAACTATTGGTTTTGAGCCAAATATTTCGCACCTACGCACTTTCGGGTGTGATGTCCATGTGCCTATTTCACCTGCTCAAAGGACAAAAATGGGTCCACAACGTAGATTAGGTATTTACGTTGGATTTAATTCCCCGTCAATTATTCGGTATTTAGAACCAATGACGGGAGATTTATTTACCGCTAGATTTGCGGATTGTCACTTTGATGAAACAACATATCCATCAATGGGAAGGGATAAAGATATTTTAGATAAACAAAAACCAGTTGAGGGTATCTCCTGAAATGAACAAAGTTTATCCCATTTAGATCCACGTACTACTGAATGTGAAAGTGAGGTGAATAAAATCATTCATTTATAGAATATTGCGAATAGACTTCCTAATGCATTTAATGATGCTAGTAAAGTCACGAAGTCTCATATTCCGGCTGCAAATGTTCCAGCCAGGATTATTGTTCCAGACAAAAATAAGAAAATGACTGATGATATCCCATGACAAAAACGTGGTAGACCTATTGGCTCAAAAGATATTATTCCCCGAAAAAGAAAGAGGAGAATTGATACTAATGAGCATGCTCCAGATGAATCTGTAGAGCCTAATATCTCATAAAATGTACAAATCAAACATTCTGACAGCACCGAGAATCCCATGAGTTATAGTAATGAAATATGGGATCGAAATGAAATAATTATTGATGATAATTTTGCATTCTCGATTGCTCAAGAAATTTTAAATGATGATTATGATTGTGAACCATGTTCTATCATGGAATGTCGTCAAAGGCCTGATTGGCCTATGTGGGAGGAAGCAATAAAATCTGAATTGGCTTCCTTAGAGAAACAGAATGTATTTGGACAAATTACTCGAACTCCAAATAATGTAAAACCCATTGGATACAAGTGGGTATTTGTTCGAAAGAGAAATGAGAAAAATGAAGTCGTGAGATATAAAGCCCGACTGGTGGCTCAAGGATTCTCCTAGAGACCTGGAATAGATTATGATGAAACATATTCACATGTGATGGATACAATCACGTTTCGTTTTCTGATCAGTATGGTTGTCCACGAGAATTTAGACATGCGTCTAATGGACGTAGTGACGGCATATCTATATGGTTCATTAGATTCTGATATTTATATGAAAATTTCAGATGGATATAAAATGTCAAAATCAGATACTCCCCGTGAATTATACTCGATCAAATTACAAAGATCGTTGTATGGATTAAAGCAATCTGGTCGCATGTGGTATCATAGACTTAATGAATACCTTTCGAAAGAATGTTATAAAAATAATACCATTTGCCCATGTGTTTTATCAAAAGATCAGATACCAGATTTGCTATTATTGTTGTATATGTCGATGACATGAATTTGATTGTCACCCCTGAAGAACTATCCAATGCTGCTGAATATCTAAAGAAAGAGTTTGAGGTGAAAGATCTTGGAAAAACTAAACTTTGTCTTGGTCTTGAGTTGGACCATAAAGATAACGGAATACTTGTCCACCAATCTACTTACACTAGACGGATACTCAAATGATTTAATATGGACAAGGCTCATCCCTTGAGTACCCCGATGGTTGTACGCAATTTAGATCCCGAGAAAGATCCATTCCGACCAAAGAAATCTGATGAAGAGATTTTAGGTCCTGAAGTGCCTTACCTTAATGCTATTGGAGCATTAATGTATCTAGCACAATGTACTCGACCTGATATTTCTTTTGCAGTAAATCTACTTTCACGATACAGTTCTGAGCCAACTCGAAGACACTGGAATGGTATTAAACATATCTTTCGATATCTCAGTGGTACTATAGATTTGGGGTTATTCTACTCCAAGGAATTGTAGGTCCCAAGGATGTAAGTGTAAGGTTTAGAAGGGGGTTGAATAAACCTTACCAAATTTTCGTTTTAGTCCTTTTAAATATTCGAGTTAATACTACATTTGTGTCCTTGATGGACACCAAGTTAGTCAATCAAGAGAGTTAGTCTCTCAAAGACTCAATCGAGCCGTTGATGGATTAACTCGTTGTTGAGTCTAAATTAACTCAATTTGTGGTTTTGTTTTATTGGAAGACTTAACACCCTTAAGTTTGATTAAGCAAGAGTTTAGTGCTTGGTTTAGTACTTATAATTTATCAAGTGGATAGCAAATTTATCGTGAGATATAAGCGATTAAAAGTGCAGAATTAAAGTCTTGAAATGTAAATGACACAGTGAAATTTTTATAGAGGTTCGAAGATGGGGTAATTCTTCTACTCTCTCTCTTCTCCAACTCCCGGAGGAATCCACTAGGTAATGATCAAGTATACAAAGTGGTAACATCCGGATACAAGTCTTGATCACACTGGTGACTTGATCCTTTGGGACTCGATCACCCGAGACGCCTTGATCACTCGGTGGCTTCTCAGACGACTCGAACCTTCTTCACAGGCGTGACCTTTCTACTACAAACTGACTCACTTGCTCAAGCTCTTTGGATTTGATCACGAAGCCCTCCAAAAGCTTAAGACTTGGTTTGACCTTGAACCTTCCTACAATCCTTCGTGGAATGTAGACCCCTTGTTTTCGTATTTTCCTCTTCAAGCGATTGAAGTTATCTTTCCTTCACGGGTGAGTGTTGGATTGATGTCCTTCGTAGTGTAGGCTTGAGGATTGAGAATATTTGATTTGCTTGAACGTTTTTGGTTGAGATCTATCTCTTGTGTCACTTGTGTCTCTCCTTGTATATATTTTTTCTCAATTTAAATTCCTCACCTTTTATAGTGATCTTTCAAAAATTTGCCCGTTGAAGAGATAGGCTTATTTTTGAAAGTCACTTGCGATCGTTAGCTTGTCTTGTTGCAATTCTTGGAATTGCCATTTCCTCGTATGAATTGTTCTTTCACCTTTTCGAGTTCGACACGGTGTAGTGCTTCCCATTGGTTCATTCCATTTGCACGCGGGGACCGAGCACTCGAGAAAGGTGGTGTGGAGATATTACTTGTTTAAGCAATTCTCTTGGTTTCGTGCAACGGATCTTTTTACGATTATCTCGATTTGATCGCATTTCTTTGCTTTCCCAGGTGACTTAGAGTCGACTTCCAATCATTGGATGACTCTTGTCACTTCAACTTGAGACTTGGCTTTTCTCGAGTTGACTTGACCGATACTCCACTCGATTGTATCTCATTTGCTTCTTCAAGAGAGTTCCCATCTACTCTTCTTTGCCATACTCAATTTGTCTCGCAGGGAGTCTTCCTTCTAGTCTTGATTGTCTTCTTGCATGTTAGGGCGTAGTGACTTAACTCGGCCTTGGTCACTCTATTTATTACAATGCATTTTACAACAAGAATTGGGGTGCCAACTTTCTATTCTAAGTTTTACATGGCATTCATCAAAATCTAAACAATAAATTTCCTAATGAGGAATCCACTAACTCGGGTTAGTTGGTTATCGCCGATCTTTGGATATAAATCGATCCGCGCACAAAGCCCGATCACAAACAGGTTACTTATTTTGCTATAACGGTACTGACTATATCATGGCGATCTACCAAACAAACATTAGTCGCTACTTCTTCCAATCACTCGAAATCATTGCTCTTCATGAAATCGCAAAGAGTGCGTTTGGTTAAGATCGAGTTATAGATCATATACAAAATGCTCGTCGAGTTGAAACCGATTCTGATACACTCGACTATTATTTATGAGGATAATGCAAAGCATGCATAGCACAAGTGAGAGGTGGTTACATAAAGGGGTGAGGACCAAGCATATTTCACCAAAGTTTTTCACACATGAACTTGAGAAAAATGGAGAGGTAGATATTCAGCAGATTCGATCATGTCACAATCTTGCCGATTTGTTTACAAAATCCTTACCAACGTCTACATTTGAGAAGTTGGTTCACGGCATCGGAATGAGAAGAGTCCATATGAAGCAAGATTGGTGGATCAATTATGCAGCTAATATTATTCATTTCAGGGGGAGCGAATATATTGTGCGCTGTACTCTTTTTCCCTTATGTCTGGTTTTTATCCCACTGGGTTTTTCCAGGTTAAGGTTTTTAACGAGGCAGCTTATGCACAAGATCTGGATTTGAGAATGTACTCTTTTTTGCTTATGTCCGATTTTTCCCACAGAGTTTTCCGGCTTGAGGTTTTTAACGAGGCATACTCATCCAAACATACAACAATGCTACGTCCAAGGGGGAGTATTATAGCAGGCTCGTGAGCCTTGCTTTGTACTGTAGCATTGTAAATTATTACATTACATTACAAAGAGTAGATCACATATGAATAGTGATTCTTGTGTATATAAACAAGTGAAGTGAAATGATGATTCACAAGCTTTCCATAGCAAAAACATTCTGTTACTTACTTTCCCTTACATACGTATTCACAAATATTAGCTATACAATACAGATACATTATAACATATATATATATATAAACTTAAACTTATAATGTAATAGCTTATATCAAATATCTTTGATGTATATATTTTTTGCATTTTGCATTATCTATTTCATTTATGTTTTCTCATGTATTTTACTTTGTAATTCATCACTTAATTTTATTTTATGTTTACTCTTGCATTTCAATTCATAATTGTTGGAATTTGGTTTTGGAAATATGGGTTTTGACCCATATTGGACCAAATATTTAAGTGGGTTAGGTTCCATTCATGGAAAACAAAAATAAAATAGATAATCAAATTCTACTAATTAGTGAGTAGATAAGATTAGCATTTGGAATTTCTCAAGACCAATTTCGGGTGAATGAGAAATTAATGCAATAATTTGACCACTTAAAACAAGATAAAAGATATGAAAATTGTAAATTATGGGGTTGGAGTGAAACTCCATCTCACATAGGATAAAAAGGCAAATTGAGCTCATTTTATATAGTCTAAGTTTGAGTAATGGTTTTGGTTTTGGGGCACCAAAGTTTTTAAAGGAGGGAGAATCTATATGCTTGTGGGTTTGGTTCAAAACACACACGCACCCGTCTGCCGGCTCGGGCACGGAACATGGGCCATGGGCCTCAAAGCTCCTACAGTTTTCGATAAATTTTATTTGACCCCACTAATATTTTATTTTACTCAAAAAATAACTGTTGCACAATGTGTTGGGCGCACGCCTCGTGCGTGGTCGCGTAGCTTGGACAGCGAGCCCCGCATGCAGGCGTGGTGGGCGCATGGTCACGCACCATGGACAGAGGACTGCGCTCGTGGTCTTGCGCTTCTGAATAATGCACTTGTTCGAGCTAATAGAGGCATATTGGTTATTAGACATGTCTTTTCAAGTCAAAAGATATGACAATTTCCACAAGGCACGTAGACATCTGTTCGCCAAAAATATTTGGTTCTCTATACTGCAAGTGTACAGTGTAGTTTATAGAATAATGGCAAGCAAGGTCGTATTCCTCATGGATTGACTACGAAACACTTAGGCTATAATAACATCGCATTCCAATTTTATCGAAGCAACGTAAAATCACAAGTTTTAATTATTTAATCGAAAGATAAAAATAAAAGAAATAAAATCGAACTCCATAAGTCTTTTCGATAAATACGAAAGAAACCATAGGCACATAATCTCAACATGCTTCTTCAATATTAAATCCAATTAATCATGTTCATCAAAACCAATTCATGTTTTTCTATATGGGTTCAATTCCTGTAATAGTTTATTCTCCCCTCCCGAAGCAAATAAACAGTAGATTAATATCAATTGCTAGCATCCCTACTCAACAATTAATACTAACTCCCAATAGATCTGTAAATTGAAACAGTTATAAGCCTCCCTACTCTATACCCTTTTATGTCTGAATTCGATTTCGGTCTTTATTAGAACTCATCTCCCGAATTATCGACTAACAAATATGACATGCAAATTATTGATCAGATAATCGGCAATTAAAAATAAGCACTCGAATTTATAAAATAGAACACATGAATCAATTAAGAAAATAATCAATCAAGATTTAACATGAATCCACAGTTTTAATTATGCCTTAGGATTCGAAAGATTAGCAAACAATGATAACAAATTCATAGACAAACTTGAAATCAACATTATGACATTGTTTAAATACAGACAAGAGATCTAAACTAAGAAAGAAAACCCCTTCTTGTCAGGATGGATCCTCCTTCCAAACCTCCGAAACTCTTGTGCTTTCGTAGATGTGAAAGGCCTTGTGGTGTTCTTTGTAACCTAGGCCTCCTCTCACAGAAGACCTTTGATTTGTGTAAACCTATGTATTGTAGGGTATTTTAAGATGTAAAGATTTATACTTTCATGCAGAACCTTGGTCCCTTTATATAGGCACTTGAAGAGATCACTTGTAGAGTTTTGACGGAAAAGGACTCAAAAACATACACAGACACATCGCACGGGCCGTGTCTCCTCACATGATCACCCCACATGATCGTGTGGCACCAACGGGTAGACCGTGTAACTGGTTTCTGTCTTTATTTTCTCTCGAAAACTTCACACGGGTCCTCACACGGTCGTTTCATACCACACGGTCCGACTGTGTGATTGGTTTTCATCCATTTTCTTCGTCTTTTTGATCTTCTCTTTGCACTCGTCGATCATGTCCGGGTCTTCCAACTGATATCTTTTTATTTAAGCTATGTTTCCTGTAAAAAGTTACAAGAATATGCAGTATCATGGCCTTCTATGGAACCAAGTAAAATACACTAAATATACATGCAAATGCCTCAATAATGTAGCAAAATAAGCCCTTAAATGCATATATATTTTACATGTATCAAAATCCCCTAAACTTAAACCATTGCTCGTCCTCGAGCAAATTTAGAAAAATAATATCAAGGGGTACAAAGAACACACAAGAACACTATAAACATTCAATCTCATTTGACTTCATATCTAAGTAAACCATGTAATTCATTATCAAGAAGTCATCAATCACAAGTTCGGCATAATCAATATTCACTCGGGTACTTGACATCGTGACTCACAAGAAAATAGTATATCACTCATATCTTAAAGTGTATGTGAAGTGTTTACGCTCAAAATCAATTTTATGAATATAGAACTATCATAGGCTTGCAAATCGTCTAACATCTTTACCACTTTAGTGTGCACAACTTAAGAATCAAAAAGGACCTTTCATTTGGTTGTAATGTATGCTCTTTTGTAGGGTAGGGAAAATTTCGATTAAGTGACTTGACTTGAGCAAATAGAATTTAAGTACACATACTTGCAACCCACCAACCCATTTCACTATGAAACTCATATTTTCAAGATATTTTCTTTTTCAACTCAACTCCACCCTTTTTCATTTTTTTTCATTTTTAGGCCTTTTTGCTTTTTTCTCTTTTCTTTTTTTTTTCTTTAGTCTCAAGCTCTGAATTTTTGTTTACTTATTTTGTTCACCCTTTTATCCCTTTTTCATCAGATTTGAAGGCTTTATGACGAAGGCATACAAATACATTTTTATACATTAGTTATTAAATAATAGAAATTACAAAAAAATAAGTAAACAAAATAAAATCGGTTTTCGGTTCAGTTCGGTGAGCCGAACCTTAAAATAAAAACCGAACTGAAAACCAAAATTTTAATAAATCATAAACCGAAAACCGAACCAAAAAATTTGGTTCGATTTCGATTCGGTTCGGCTGGTTAACCGAATTATGAACACCCCTAGTAAAATCATACGGAAGCATTTTGTACTTTTTCGTAATCTTGATTACACATCACACAAAAGCATTAAACATGCTGAAATAAAAACAACAAAAAAATCAAAAAAATTCAAATTTTTATGCTCTACATGCAATCCTAAATGCAATGCAAAATGCAACAGTACTAATTTACGCATTCTTGACAACCCCCAAAATTTAAAACATGTTTCGTCCCAAACATATGAGGAAAATATCAAAAGAAAGAGGAATGCGTAAAAATTACTTACCTGGATCGTTCACACAGTCCGTGTGCATTTCACATGGTCGGGTCGTGTAGCCCTGGAGCGATCTCTGTTCTCTCTGTCTCCAGCCACACGGCCGCCCCTGTGGAATTTACACGGTCGTGTGAAGTGATATTCGACTCTTTTTTTTCCTACCTCAGAGTTTATGGTGACGCTGTTAGTCCAAGTGGCTACGATAATCTAGAGGGGGTGAATAGATTATCCCGGTTTTTTTGATTTTACCCTCTTTTTTTAATAATCAAGAAAGGATGAAAACTAAAGTGCGGAAAATAAACAACACACGTCAATTTAAAGAGCTTCACCCCACCTAGGGACTACGTGCTCTACCACCCCAGTATATCCGGGATGGGTTTCGAAAAAGAAAAAGAAGTTTTATTAATTACCAAAATTAATACAACACCACCTTGAGGATTGCCAGAATCCTCTTACAACACCTTCAAGGAGATTACCACAATCTTTCTTCAACACCTATGAAGAGTACCACACTCTTCAACACCTAAGATCACCCAAGTGTACTCTTACCACAAGAGCAACAATAAGGATATCTTGTTTTGGATGATTGACGAAATTCAAGATTACAACTCTATAATACCAATACAAAGATTGAGTGCAAGTGTAATCAAGAATCAAAAGCCTAGACCTCAAGAGTGTGCAAGTGAAAGTACTTAGGCTAAAATACAACAAGATATGAAAGTGTTTGCTTGTATGCTCTTTGCTTGTATGTTGTGTTGTATTTTATTGCTTGAATGAAGCCTCTATTTATAAGAGAGGTCTTGGCTTAATTTCCAGACCTAGGCTCCTCCTTGGAGAGTGATTTTCTGCAAAAGAAACCATTTAAAATCAAGATTATAGCTGTTAGAAATCAATCCCACAAATTAGGAAAAGTCATGCGAAAATGCAACGGATAGTTTTTGATAAAAGAGGGGTTCGACCGGTCGCCTTGAGCAGAGATAAGTTTGAAATGAGTTTGCAGCAATTTTTACACAGGGGGACCGATCGAAGGGGGGTTCGACCGGTCGCCCTTATGCTTGACCGGTTGGGGGTTGACAAAAATCGAAACAGAGAAGTCTGTTCTTGAGGAGGGCTTCCTGTACCGACGTCGCCACAGGGTCGCCGGCCGCCCTATCGGTCGACCTTCTTGGTCGAGCCTCCTCCCTATTTTTCAAACATCCCGTTTTCTGTTTCAAAAACTCAACTCAGGTACAGGTTGCCCTATAGGGTGACCGGTCGAGCCTGAAACAAAAGTGTTGTCCAATTTTTTATCGAAAATAAACTCCAAGAAATACTCCGAAAAATGGTAAAAATATTTTAAATCAATCGGAAGTATTTGGAAAACATTTAGGGACATTGTTTTGGTATAAAAACACATTTAAACACAATCATCAAAATCATGATAAAAATATTTTATCTTAACAGATGCATTTTGGGTCATCTTCCACAAAACGCTAAATTTTACGTTTTCAGCCAAACTTCAGATTTATAACATCACTGTCATTTAACCGTGTCGGTTGAAATCCTTGAGCCCTCATATTCTATACCATCCACCAGATGAATGGCGTTGCACAGTTTTCTCGGATTAAGTTCAGTATCGCTTGGAGAATTTGCCCTTTTTAATGTTGGTTTGCGATTTGGGCTACTTGTGTCTCCAAAGATTACAGTCTCGCATTCAATAGAAATGATGTTAGAAACAAAGCAATAAGGAGAAGAAAAAAAATTGTTTACAAAAAAGGAAAAAATCAAAAAGAAAAATTTACAAAACAAATTGAAAAAAATAAATAAAAAAATATTTACAAAAAAATCAAAAAAATATTTAAAAATTTTGGCTTCAATTAAGATTGAACTACTTATCATTATATCTAAGTAGAATCTTTCAATCCCTAGCAACGGCGCCAAAAACTTGTTCGCCAAAATATTAGGATCTCTATACTGCAAGTGTATAGTGTAGTTTATAGAATAATGACAAGCAAGATCGTATTGCTCAGGGATTGACTACGAAACACGTATGCTATAATAACATTGCATTCAAATTTTATTGAAGCGGCCGGAAATCACAAGTTTCAATTATCTAATCGAAAAATAAAAATAAAAAACATAAAATTGAACTACACGTGTCTTTTTAACAAAAACGAAAGTAACCCTAGGCACATAATCTCAACATGCTTCTTCAATATTAAATCCAATTAATGTTCATCAAAACCAATTCATTTGTTTCTATGGGTTCAATTCCTATAATAGTTTATTCCCCCTCCCGAAGCAAATAAATAGTAGATTAATATTAATTGCTAGCATCCCTACTCAACAATTAATACTAAATCCCAACAAATCTGTGAATTGAATGACTCCCCACAAACAGTTATAAGCCTCCGACTCTATACCCGTTTATGTCTGAATTCGATTTCCGTCGTTGTTAGAACCCATCTCTTGAATTATGGACTAACAAATATGACATGCAAATTATTGATCAGATAATTGGTAATTATAAATAAGCACTCAATTCATAAAATAGAACACATGAATCAATTAAGAAAACAATGAATCAAGATCTAACATGAACCCACAGTTTTAATTATGCCATAGGATCCGAAATATTAGCCAAACATTGATAACAAATTCATAGACAAACTTGAAATCAACATTGTGACATCGTTTAAGTACAGACAAGAGATCTAAATTAAGAAAGAAAACCCTTTCTTGTCAGGATGGATCCTCCTTCTAAGCCTTCGAAACTCTTGTGCTTCCGTAGATATGAAAGGTTTTGTGGTGTTTTTTGTAACATAGCCCTCCTCTCACAGAAGACCTTTGATTTGTGTAAACCTATATTGTGGTCTATTTTCAGATATAAGGACTTATATTTTCGTGCAGAGCCTTGGTCCCTTTATATAGGTGCTTGAAGAGATCACATGTAGAGTTCAGATGGGAAAAAAACTCAAAAATAGACGCAGACACATATCACGGTCCGTGTCTCCTCACACGGTCACCCCACATGGTCGTGTGGCATCACACGGGAAGACCGTGTAACTGGTTTATGTCTCTGTTTTTCGAATACTTCACACGATTGTGTAGTTTCACACGAGTCTTCACACGATCGTGTCATACCACACGGTTCGATCGTGTAACTGGTTTTCGTCTATTTTCTTTGTCTTTTCGATCTTCTCTTTGCACTCGTCGATCATGCCCCGGGCCTTCCAACTGATATGTTTTCGTTTAAGCTCTGTTTCCTGTAAAAAGTTAAAAGAATATGCAGTATTATGCCCTTCTAAGGAAACCAAGTAAAATACACTAAATATACATGCAAATACCTCAGTAATGTAGCAAATTAAGCCCTTAAATTCACGTATATTTTATACGTATCAACGTCTATATATTATCCCCTGATGTGTGAAATTAGAATCCTTAACCAGAGAATAAAATTTAAAACTATTTTGAATTATCGGCATCTTGTTAAATATCCTTTAAAAAGCTTGAAAGTTCCAAATAATTATTTAATTTGTTAGTTCTTAAGTTTTGTAGAGCTACTAACTTAAGGACGAAGTCGTTATATCGTAAAGATGATTGTCGAACCATTAACAACACAATCAACGGTACAATTTCATCTTGTGGAGATAAAACAAAGTTCTAGCCTCGATTTTTTTGTCCTTTTTCAGCCATTTTTTTTGAAAACCAATACTATATAAACAACAATAGCAAGACGAAATCGACATTTTCAAGACGATGGCAAGCATTCCATTCACTCTGATGGCTACCAGTCACGGCAAAAAACCTCTGAAGTTCTCTGACAAGGACTTCAAAAGGTGGCAATAGAATATGTTGTTCTATCTGACCACTTTAAGCATGTCCTAGTTTCTAAAGGAAGATCTGCTGACCATTGCCGAAGATGACACCAACACCTAACAACGAATGACTATGGATGCTTGGCATCACAACGATTTTCTGGGCTGAAATTATGTTTTGAATGGACTGGAAGATACGTTGTATAATGTCTACAGTTCATTCAAAACATCCAAAGAGTTGTGTACATACATTTATATATGACAGTTGTAATAAGGAATGAGGATCTTCGTTGCCGGGTCTTACATGACTATTAACAACTAATCAACTCTTTTTTGATATTTCAAGTTCCATGCAGTACCCCTAAAGAAAAGGTGTAACTAGCAATTTTTTTTTTTTGAAACTAGCTATTTTATTTAATCGTGTTTTAGAATTTGTAATGTGCACCATAAAATAACTTATTAGGCTTTACAGTTTTGCATTTTGTTGCATCATGCAATATTTTGTTCAAATTCTTGGATGCAGTTCTTCAGTTCATTTTTCTTCATCTTATTGACAACAATTTTTGTCATAGTTTTCAATTATCCATGTATAGGTGGAAGTGGATTTTAAGGCATCTACCAGAAAAACAAAAACAGAACAAAGAAAAAAAAACATGGCCAAACAATCGGCAATATGTCTTTTTTGATAAAGAAGAAGTTATATTCAATAAAATACAGAAAAATTGCAACATCAGTACATATACACTTATCGTCCTCAACATTAAAACATCCTCCCAAACAAACAGAACAAAAAAAAAGAAAGAAAGAAAATGAGAACAAAAAAATGTTATGATAGTTCATTGAACATTGAAAGTCCATTAGTCAAATATACGGCTCAAACAACAACGGAACTCCAGGGAGTGACTGCTTGCACGACCAATATTGAAACAAAAGACCAAAAATTTAGATTCTTCCAAAATCTGCAGATCTGATAAAGAAAATCTAAACTCGTCCAAGTCAAAATATATAATCTTCATATAATCAGATAAAAATATTCATAAGAGAGTATAGAAGAAAACTTCCACTCGAGAATAACCCTACTGCCATAAACTAGGGGTGGCTCCCTGACACGACACGATAACTCGGCACGAACCCGACCTGAAGTTGCTGAGAGAAATTCGAACACAAAAATGACTAACATGAATCTGACACGATGGTACTAATTTGTCTAAAACGTAGTTATTTTTTATTTTAATTAATTTTTTATGTATTTTGAGCATAACCCGAAACCAAAAACGAACCCGACCTGGTGACCTGAATTGCCACCCCTACCATAAACGGAAGAAATAATACTCTCATAAAAGGGATAAAACACAAAAACAAAAATTAAACAAAGAAAGAAAACAAAGAAATGAATACTATCCCCTATCCTCTGATGGATGATGAGAAAGAAAAAAGGGATGGCAAAATCCCCGCAGGAAATCATCCCCATTGGCACCCAATCAATATGGGATGAGGATTCAGGGATGGGATGGGGATGGTGATTTCCCAATTCTTTAGAAGTGGGGATGGAACGAGGGTGGTATTTATATCCCCCGTCCCTATTTTGATAAAACGGGGATTCCCCGTCCCCATCCTCATTCCCCGATATATATTATATTTATTTATTATTATATTAATTCTATTTATAATATTTATTTTATTAAATTTAAAGACTAAACTCTTAAGTATTTATAATTTTCATTGTTCTCATTATTTTTTTATGTTTTTTTATTTATTTTAATTATTTTAAGTAATTTGTTTTATAATTTTTTTAATTAAAAATTACAAATGGGGAACCCAATTCCCCACGGGGATTCCCCATCCCCGTCCTAAATGCACAAAATGGGAAATGGTACGAGGATGGTATTTGGGATGGGATCTTGGACGGGGATGGTATGTCCAATACCAGCCCCGTCTCCGTCCATTGACATCCCTAAAAGAAAATGATTGGTAAAACAATGAGACATACTAATATTGACACAGAAAAATTATTATTCACTGACTTTTCAAGTTACTAAATTTTCAGATTTCTAGGAAAACTTTACAGATTTAAACTGCTTTAATTGAGAGCGACTTACAATGTAAATTAGAAGAACCAGCCTCTGATTCATGACCCTCAACATCATGATTCAAAGGTTCGCCACATGCAAGGCGTTGCTTGAGTTGTTGCACTTATCGCCTTAAGTCATCAAACTCGATATCACGAAGGTCTCTTTGACGAGATACATGATCATTAGGCCTGTTTTGTCATGACCAGCCATCTAGAACCAAAGCTCTGATAACCAACTTGACACTGCAAAGTTTAGGAGAAGTATGAGAGAACATAAGGCACCACTCAACACTCACCACTCTAAGAATCCACCAAAGAGTTTGAGCAAAATACAAGAAGATATAATCTTCTAAACAAGCTTAAGAGCTCAAATATTATTTAATTTCGAAATTATGCTGCTGGAGATATTACAACAGAAGGCCTTTTATAGGCAAGCCTTAGAACAATCCTTCAAGATGAGTCAAAAATAATAAATGTAACTTCACACTTTCTAAGGTCTTGAATAATGAAAAATCTGATGAATAATAACTAAATACTAATAATGACAAAAATATCAAGAGTTGGTTGACTTTTCCAAATTCCCGAGTACAAGTAGCATCCTGGCAGCATTCAGTGATATAACCATAACTCTTAGTAGGAATATTATTTTTTAGCTCCGTTTTTTTGTTGTTAAAAACTAGACTCATTGGGCTTTCCAATGGTTTCTTCTAATTATAAGGTGGATTTTAATCCATTTCATGGTGATAGAAATAATTATTCAAGTGCGCATTTTGTGGTCAGAGGGTTCGAAGGAACAATGTTCGTGATAAATCTTTTGACTTCAAAGTTGATATTCCAGATATTGATGGAAGAAATGATCCTAATGAATTCATTGATTGGCTCAACTCTGTTGAGAGAGTCTATGAATTTAAAGATATTCCAGAACATAGTAAAGTAAAGTTTGTTGCTATAAAGTTAAAGAAATATGCATCCATTTGGTGGAAGCAGCTAAAGAAACAACGTGTTCGTGATGGAAAACAAAAGATCCAAATTGGGGACAAGATGAAGAAAGAACTATGCAGAAAATTTTGCTGGATAATTATCATCAGGATGACTTTCTCAAATATCACAACTTCAAGCAAAAAGATCTAGCCATGGAGGAATATATTGCTGAATTTAAAAATCTTATGATGAGATGTGATAGTTTGGAACCAGAAAAACAAATTATTGCTCGTTTCTTAGAGGACTTCGATATGAAATTGGAAATGTCGTCCAATTGCAGCCGTATTGGACTTATAATAATGTTTGCAAGTTGGCTCTCAAGGTTGAGAAACACCTAAAAGAGTTTAATCGGTTTGGTGGTCGTTTCTCTTCAAGTGGTGGTGCTTCTAATCAAGAGAGTGCATCTACTTCAAAAAATAACACAACCACAAAGGATGCAAAACAAAAAAAATATTGCAAGTAAAGAAAATAACGTCGGTTTTGTGAGACCAAATCGGCCGAAAAATCAAAAACCATATTTCAAATGCAAAGGTTTTGGGCATTTTGCCGCGAATTGTCCAAATCGCAAGATTATCACTATTATTGAGGAAGAAGACAAGGAGGAAACTTATGAGGCAACCCCTATCTATGATAGATCAGATGAAGAGGAAGAGATTATGTATAAAGATCATGGAGAATCTTTGGTAGTTCGACGTATTCTCAATGCGACTTATGTTGGAGATGACTCATGGCTACACAATAATATATTTCACACCATGTGCACTTCTCATGGAAAGATGTGTAATGTCATTATTGATGGAGGAAGTTGTGAGAATGTTGTGGCGGCTACATTGGTAGAGAAGTTGAAATTAAAAATGGAAGATCATTCTCAACCTTATAAGTTATCATGGCTCCGTATAAGGCAATGAAGTGAAGGTAACAAAAAAATATCTTGTACAATTTTCTATTGGCAATAAGTATGAAGATGAAGTTTGGTGTGATGTTATTCCTATAGACGCTTGTCATTTGCTTCTTGGTAGACTGTGGCAATTTGATAGGAAAACATATCATGACGGTTTTAAAAATACTTATGCTTTTGTTAAAGATGGTGAGAAAATTATTTTGGGTCCATCCAAGATGCAGAATGTTCAATCTTTAAAAGGAGAGGGAAATAATTTACTCTCGAAATCTCAAGTTGAAAAAGCGATTTGTGAATCCATGGAAGCTTTTGCCTTGGTAGTTTTGGAGAAAATGAAAAGGGTCATGATGTTCCTTTCTAAGTCCAGTCTCTTCTTCATGAATTTCACGATGTGGTACCCGAAGAAATTCCCTCGGGACTTCCGCCAATGCGAAATATTCAACATTGCATTGATTTAGTTCATGGTGCTTCAATTCCAAACAAAGCAGCTTACAAAATGAGCCCAAAGGAGCATGAAGAGTTGCAAAGACAAGTTCATGACCTTTTGGCTAGAGGTTTTGTCCAAGAAAGTAAAAATATGTGTGTTGTCCTAGCACTTCTTATGCCAAAGAAGGATGGTTCGTGATGCATGTTCAATGATAGTTGAGTGGTGACCAAAATTACTATCAAATAATGTTTCCCTATTCCTCGCCTTGATGATATTCTTGACCAACTCAAGATTGGTTTAAAAATTGATTTGCAAAGTGGTTACCATCAAATCCGCATGAGGCCGGGAAATGAATGGAAAGAAACTTTCAAGACTATAGATGGTCTTTATGAATGATTGGTTATGCCGTTTGGTCTTTCAAACACACCTTCGACTTTTATGCAGCTTATTAACCATATTTTTAAGCCATTTATTGGGAAGTTTGTTGTTGTCTATTTTGATGATATTCTTGAATATAGCTTTAGCCCGGAAGAGCATTTGCATCACCTTCGGCAATTATTTGAAGGGCTAAGAGAGCAAAAGTTATGTGCTAATTTGAAGAAATGTCATTTCTTCACAAATAGCCTGGTTTTCTTAGGTTATGTTATTTCTTCCGAAGGCATGAAGATGGATGAAAACAAGATTGAAGCTATCATAAGTTGGTCGATGCCTAAGTCTATTCATGACATTCGAAGTTTACATGGCTTAGCTTCCTTTTACCGGAGGTTTATTAAAAAATTCAACACCATTATTGCACCTATAACAGAATGTTGAAAGGTGGCAGCTTCCAGTGGACGGAAGAAGCACAAAAAAGTTTTGAACTTCTTAAAAAGAAGGTTACAGAAGCTCCAATTTTGCAATTATCAATTTTGATAAAGTTTTTGAAGTGGATGGTGATGCTTCAAATGTGGAGATTGGAGGTGTTCTTAGCCAAGAAGATAAACCCATTGCTTTCTTTAGCGAGATGTTGAATAATTCTTGGCGCAATTATTCTACATATGACAATGAGTTCTTTGCTATTGTTCAAACTTTGGATCATTGGCAACATTATCTCCTACACAAGGAGTTTGTTCTTTTCTCGAATCATGAAACTTTGAAATACTTGAATACTCAACAAAAGTTAAATCCTCCGCATGCTATATGGGTTGAATTTTTACAAGCTTTCAACTTTGTTATCAAGCACAAATTTGGCGTACTTAATTGAGTGGCGGATGATCTTAGTCGATGACACTCTTTGTTGTCTATTTTGCAATTAAAAATCATTGGCTTTGAGGTAATCAAATATCTCTACAAGGATGATCCTTATTTTGGCAAGATTTGGGAGGAATGTTTGAAGGCTCCATTCAAACTCTTCTTAATTTAAGATGGCTTTCTCTTTAAAGATAAGTTATTATGTATTCCAGATTGTTCTCTAAGGCAATCAATTATTAATGAAGCTCATAGTGGAGGCCTTGCTGGACATTTTGGTAGAGAAAAGACTCTTGCACTTGTTCAAGAGAATTTTTATTGGCCAAGGATGGAACAAGATGTTAAGAAATGTGTTGAAAAGTGTAGGATTTGTCACATTGCCAAAAGTCATGGGCAAAACACTAGTTTATACACTCCATTAATGGTACCCACGAGTCCATGGGAAGATGTCAGTATGAACTTTGTGGTTTGATTGTCTCGCACTCAAAGGAACAAGGATTTGGTCATGGTGGTTGTTGATCGATTCTCTAAAATGGCACATTTTGTTCCTTGCACCAAGACTTTGGATGAGATGCATGTGGATGATCTTTATTTCAAAGAAATTGTGAGACTTCATGGTATTCCAAAAACCATTACTTCTGATTGGGATTCGAAGTATATGAGTCATTTTTGGAGGACACTGTGGAGGAAACTTGGAACTCAACTTCAGTTTAGATCATCTCGTCATCCACAAACTGATGGACAAATGGAGGTTGTACATAGAAGTTTGGGAAATCTTTTGAGAAGTTTGGTTGGCAAAAATCCTCGCTAATGGGATGTGATTTTGGCTCAAGCTGAGTTTGCTTACAATCGGTCTTCTAGCCAAACAACCGGTAGGAGTCCATTTGAGGTTGTGTATGGCAGCAACACAATCACTCCATTAGATTTAGCACCCATTCCAGTCACTCATAATTTTAGTGGATATGGTGAAGAACATTCTAAGTACATCAAAAAGATGCATGAACAAGTTCGACAAGAGATTGTTAAGTAAAATGAGAAGTATCAAAGAAGTCCTAACAAGTATAGAAAAAAAGTCTGTTTTCAATGAAGGAGATTTGGTTTGGATTCACTTAAGGAAATAGCGTTTTTCTCACGGTCATCATGGAAAATTGTAGCCAAGAGTTGATGGTCCTTTTAGAATATTGAAAAAGATTGGTGATAATGCGTACAAGGTCGAGTTGCCCGGTAACTATTGTGTTTCAGCAACTTTTAATAATGTAGATCTTTCTTCTTATGTGGACGATGAATTTGATCAAGATTCGAGGGCTAATATTTTCCAACCGAGGGAGAATGACACGGAAAAATTATTATTCACTGACTTTTCAAGTTACTAACTTTTTAGGTTTCTGGGAAAACTTTACATATTAAACTGCTTTAATTTGGAGTGAATTACAGTGTAATCCATACACCATTGGAAAGCCCAATGAGTCTAGTTTTTAACAAAAAAAAATTGGAGCTCAAAAATAATATTCGTACAAAGAATTATGGTCTGATTATTGAAAGCTGCTAGGATGCTACTTCTACTTGGGAATTTGGCAGAGTCAATCAACTGTTGGTATTTTTGTCATTATTAGTATTTAGTCATTATTCATCACATTTTTCATTATTCAAGACCTTAGAAAGTGTGGAGTTAAATTTATTGTTTTTGACGCATCTTGGAGGGTTGTTCCAAGGCTTGCCAATAAAAGGCCTTCTATTGTAATATCTCCATAAGCTTTTGAGCTCTTAAGCTTGTTTAGAAGATTATATCTTCTTATATTTTGCTCTAACTCTTTGATGGATTCCTAGAGTGGTGAGTATTGAGGGGTGCCTTGTGTTTTCTTCTACTTCTCCTAAACTTTTCGGTGTCAAATATAAAGACATCCTTTCGATGTATCTTCTACACACCTTGATTTGGAAAATATACTTGCCAAATTCATCCAAATGAAAATGGGAAAACTCAAACAATAGTGCTGCTTTGAAATTCCAATCACTTTATTAATGTTTTTTCAAACTCACATGTTCTAATGATCAATTCGACCCTATAAACGACTCTGATAACTTTTTCGTATATGATATATTTCAATGATCTCACATATTACATCTTCTAACAATTAATCCAAAATTTGTTGGAGTCATACAATATTGTTAAATTGTTGTATGCTAGAGGGTACAAATTAAAGAATAATACATCTCGACCAACAAGGATCTTCTTTTCAAAATGGTGTTTTCACACGTATTTCAACATCATCGTTACACATCAAGTATATAAAATGATGTCATGTGCAAGGTGTGTTTATTACGTTATTAAAATATGTGATGATATTGTTATTCGTTTTTTAACATTATATTGTACTATTCACCACTACTTCTCTATCTTAATGATCATCTTTTCTCCTACATTACCTAATTGTCCTTTTTTTCCTACAACATTGCATCCCTAATACTTATTTATTATCCCTAAATAAGTTAAAAATTATGTAATATCACATGAGTTAAAACTTGAAACACCACAGTTGATCATCTTACAAGATGTGACATTTGATCTACAAAATACTTACAATATGTGCAACTCATGTTCCACTTTCCTCTTTTCGTAAAAATATGTTGTCACAACATAGTTAGTATTCAAGCTTTTTACTCACTTATTTGTTTCACTCGCTCAAATTAAAATGGGTAGGAGAAGACCTAAAAATAATTGGAAGAAACTATAAACAAGACGTGTAATATCTAAAAATAAATGAAAATATGTCTCTTAACCGTAAGCGATGACGTGATAGACCCATATAGCCGACCCCATATAATGAGATAAGGCTTAGTTTGTTCTTGATTTATATAAATCGACCTATTTATTTATTTATAGATAATAGAGTTAGTTAATTGAATGTTGTGAGTTAATTCATATTATAAACTTTACGATATAGGATTGAATTCTCTTCCGACATCTGGATCCAATTCGACCCCAAATTAGTGTGTGTATATATATATATGTGTGTGTGTGTGTGTGTGTATACATAAAGAGAGACTATTCTGAGAATAGTAACCCAAAAAATTTCCCGCCCATTTGTCACTGCTAAAAAAAGAAATAAAATTTTGTGAAAATATAAGAAGCGATAAATATTTGGGATTTAATTATTTTTGGTAGTCAACTTTCTTATATAAATTATTCATGTATTTTGACTATTTATCATATATATATGTATAGTTGTTATATGGACTAATCTCATTTCTTGATAATTTTATAGAATTGTACTTAAGTTGACATTGCCCGGCCCAAGATAGGCCTGGGTAAGGACCCATTATGCCCCTCCGCAACCTGATCAATCACTAATGCGAATACAAACAAGCGATGTTGATGTTGACTCTAGAGTGTAATATTTAAGAACTTGGATTCATGGTTCTGCCCAAGAACATAAGTAACCACATGGCATTGTTAAGAATAATATATAAATATCTGAGTCAGAAAACAACTTTAAAAGATGACATTTCGAAGTATCATACCAAAAGCTTGACACACTTCTTGTATTGACAATGGAAGTCCCCATAATGACAGATGAATTGTCTCCACCTACATAACATTCTCAACACGCACAAAATGTCTAAACCCTACAAACCCGCTGTTAAGAGATTCATGCATTAAAGCCCCTCTCATTCTGTTACAAGTCACAAACAACAATTTCTTTATTAAGTCTTCTTGACTTAAAGCACTCTTCCAATCAATCCCCTTCTCATGCATTACACATTTTACATACATACACCCAACTGCAAATTGTTTTTACACAAAACCTTAGCTTTAACCATTTCCATGCCATGGCAAGAAGAAAAGAATACCTTTCACCAGAAATCGTGAACCGGGGCATCAACGACTCTGGTTCACCGAGCTTCTCGGTGAGGGTCCACCGCGGCTTGCCTGACTTTCTAAGTTCTGTGAACTTGAAGTATGTGAAACTTGGGTATGGCTATCTCATTAACCATGGCACGTATTTCGCGGGCGTGCCGATTCTTCTATTGGTCCTTGGCACACAAGTTGGAAAGCTAACATGGGATGTTTTTTCCTTGGAATATTACAACCTAGTGAACACCCTTCTTTTCTTGGGATTATTGACCATGTTTGTGTATGTTATTCTTGATTTGACTCCTCGTTCGACATACCTGGTTGATTTTGCTTGCTACCTCCCACCAGATGAACTTAAGGTATGTATTAGGTACCTTCCCTTTTACTTCGTTGTTAAATTTTCCTAGAATACATATACAAACTAAGTGGACTAAAAAGAAACTACATGCTTTCAATTAGTTTGTCTGATTCATATTGTTCTGTATTGGACTTCACTATACATGTATCAATTAGGCATAATTACAAAAACTATCCATAAAATTTGATATAATTAAAAAAACAATTATTTTTAAAATAACAAATACCCCTTGAGGTTAGAGTTTTCTTAACAGATCCCCCATATTGAGGGGGCAGTTTGTAAATTGAAACAAATATCAATGGGATATTTGTAATTTTGAAAGATAATCGAGATTTTTTTTTTTTTTTGAGAATCCGAGATTTTTTTGTAATTAGACTTATAAAGCTCAGTGTATTTTTTTGTAATTAACCATATAAGTCCGTCTCCACTACATTTTCTCTATTTTCCTACAAAAAGCTTGCATTACCATTTAAGTTTCCTTTTATTTGTTCAATTTATTGACCTATTATGTAGATAACAAAAGAGGAATACATAGAGCTGGCCAAGAAATCAGGTCAATTCAACAACACAGCAATCAAATTCCAGCAAAGAGTCCTCAAGAATTCCGGCATAGGCGACGAAACATACCTGCCCCGGGCGGTGTTCCAGCCCGGTTACAAAAGAGACCTCAAAGTTGCGCGGGAAGAGGCAGCGGCATTGATGTTCGGCGCGGTGGACGAGCTATTTGCCGCCACCGGCATCCGCCCCAAAGACATAAAGATCCTAATTGTCAACTGTGGGGTCCTAAACACCACCCCCTCTCTCCGCCATGTTGATCAACCGCTACAAGCTCAGCCAAAGAATCCAGAACTTCAATCTTGGCGGCATGGGCTGTGCCGCCGGCATTACCGCCGTTGATCTTGCTAATGACCTTTTGAATGCTTATCCGGGCTCGTATGCTTTGATAGTGAGCACTGAAGTAATTAGCTTCACTTGGTATGGTGGGAATGAGTTGGATATGTTGCTTCCGAATTGTTTCCTCCGTATGGGCGGCGCCGCCGTTCTGCTCTCGAATCACCTCATGGATAGGTGGCGCTCCAAGTACCAGTTGAAACAGGTAATCCATACATTTCCTAGCCAAAAACATGCATTTCACTGTAGAGCCCGTAGAAAATCAGGCCAGGCCGAAATTCCATCAGTCCGCTATTTTTGATGCCCAACCCGATCTAAACCATGAAATACCCATGAAATGGCCGGGCTGGGCCAACTTTTCGGGCCAAATGGGCACAGTCCTTTATGGATCTCCGCAAAATTGCAGCCTGGACCGGCCTTTTCACTGGGTCGGGCCCATTTTGACACCTTCGTATATCTTCTGAAAGTTTTGCAACATCATCGTGTATCTTCTGAAAGTTTTGCTCCAAGTCCCCTGGAGACCGCATGTAAGTCCAACACCAATGGATGCGATTGTCCAGTACGGAACTTCTATTTCTTACAATGTTTTATATGATATTTCAATACATCATATGAATATCATGTATACAATAAAGACATCATCTTATACATGTGGTATTCACTCGATAAAGTGAAACAACAAGATGAACACGGTAGGAAATAGGAGATTTCATAATCCTATAAGTAAAATCTCGAGCACCTCCTAAAAATTATCCATAAGCTATAAAATTGGCAATCCGGATCTTCAATTCCTTATGGTGTTTTAATACATTAGATGAACATCACTTGTACAATAATGACACCATCCTACACACGTGACATTCACCTGGTGAATTAAAGCACTAGATGAAATACCCTAGTAAATATTAGATACCGTATGTAAAATTGACGCATTCAAAGTGGAGCTTGGAATGGGGAATACCACTTTGTACGTATTCATGGATTTGATATAATATTTATATATATGTGTGTATATATATATATATATATATGCGTAGCTTGCCGATAAGCATCTTGCACCTGATCATTAAATGAAACTTTTCTTGTCCATTGAAATTGCAGTTAGTTAGGACTCACAAAGGGATGGATGATAGGAGCTTCAAAAGCATACAACTCAAGGAAGACTCAGAAGGAAAACAAGGCCTATCAGTGAGCAAAGATGTGATAGAAATAGGTGGGCATGCACTCAAGGCAAACATCACTACTCTAAGCCCTCTAGTGCTGCCTGTTTCCGAGCAATTCCATTTCTTCAAATCACTGGTTTTTAAGAGAAGCAAATCCTCCAAACCTTACATCCCCGACTACAAACTGGCATTCGAGCACGTCTGCATCCTGGCAACGAGCAAGAAAGTGCTGGACGAAATACAGAAGAACCTGGACCTGACGGATGAGTACATGGAAGCATCTAGAAAGACGCTAGAGCGATTTGGTAACACATCCAGCAGCAGCATTTGGTATGAATTGGCTTATTTGGAAGCCAAAAACAGGATCAAGAATGGGGACAGGGTGTGGCAACTGGCTCTGGGGTCTGGGTTCAAGTGTAACAGTGTGGTCTGGAGAGCTGTTAGAAATGTTAGGCAGCTAAAAAGGAACCCATGGAATGAGAATTAAAGACTCAACTTTGTAAGGTATATGTTGTCATAGTCTATATAAGTAGGAAAGAAATTAATAATCATAATCAATGGAAAATATTCCCATTTTACACTAGCTGAAACTAGTGAAGAGCAGCATGCAATTTAAGCATGGGAAGGGCCAAAAAAGTAGAAAGAGATGGTGTTGCACATCAATTAGACTTTTTTTTAGTTATTTTAAGTAAAATTAGATGAATTTTGGGGACGATACTTCGCTGTCAGACAGACATGTTCGTGCATATGATTTCGATCGTGAAATATAACTTTACGGCTTAAATCTTAAGTTGATTCAAATTCACAATAATTGAGACGAGATATCATATCAATGACTCAGAAAATTATACATATGATAAATGTGCATTGAGAAGCCCCACAAAATATGCTAGGATTACTCTCCAGAACTCGTGTTTTTGAAAAATATTAATATGATAACTGGCATGGTTTAGAAAGAAATTAGGAGATAAACAAAGGACAAGAAACTAATGACAAACCGTAGTTTTAGCAAACTTGAGCTGGATATGGGAGCTTAGGATATACTTGAAGGACGATCCTGACTTCATCTCAGACCACCAGCCACCAGATAGACACAAGAACACATGCCTGAATGCTCGAAATGATAATGAGTGAGATCTCTGGTTTTTTCTCTGTATCAATAAGATGTCCATCAATGCTTTTCAAGAAGGAAATTTAGAAAGAAGACCAGATTGAGCAACAACATGAGGTTGAGCACTGGGAGAAGGAACTTGATCAAGCATTTTTAATTCTTGGAGACTTGGACCCTTTGCATACCAATTGTAATGAAATTAATCTTAGTATATCTTAACTTAATTGTCTTGTTGCTTCACCTATTCCATAGGACTAGCTCTAGCTGATTTTAGGCATCATTTCAAGCTTAACCTGTATCATGGGCAAATGAGCCAATAAGTTAAGGTGAAACTACTCTAAAACCAAGGAAAGCTAGATTGTGTAGATCTAATCAAAGTTGAATCCACCATAATTTTTGTCACACGGAGTTTCTGGCAAGAGCTGATGTGCATGCATTTATGCCTGAGCCATGCCCCCACAATTGTTTAGGGCCACTCTCTTTTTTTTTCCCGCCTATATAAAATCAATCAGTGGAGAAGAGAAAAAACTTAAAAAGACCAACAGCAACTGGTCCTCAGTTATGTGTACTAATCATAAACAGTAATAAGTTTCACGGAGGAAAGTTGGGGAACAGCTAGTATCCTCATTTGACACATTAATAAGTTTCAAACAGAGCACTACGACAATACACAAAGCAAAGCTTTTCACTAATGCAGACACCAAGATAAGACAAAGCAACTCTAATCTTACCTGTGTCAGCAAGAATGAGATCAGCATGAAAGACCTCTTTATTGAAAAAATGCAATTATATTCTTTACTGTAATGAGCAGGTTTTACTCCGTTCATTAGTATGATAAAGACCAAAACTTCATATCATGGAATATACTTTATATCATAGATCAATTCCAATTGAACCCAGAGAAATAGACAAAGATTAGACGCAGAGCAATACAGATTATGACTTTACCATGTGAAACTAATATCCAGGAATCCACTTTTCAAGGTGAGGTAAATTATCCCTGCAGATTTAGAAACCCTACATTTGAAACTGCCAAAAATCTATAACCTATTAAGTGTACTACCACACAAGGCAACAGTATCCTTAGTAATTGACACCAGAATACAGGAAAAGGCCCAAGCAGTGGTCATCTTTATCCGCCTGGATGCAGTGTGATCTTCCATGAGCATATCTTGGATTGAGCAGAATTCCACAATCCATTTCACCTGGGAGCATTAGCTAATATCAATTTATTTCATCATTCAATCTCATGTAACAAAATAGAGATCCATGATGAGAAGTAGTGATTAGCAATAATATTTATCGTTCTATCCAGTGATCCTTGAATAGATACACAGACATTTTTGTAGGAATAAGAACGCACATTAACTACACCTTTTCTAAATCGTCTTGAAAATAATATCTACTTCAAATAAAACCCTCATAAAAATAATAAACTCCCACCCATGCTTGGGTAAGAAAGATACCTATGTTAAAAAAATTCTCAAAACCAGAGTGGTCAGTTCGACTTTCAAACTCATAGAACATCCAAAAGGCAGTAATATTTTTGTTTTTGTTAAAAGGGGAATGTCGCATTATGAAGTTAATGTTTCAATTGTTGAAAAAACAAAACTAAAAAAACTCATCTTAATACTTTTAAATATTAAAAATCCCAAAAACAAAATCAGCCTCTGATGGAATTACAAATAAAAATAAGTGACCATCTTACCAGATACAATAACATAATTATAGACTAATGACCTTCAGACATAACTTGTTAAGAAATACTATTCATTGATGCTCAGAGAGTTCACAATTATATGGTGAATTACAATATATATATACACAATAAACATCTCCTGCGCGGCGCCTTGCAGAAGTAATGTAATTCTTGACTCTATATGCTTTACAGGTCATTAATTAATGCATGCATCAGAATTACATAAGCATTCAGCAAAATCATTTGATGTTGCAGCAGGATCGTGTTTTTTAGCGATCATAACTGGAGCATGTTTGTTGTCACTGATCAAGAATAGTTACAAATGCAACTAAACAAGTTAACACTCTGCAGTCTACATACATGCAAACAAGTGATGTGGGCCTTAAATCGCTGCTTTTTCTATTTTTCCTTTTTCGTTTCTTTTTCATTTTTTTTTTTTTGGTTGGGATGGGGAGAGGGCCTTCTCATCAAAGCATGCAGAAATGTAAATTGGGTTCCAGGATTTGAGGCAAAATTCCAAGAGAAACAAGCACGAGGAGTATTGAGTCATAGGAAAATAAAAATACCATTCCTGTCACACTAACAAGCAAGTTTTTGCAAAAGTTCAGCAATTGGTTAGATCTCAAAAACAACATACTGATACTCATACATAATACATTATTCTCAATCCGCTTCGCAACAAGTAATTCACTTGAATATGATTGGCATCTCCCAGGTCAATATCTAGTTCTTTACCCTAAAGGATCTGAAGATCTGCCGATCGCATCTTCATGTTTAATCCATTGACCATTACAAACAAAAAACTCGCCACAAGCAAGTAGTAGGTTACACAAATGAGATTAGCTCAACCAAGAACAGCTTAACTATCCACTAAAAATCCCCTCCAACTTCAGCAATTATTGAAGTGCCACTGCGAACCTTCTACACATTCATAGATAGTACATGCAATAAAACTGGAATCACGAAACAAAAAACCCTATGCACTAAACATTCATTAATCACCTCACTAAGCCTTGCCGCTTGAAACATCATCAGGCGAAGAAACGTCCTTTCCGAGAGACGGCGGCACATATATCCTCGCTTTCTTAAGAATCTCCGCTACGACCCAATTCTTCCGCTTGCTGAGCGGACGCGAAAGATCCAACCTCACCTGCAATTATTCAATCCGTAGAACGGCAAAACGATTACAAACAAACATTCGCGTGCTTTGGTGAATTTCAGAGAGAGAATAATCGAAGAGTACGAACTCGATCGCCGATGTTGCATTGGTTTTGCTCGTCGTGAGCCATGAATTTGGAGGTGCGCTTGACGTAGCGGTTATAGAGCTTGTGGTGGAAGAGGCGGTCCACCGCCACTACAACCGACTTCTGCATTTTGTTCGACACCACCATGCCTACCACCGGCTTCATCCTGATTTTCCGATGATTGTCCTTCCTCTCTTGTCTTCGAAATTTTTCAAAGTTCAAACCCAGGTAAAACCCTCATTCCGAACTCCACGACGTCGTTTTATCGTCCAGAGTTGGGCCTTTTTTCCCGCAATTTATTTTACGATAAGCCGGGCTCGGCCCAATAGGCTGCGAGTTTTCTCTGAGTTTGGGCTTTTAAGAGTCGGCAAAAAAAAAAAATGGTGCAGTTATTCATTTTGGGTTATATACGATATACATATAATCCAGTACTTTTCTCTAATTTAACTTTTAATAAAGAATTATTACTGTAATGTAATGTAATCTGAATCAAATTGTATATTCAAGGATACAATGTACACTTATATACAAGTTTTTTTTTTTTTGAGGGGCACTTATATACAAGTTGGAGAGCAATAAAAATAAGGAAAGAAAATCAAGAGCTAATTTACGGGATTCTAATAATCTCCTAATTGATATACCATATCTACACTTATATTAACACTCCCCCTCAAGCTGGAGCATATATATCAATAGTGCAGCTTGTTACAAATATTGTTCATTCGCACTCCATTCACTGCTTTAGTGAATATGTCCCCCAACTGGTCTTCAGACTTGACATAACCCGTAGAGATGAATCCTTCTTCGACTTTATCACGAACAAAGTGGCAATCTATCTCATCAATATGCTTGGTTTGTTCATGAAATACAGGATTTGATGCAATGTGAAGAGCAGCTTGGTTGTCACATTTAGCGGGAAGAGTAAGCTCAAACCCTATTTCCTTTAGTAACTTATATATCCATACAATTTCACAAACCGAGTCAACCATAGACCTATATTCTGCTTCAGCAACTGACCGAGAAACGACATTTTGTTTCTTGCTTCTCCATGAAACTAGATTACCTCCCACGAAGATACAGTACCCTGAAGTGGACCTTCTACATCTTTACAACCTGCATAGTCGCCATCAGAATATGATTCAATTATCCCGGTAAAACATTCTACTTTTGAATGACCATGTCTTCCATATAGCAATCCACGTCCAGGAGCCCCTTTCAGATAACACAAAATTTGCTCAAAAAGTGCCCAATGACTAACAGTAGGAGCATACATAAATCGGCTAGCAACACTTACTGCAAACGGTTTTAGGAACACTTACTGCCCAATTTGTCAACATGTAAGTCTACCAAAGTCCAAGTGCCATTATGATCAAGTGCATTCATTTCTTCAATCATAGCAGCACGCCAACCAGAATGGGCTAAAGCTTCGCCAACGGTTTTAGGAACAGAGATGGAATATGTTTAGCAATAAAGGAACAAGAAGAGGCAGACAAGTGGTCATAGGAAACAACAGAGGCAATAGGATATCCCGTTTACCTTTCCGAAGAGCAATGGGAAGATCAGCAGTAGGAGTAAGAGGCGGTACGGGATCTTCCACCAAAGCAGCAGGCAAAGGACATGAATCTGCCTCAACCTCTGGAGTCGGATGTTGGCGTCGAGTGTAGACCTGAGTAATCAGGGGTCGAGGAGCTTTAGGTAAGTGTTCAGACACAGGTGAGGGGATGACAGGAACAGAGTAGACCAAGACATTATCATCCCCCTCTGGAGGACGGGACACGAAAGCAGAAAAAATGGTAGATGTTCATTGAATGTAACATCTCGAGAGACAACATAGCGATGATACCCCTTTTGCACACATGAGTATCCGAGGAAGACACATTTGAGAGACTTGTGATCTAGTTTGGTGAGATGAGATCTTGTATCACGAACAAAGCATGTGCTCCCAAAAAGCTTAGGTGCCAAAGGGAATATATTTTTGTCGGGAAAGAGGATTGAAAAGGGGACAACATTGTCTAAAATCACTGATGGCATATGGTTAATGAGGAAACAAGCAGTGGAGACAGTATCAGCCCAAAATGGTTTTGGAACATTCATGTGAAACAAATAAAGCTCGAGCAACCTCAAGGAGATGCTGATTCTTGCGTTCGGCAACACCATTTTGGGCGGGTATGTCTGCACACGAAGTTTCATGCAAAATACCATGTTGAAGCATATAAGACTGGAATGTAGTAGATAAGAATTCTTTAGCATTATCATTGCGTAGCGTTTTTATATTTGCAGAAAACTGAGTTTTAATTTCAGCACAAAAGAAACAGAAATGATGGAAAACTTCAGAGCGACTTTTCATAAAATAAAGCCAAGTAACACGAGAAAAATTGTCAATAAAAGTACAAAGTATTTGAACCCGTACTTAGATGACACAGAACAAGGACCCCAAACATCAGAGTGAACTAAGCTAAAGGGGGACACAGCCCGCTTATTTATTCTAGGGCTTAAATGAACACGAGAATGTTTGGCAAACTGACTCACAATATAAAGACGACAAATTAGAAACTGAGGACACATCTTCTTGAGACTCTGGAGAGAAGGATGGCCCAAACGACAGTACATCTCAAGTGCGGATGATGAAGATGTGCCAACAAGAGACTTTGGTTTTGGGGTGTCAAGAATATAGAGGCCATCAGATTCACGTCCTTTACCACGAATCTGATTCATCGAAAGATCCTGAAAAATACAATAGTCAGGGAAGAATGAAATGTTACAGTTAAAAGATTTGGTAAGTTTATTGACCGAAAGTAAATTGAAGGAAAAATTAGGCAAACTCAATACAGAGTGTAAAGAAATAGACGGTGTAAGGGGAATAGAATCAAAACCAAGGGCACGTGGGGTAGACCCATCTGCAATAGTAACGTGAGAGGAGGGTGCATGAGGATCAAATGTGGAGAAAAGGTTGGAGTTACCTTTCATATGGTCTGAAGCACCAGAATCAATGACCCATTTAGATCCTTTAGAGATAAGACATGTAGCAGAGTTACCTGTGTCAGCAAAAGCAGTAGTAGATGGGTGAGGGTTCACAGTCTCAGTAAGTCTAGCATACTCCTCACTCGAAATTGTGACCATATTCGAAGATGAGACAATATGGGCAGAAGAACTTTTCTGATGCTTGGCAATAAGTTGTGGACAATTATACTTAGTGTGCCCATATTCATGACAGTAAAAACACTCCACCGCATGAGACTCGGAGGTGCGAGAACCACGAGAGGTTGACCCGTCTCGAGATCCACCTCGATTACCACCATGAGAATCCCAATGAGCGCCACGAGAACCACCACGAGCACCACCACGACTAATAAGAGCACTATTCTGAGGGGTGGGATGTGAAGGCTGAACATTCTCAGTACGAAGAAAACGAGAAAAGGTCTCCTGTAACGAAGGGATAGCAGATTCAGAGAGAAGTTAAGACTTGAAGGTGTCAAACTCAGGACGTAACCCAGTCAAAAAACTCATAACGACAATTTGTTCGCGTTGTTGTTGCATGGTCTTCACATTTGCGCTCAACGGAAGTAGGGAACTGAGTTCTTTGTAAACTTTGTTGAACTCCATAACATAAGCAGTGGGGGATTTATCATGTTGCTCCCCTCGATGAAAAGATTTACAAATCGAGAAATTCGAGAAATATTACTACGACCAGAGTATAAGAAACCCAAATAATCCATAAGTTCCTTGACAAATTCACAATGGTTGATTAAAGAGAGTATCTCCGACTCAATAGAATTCTGATTTGTACAAGGAGTTTGGCATCATCGCACAACTAAGTCCTGCTTTTATCATCCTTAGGAGGATCAGAGTCAATGTGGTCATCCTTGTCAATAGTTCGCAAGTGGACAATAACAGTTTTACTCTAACCAAGATAGTTGGAGCCATTAAGCTTAACATCAGTAATCTTATTCATCATCGGAATCACCTCGGACACAAGTTTAGTAGTTTCACCCATGAAAATAGCAAAACAAAGCAACAAAAGTTGTGAAAAGCAAAGTTCCAAACTGAAGAGCAACAGAAGCTTAGACCAAAACACCAAAAAATTCAAAAACAAGCCCAAGCCGTGCAACGAAAAACCAAAGCGAGACCCGAAACCAGAAGCCCAGGAAAATCTGACCAGATTGTCGTCTACACGCGCCGACGAGGGGGATGGGGGGCAAAAACTGTGTGTGGCTCGTGTGTGCTGCACGCGCCACCGCCTGTTGCCGGAGAGGGATGAAAACAGAGGTATGGGAGGTGAGACCCGGATCGAACCCAAAGTGTGTTAACTGAAAAACCCTAAAAACCTCCCTCTTTGAACAAAAGTTGCGGCTGAAATTTTTTTTTTTTTTTTTTTGAAAAACCCTAACTGGATTTATACCATGTAATGTAATGTAATTTGAATCAAATTGTATATTCCAAGGATACAATGTAACTTATATAAAAGTTGGAGAGCAACCAAAATAAAGAAAGAAAATCAAGAGCTAATCTACGGGATTCTAATAATCTCCTAATTGATATACCATATCTACACTTATATTAACAATTACATTCAAAGATAAATGAGGTGGAAGTAGTGAAAATTAGTTAATAAATAATATATATCATTTATCTTTGTTGTGGGGCAATTTCTCAATTTTTGGTCTACAAGAGTATGGATAGTAATTAATCTAATCTAGGGGTAGCAAATCGTGTTATCATGTCATGTTCGTGTCACACTATCATGTTTTTGTGTTATCTATTTTTTTTGTAAACTTAAATATAACAATAGTTGCAATTTTAAATTAATTTTTAATTTCATGTTCGTGCCGTGTTATCGTGTCGTGTCATATCATGGCGTGCTTTATCGTGACTTTTATCTCTGTAATCGTTTCGTGTTCGTGTCGTGCTATCATGTTGTGTCACTCATTATCAGTCCTAATATAATCTCAATTATTTTCTTTGTTTTGTACGAAACGATAATATTTTATTGAAAACTCAAGCACAAATATACAACTTTCCAACTGAGAAAATAGTCACCTTGCATCGATATTTGTCAAGAATAAAATGGCACTCTGAAGGGAGAAAAACAAGCACTTCAAGAAAAGAAAAAAAACTCATAATATTCAGTTAGGAAGATTGGACTTTGTTGGAAAGAGTGGGGGTTTGTTTGTATTTTGGGGAGTCAGATCAATATTTAGAATATCTTCATGTGTAGCTTCTGTATTGAAATTGAATTTTGTTCAAATGTGTCAAATCATGGATTATTTTTGTATATCTTAATGTGGGTCCAACAACGAGGTGAAGAATCATGCAGTGGGATTATATGTATTAAAAAATAAAATAAAAAAGGGTGATAATTGGATTATAGGAAGTGATCGAATGATACTACTCATCCTAATGAGAAGAAGGTAGGGAGATTGAGGACCTCATAGAATTGTTAAATATTCAATGATTTTATTGGTAAAATTGCTATGAGTGGTCAAATTTTTGGCCATCATTTTACCTGGTCAAACAACAGGGTTTGTGATGAATTCATTGAGGAGAGCGGTTGGACAATTTCTTTGGCTCGCTTTACATGGATCTTTGGAAAATACTAAGGTTATTATGCAAAGCATATTGCAAGATGAGCTTATGACCACTTTGTTACGATGATGAACTTTTAATCCTAGTATGCCTCCATAAAAAAAAGATTATGTTTTGATTAAAGATGGATCCATATGGAAGGTTTTGAGCAGACATTTGAGAAAGCCTGGAACTCCATAACAAAAATTAGTTTTGAGCAAAGATGGATCCATATGGAAGATTTTGAGCAGATAGTTGAGAAAGTTTAAAAAGGTGAAGGGATTGGAAATCCAATGCAAAATCAAAACAATATAGGGTGGACATTTCGACCTGGCGAAAAAGAGCTATTACTAATCAGCTAAACATATTGGATTGATTAGTAATAAGTTGGAATCAATTAGTACTTTGAGGTGTGATAGAGACTAGAACACTTGGCATAATCTAAAAAAGGAATTGAAAAATGCTTATGAATGAAAGAAACAATATTGGAGGAGTAAATAAAAAATTCAATGGTTAAACATGGTGACAGAAACTTTAAATACGTCCATGCTAATGTCATTCAGAGGCAGAAAAGGATTCTATTGAGAAACTCATTAGAATGGATGGTAAAATTTGTGATTCTCCATATTTGATTGAAAAATAGGTTACCTCTTTTTACAGTGAACTATTTTCTTCCTCCAACCCCGACCCTGACTCGACTGTTCTTGAATGAGTGCCCATATAAATTGAGGAAAGACAGACCAGACACTTATCCAAACCTATGGATATTGTGGAGATTAGGTAAGCTCTTTTTAAACTCAATCCCAATAAAGCTCTGGGCCCAGATGGTATGACCCCTTACTTCATTCGATTTTTCTGGCCTCTTATTTTTGTTGATATTTGTATTATTGTTACTAATGTCTTTTCAAACTCTAAACTCCTTAAAAGTGTGAATCAAACTCTAGTCACCTAGATTCCAAAAAGTAAAAACCCTATCCCCATTGGTCATTTTAGATTCATTAGTCTCTGTAATATTGTCTATAAAATTATCTCTAAGATCCTAGCCAATAGGTTGAAACCTTGCCTCAATCAATGTATTAATCAATGTCAAACTTCCTTTATGAAAAGGAAGGAATATATGTGATAATATTGTTGTGGCTTATGAGTGTTTTCATTTCATAAACAACCTTATGTGGGGATCTAAAGGATTTATGGTTATCAAGTTGGATATGGCAAATTCTTATGATAGGGTGGAATGGGATTTTTGCTTGAGATTATGCTTAAAATAGGGTTCCTGGGATTTTCATTGGATGGATTAAAACCTACATCTCTTTAACATTTTTCTCCTTTTTGTCAATGGCAATCCAGTGGGATATATCACTTCTTCTAGAGGTATTAGACATGGAGATCATTTGTCTCCATATCTGTTTGTCCTCCTCTCATAAGAATTCTCTAATCTGATCCTTCAAGCCAAAATCAACTCTCAATTTGTTGATCTTATGGTCTATAAATTTGTTCCTATGGTGTCTCATCTATTTTTTGTTGATGATTCTTTTCTATCATGTGAGGCTTCCTCTTATAAGACTAATGTTGTTAAATTGATCCTTAATAAATATTTTGAATCCACTGGTTAGTTAATTAACCTTGAGAAATCTTTTATTTTGATCTTCAGTCATAATGTTTCCAATGATCTCAGAGATACAAGTTGTCATATTTTGGATGGGGTACAAATCCAGTCCAAAATTAAGCATCTTGGTCTCCATCTTATTCTTGGGAAGTCAAAAAGATATATCTTTGGTTATGTTATTGAAACAACAAAAAAATAGTTAATAATTGAAAATTTTCATTTATTACCCTACCGAGTAGTGAAGTTCTGACTAAATCTTTGTTAAATATGTTTCTATTTACATCATGTCTTGGTAGAAACTTCAATTGGGGATTTGTAAAGAATTTGCCTCTAACCATAATAATTATGGTGGGGTTCTCCTCTTGAGGGTCATAATAAAATACATTGAATTAGTTGGAATTATTTGATAGAAACCAAAGGTGGGTGAGGGTTGGGTTTTGAAGACTTTAAAGCATTCACTGATGCTCTATTATCTAAGCGACTATGGAAGTTATTGTTAGTCCAAGTGGCTACAAAATCTAGAGGTTAGTGTGAATATATTTTCTCGATTTTCCGATTAATGCCCTCTTAATATGAAGATGGTGAATAAAAGTGCATAAAATAAATTAACACACAATGATTTATAGAGCTTCAACCCACCTAGGCCTACATGCTCTAAACCCGGTATGTCCGAATGAATTTCAAAAAGAAAAAAGTTTTATTGATATTAAACAATTACAATCTTTACCTTGAAGAGTACCACACTCTTCTTACAACACCAACTTAGAAGAGCACCACACTCTTCTCACCTCTATGAAGAGCACCAAACACTTGAACACCTATTTATCAACCAAATGTGTTGTTACCATAAGAACACTGATAAGGATTTCTTGTTTTGGATGATTTTACAATTACAATCAAGATTACACTTTCTATGAAGATATTACAACTCAAAAGTGCAAGTGTAATTAAGAAGGAAAGCCTAATAATCAAGATGTGAAAGTGATAAGCTTAGCCTAATACAACGAGAATATGAAATGAAGACTTAGAGAATTTTGTTGATTTCTTGTTGTGCTTTTGTAGATTGAAGTGTTATATTGATCCTTCAATTTCTTCATCTATTTATAGGAGAGCTTCAAGATTTGATTTCCAACATAGGCGACTGCATTATTCGTCCTATGACCTCCAGATTGAGAGCAGGCGGATGCTCCAATCCTTCATCTTCACTATTGACTATAAAAGAAGGATCAAAAGATCTACAAAAATGGTTAAGAATTGATAAAATGGATCTTGCTGATAACTTATTAAGCAACAGATATAATTTGTTGTCAAAAACCATAGGGCGACTGGTCGCTATGTTGAAAATTTAAAAGTTTAAACCATTGGATCAAGATTTGACATGAGTTATTGTCAAGGGGAACCAGTAACTATGCTAGGGTGACTGGTCGTTGTGCCTGATGACCGGTTGCTATAGGATAGTGACCGTTCGCCCTTTAAACAGAGAGTTTTAACAAAAAAACACAAAACTCCAGGCACTGGTCACCCTATCCTGTCACAACTCTCTGTTTTGTTCTGTCATTTGCAAACTTTCAGTTTCGGGTCTCCCTATAGGGGCGGCCGGTCGACCTCAATACAAAGAGGTTGTCCGATTTTTGTCAAAAATAAAATTCAAGAAGTACTTTAAAAACTTAGTAAAAATCATTGAAAATATTTTGAAGTATTTGGGCAACATTTGGGGATATTGTTTTGGTATAGAAACTTATTTATATGAAATCATCAAAATCATAATAAAAAATATTTTTCGAACTACTATTAACTTCTCCTAATCTTTTGGTTTTTAAACTAATCAAAGCAAATATTTTCCTAAATATTGTTTACTTAATGCAAACACAAACCTGGTGACTCGTGGATTTGAAGAGTTGGTCCCAAGTTATTGGTGCTCTTAAACAGAGGATTTGTTTATTGTGGGTCGTGGGAGATGGAAAATCAACTAAAATCTAGGATTATCCATGGATCTTTGAGCCAAACCTCTAACCCCTTTCCCTATCCAAACTTCTTGCTTCGCTCACTTAATGGGCAAAGTGAACTATTTTGTGCTTTAGGAACTCAATGGAATGATCAGCTCATCTCCCAGAATTTTAATCAATAGGAAGCTGATGCAATCATCTATATCCCACTCAACCACCCTAGGAAAGAGATAAACTAATTTGGCACATTCTTACTATAAATTGTTTTATTGTCAAGTCCTATTACCTTGCATTATTAAACTTGAAATGCTTGAGTAAGGATTCTCCTGCATGCAACGATGGTATGATCATTGTCAAGTATATTTGGGCAGTTACAACTTATATGGATGATGTGAATTTTAAAAAAAAAGTTTTGTCTTTGGAGTTGCTTCTTTAATATCTTGCCAACCCAAATGAATTTGATTGGAGGATGTTTTGTTCTTGATTCTCTTTGTAAAATTTGTGGAGAAGCTGAAGAAGATTTGGACCATATTCTTTTTCATTGTGATAAGACTAAAAAGGTTTGGAAAATTGCTCATATCTCATAGAATCTCAACATCCATGCATCATGTTCCTTTAAAGATTGGTGGAGCCATATCTCATGCCCGAAGAACAAGGATTTTTGGAAAGAAAGCATCCAACTTATTGCATACTTATTGTGGTGGTCGTGGAGAATTAGGAACCTCTGCATTTTTTAATACATTCTGCAAAAGAGAGAGTGGATAAAGTTGTGGATGAATGGGTCAAGTTATGTATATTTGAATTTATCCTCTTGAAATTGTTGCTCGGGCTACTTGGATGGTGTTTTTGTTTGCTTCTGTTGTAGCTGCTGTGGTCTAGAGATGATACAAGGACTATTTGTTCAGTGGTCAATCCCTCCAATTCTTAGCTCCCAGCCTCTAAGGTCTTGCCTCTGTTTTGATGGATATATGCACCATTGATGTTGATGATATTGACTTTTTGCCTATGTTTTATTCTTTGATCTTATTCTATTTTTAATATCAAATAACATCAAAAAGTGCTGGGTTTTTTGTCCTGTCCATTTTTTGGTTCTTGATTACTTTGTTATATTTTTTCATTTCGCCCCCATGCTTGGTGGATTGTCTTCTCCCAATTATGATGCATAGGTTGTGGAGGAATTTGTTAGCGGGATGTGATCTCATATTCCACTTTCCTATTCCACTTCCTATTCCATATGTTGGATGAATGACACATGTACAATTGTGACATCATGTGACATCATCTTGTACACGTGTATTTCGTCCAATACAATAGAATAGGAATGAAATAGGGAAAGTGGAATAGGAGATCTCAACCCTTTGTTAGCTAGTGGGTTTGTCTTGTAATTTTCCTTGTGTTATGAATATAATCACTATCTTTATTGGGGGGAAAAAAGAACAAACACAAACTTGATCTCAATTTCCACTCCTAATTACTTATTGTGTTATAAATTCATTTTAAAAATCAAGAATAAAGAACTTAAAACTTTTGTGTTATCATGAGATGACCATGATGATATAATTAATATATTTTTGATCTCTTTAGACTATTTATCCTTATTTTATTATAATATGTATTCTAAGTATCAAATATATTTAAAAAATAATATATTTAAAGACCCGAACGATTTGCCTCTCCTAAGTGTTATTATCATGTATGAAATTGAAAAAATATCTATTTTTTCAAAATCAATATTCATCTATTTTTTTAGCTTTTTTATATTTTGTTATTGGCTTATTGTTGTTTGTGGATAGAAATCAAATAATATTGAGAATATGATATGTCCATTTGATTGTTAATATAAAAATATCACCATGTTTTTTTTTTCTTTAAGGAAATAGTTTCTACTCTTTATTGAGAAATAATATAGTATTGTAATTATTTGTTATATATATAATTTTTCACTTTTTAGTCTACTCTATTACTAATTTCTGGAAGCGCCGGTGCGTGTGTGACATGGCTGTGTGCCTGTGAATGGAGAGGTAAAAAACAATTGGCACTCTCAAAAAAAAAAAAAAAAAAAAAAAACTAGTTTTGCTTCACTCTCAAAAAAGACAAAAAACTATTGTTCTAAAAAATAAAAAAAAAAAGAAAAAAACTATTACTCAAAAAAAAGAAAAAGAAAAAAACTAGTTTTGCTTCTAGATGATGTACTTTATGCTACATTGGTTGTATATATTGTTTCTTCATAGACAGTCAAATTGACCACACACTGGGACCCACATCAACCTAGACTATTGACTGGCGCGTGAGACAAATTCGCGAAGTAATGTCTCCCGATGGCCCCACATTCACCTCCCACCACAATCCAACGGCCACAACGACGCCTTCAGTGGGCCCTACCCGTTAGCACAACGTGTCCGAGCGGATACACTGTAGACGAAATTCAGCCAAAAAAATAAAATAAAATAGAATGGAAAGACGAAGACCATAGGAGCTCTGTTTATACTTTCATTTTTCCTCTCTCTCTCTCTCTCTCTCTCTCTCTCTCTCATTCTATGCTGCTCCTTTCTCTCTCTAGAACTGTCGTTTTCGCTCCACCTTTGCGTGTTTGCTCTGCGTAGCAGCTGAAGGTTTTGTGGGGAGTAGGGGCTGATTGTAATTTCAGTGTACTTCCTCTGAGTTCTATCGGGTTTGTTTGAAAAGCCCGTCGAAAAAGTAAAGTCAAGCCCTCGTCGATCGAGGTGTGTTTTTTCTGTTTGTTCTTCAATTTTGCCCTCGGATCACTGAAATTCTAAGGGCTTATGATTTTATTTTATTTTTAATTTTCTGTTTATTGCATATGATTTTATGGGGTTTAATTTAGGAAAAATTAACTCACCCCCTTCCTTTTTCTTTTGAGCTGGGGATGGAGGGTTGTAGCTTTGCAAAGGTTTGATTTTGTGGTTTTTGGGCTAAATTTTGAATCTTTTTTAATTTTGGGTAAGTGAAATTTTGATGGTGAAACGACTTTTGTTGACTGTAATTTGTAGTCAACTGAAGAGAAGGAAATAAATTTGAGGCAAATGAGTAACGAGAGGTCAATTTTCACTTTGTTTGAACTTCCATTTTGTTTATGCCAATTTTATTTCAAGGGTAATAAGTCTAGTTGAGTTTTACGCTGAGTAGAGTTTTTGAGGATTTCTTGGCATACTTTTAACGTAATCTTGGTTTTTCGATTTTGATATTACGAAGCTTCTTTACTGGATTTAAAGCTTTTTCTGGATTATAGGTTATGCTTTGATTTATTCCATGTTGGGGGTTAATTCAACAGTTTCTTTGATCGGAAGGTGTAGAAGAAACTTTGTTGTTTGTTAATACTTTTCGTCATTATTTTTGTAGATTTGGTTGAGGGCGATTGAGCTTGGAAATGCTGATTCAGAAGATATAGAATATTTTCTGGCCTGTGCTGTCTCCTTTGTTGATAGAGAATAAGAAAATGTTGGAGGGTCCAAAGTTTACTGGAATTATAGACCTAAATAATAATCATGACAATTATGATTTCTCTCAGAATTTTTATCGCAAGCTCAACGAGGGTTCAAATATGTCGATTGATAGTTATGGGAGCTTGCAGATGAGCAATGGTGGAGGCTCCGTTGCCATGTCTATGGACAACAGCAGTGTTGGATCTAATAATGATTCACACACTCGCATCTTGGGCCACCAGGGCCTCAAGCGTGTCAAAAATTATTCTGTCGCTGCCAGTGTCAATCATGGGAGAGTGTCTCATGGGCTGAGTGATGATGCCCTCGCTCAAGCTTTAATGGACCCTCGATATCCTACCGAGGGCCTTGGTAATTATGATGAGTGGACAATTGACTTGAGGAAGCTCAACATGGGGCCTGCTTTTGCTCAAGGGGCTTTTGGTAAACTCTACAAAGGCACTTATAATGGTGAAGATGTTGCAATTAAGCTTCTTGAGAGGCCGGAAAATGATGCAGAAAGGGCACTCTTGATGGAACAACAGTTTCAACAGGAGGTAATGATGCTTGCAAGGTTGAGGCATCCGAATATTGTTCGCTTTATTGGTGCATGCCGCAAACCCATGGTTTGGTGTATTGTCACTGAATATGCCAAGGGTGGTTCAGTGCGTCAGTTCTTGACAAAGCGGCAGAACCGTTCTGTGCCTCTGAAATTGGCTGTTAAGCAGGCTTTGGATGTTGCGAGGGGGATGGAATACGTGCATGGGTTAAATTTGATTCACCGAGATCTGAAGTCGGACAATCTTCTAATTGCTGCTGACAAGTCAATTAAAATTGCAGATTTTGGGGTAGCTCGTATTGAAGTGCAGACCGAAGGTATGACACCAGAGACAGGCACTTACCGTTGGATGGCCCCGTAAGTGTTGAATTTTTCTTTTTCTTTGCGTGCTTATGTGCTTTCTTACATGTTATTGTTATATATCTAGTCTCAGGAATTGCGTCATTTTGTGCATTGAATGGTTCTGTCTCCTTTGTTTCCTTCACTTATTGTGTTTCCTTGCATTTGTTGATGCATGAATCTTTATGGACTGTTAAATAAAATCTCTCAGCCTTAGAAACTCATTATTCTTTTTAGAAGTATATCTTAAGTCTTTCTAAGCCAATATGTTGTGGTTATCCTTTATTGGCATATTGACTTTTTAGTTCCATGTACCTGTTTCTCCTCTGTTGCAATTAAGAATGTTGTGAGCTGCATATATTTAGCTCTGGTACGTTTAGTTGTACTTTAGCCTTTTCCTTCTCACTAAAATTCCTCCATGAGCCCCCTAAAGAAAAGAAAAGAAATAGATTAAAAGGATTTAAATCTCCATTGCATGTTTGTATATGCTCTTTCATGCTCAAATTGTACGTGAACTACTTTCAGGCAGTCAGATCCAACAAATAAGCCAGATAATTTTTTAAGTTTCTCTGTAAAATTAATTTTTTTTCGTCCAGTGAAGGTCCAATGACTAAAGAGCATATGATTGTTTTCTTGAGTGGATTACTGAACTTGTTCTCTAGTTATCAGCAATTGAAATGTATAATAACACTGTACCATTGGAGTAGCATTCAGTCGGCAAACCTAACTATGCAATGTCTTTAATCCAAAATAGTATAATAAGCTAATATTTAAAATCAAATTGGATCCAGAAACATTAGTTAGTTGAAACTTTACAATAAGCATATAGTATAGGGGAATATGAAGTTTAGCTTGCTATTGTTGATATGACCAAATAAGTCCAACCTAGTTCGGTTAATGTTACAACTGTTATGAACATGTGTTGTAGCAGTTTGTTTTCTTTCTTCTGCAGCAACATTCTGTATCAAATTTGGACTTCAAAAAGATTTTTGCAGCTGGCTGACTGGTGTGAGAGAAATGAAAGTCAAGTAAATACTATATGTGGAGATAATCACATGTGATTTACTTTTTTCAGTCATTAATACTCCAAAGGGTTACCTAAAAGCTACGGTTAGAACACCAAGTAGAAATATATGTGATGGGAGGAAGATTCTATTAGAGGGAACAGAGGTACTGTAATTTACAGAAAAAATTGTTGGTGAGCGGATAAAACGTTGATGGGAGATGATTTCTTGGGATATGTTGCACGATATCCTATAGACTTGTGAACATGATACTTTTCAAATTTTATGAGAAAAGTAGGTTTCTTTTTTCATTTAATATTCTCTTCTTGGTGCCCCTTGATAATTCTCTTGGATAAGTTTACTGCCTTTTCGATTTTGGTACCCATTGTTTCTACTTAATCAATATTGGTACCCAAAGTTTGCGACGTTAATCAAATTCCCTACAAATCGTTAAATGGCCGTCCAAATCAAACGGTCTACCCACTGTACTACAGGTAAGGAAGTGTAGAAAACCTAATTAATCGGTCACTATTCCTGGAACCTAAATTATCCCCCAAATTCGATAAGCCCTAAATTTGAAAGCCTTAATTTCCAAAATTAGACACAAAATTCATCAAATTTCTTCCAGATTTTTACTCCTATATCAATTCATTCTTCAAGTCATTAACTTCTTGCATCATAATTTCAAGTCTGCTACTTGTCATCACCAAATCAACTTCCAATTTACTCTCTTTGATCTGCATTTGAGTCATTTCATCCTCTCGTTTGTTTAATTTAGCCAACAATCCAGGGATAACTTGCTTGGCCCTTGAGCATACTTCATCATCCAACCATTCGAAAAATCCACAATATTCACCTTTCTGTAAAAAAAAATAAAAAAATTTCAATCACAAAATTCACTGGTTGATCAGTACATATATCCAAATCAAACACAAAATTTACCTCATAATTTGGGCATGCCCAAAATCTTCGACCCGGGTTATTTTTGGTCCAAGAAGCCTTCAACACTACCTTACTTCCACATTGGCAGTAAACGTCTTCCATCCGGGCTACATTTTTTCTTGAATTCCAACTATTTGATGAGCTTGGGCTAGATTTCTTCATTTTGTCGAGTTTGGAGCTGAATTTTTAGGGCTGGAAGCAACATTCACAAGGTCAAATGAAAAATGAGGGATTTTGACTTAATTCAACCCTTTCTTACCTGCTACAATGGGTAGACCGTTTGATTTGGACGGCCATTTAACGATTTGTAGGGAATTTGATTAACGTCGCAAACTTTGGGTACCAATATTGATTAAGTAGAAATAATGGGTACCAAAATCGGAAAGGCAATAAACTTAGGGTATGAAAAGTGAAATTATCCCTATCTTTTTTTTTCCTAGTTGACATCCTGGGTTTATTTGTTTATGTTGCCCCCTTTCTGTATCTTATTCTAATCTGTCTGTTTGTTAATGTTTTAGCATGTAACGATCTATGTTGATACATCAAAAGCAGTCAAATCTGCAGTATTTGCTTTGTGCTGAATGATTTACCTTTTATTGCTACAACTACAACAAACTAAGCCTTAATCCACTATGTGGGGTCGGCTATATGGATCATATCATGCTATCGTTTACGGTCAAAAGCTATATTTTCATTTATTTCTGGATATAACATGTCTTTTTTAATAATTTATTTCCAAGTCTTTTTAGGCTTCCTCTGCCTTTTTCGATTTGGGTGAGTGATTCCCTGCTTTCCACACGTCGCACGGGTGCATCTAAAGGTCTCCCATAAACATGTCCAAACCATCTTAATCACGTTTCTCTAATTTTCTTATGTATTGGTGCTACTCCCACTTTGTTTCTGATTTACCTTTTATTGCTATGTTACAATAATTTAATTGACAAGTGATGCCTCCGACAAGAATGAAGCATAAGTTCCCAAAGTTTCTTTGAACACCCCTCTTGGAATAATTGATATTTCAGCTGTCACTGAAATTACTTATGGTTGACCTTTTCTGCATTTGTCTTCTGGCCTCTCCACATATCTACTTGGAGGTTTTGAATTTGACACTATTATATTCTCTCTAAACTTGTGTTTTATAGTACTCTAGATTTTTGGAAGATACTTGAAGAAGATTGTGAGGTACACTTGGTAGTGTGCCTATGATCGAGAGAGATTAGAAACTCTTAAATTGTAAAATTGATGCAGTAAAAGAATATAAATTATGACTTTTGTCAAAATTGTTAAGGTATAGGAAGACAATCTTGCTGGACCGGAGCGATACTATTAGTTCTTGTCACAAGCCTCAAGAAGGACACAATGAAATCCTTAGATGTAAGTTCAATCTAACAGTACTTGGTAAGAAATTTACTCCTACTGAGGATGGTGGCTGAGTGGATTTGTAAGTCTTATGATTTTTTTTCCATCTATAGGTTGCCCCGGGTTTAACCCAAAAGTTACGTTATTACCTCAACTATGCCCCTAGCATTTATTATTAGTGCCTTAGATTTGCGTCCTTGGAGAAGTTATCACTTCCTTGCTGTATTTTTTTGACAATATGATGTCTTCAAGAAATTGTAATAATTTGAATTAGATGTGTGAGAGAATTGATGCATAAGCCAACTAATCGATTCCTGATCATGATACTTGGCAGATTTTTTGTTAAGATTGCTTTTAAGTTACACATAGGAAAAAAGAAAACAAGAGCTATAGCTTTTAATGGTTGTGAAATCGAGTAGGCTAATATTTCATCTTAACTTCTTCCGAACAAATAAATGTGCTGTGATTTGTAAATGCTTAACTCTGTTTCTGAAATGCAGTGAGTCACCAAGCCTTGTTTAAGTGTGTTTGGCAGACAATTGTTTCATGTGATGTTTGATATTGATAATTATCAAATGGACACCCTGTTCTTTAGATGGTATGATATGTTTGCCTTTTCAGTCCACAGCTGTCAGTGGCAGTTGCTATTCGGTCAAACATCAGTGAAATGAGATATGTGGTTAGGTCTTGTACTGTAACTTGCCTATTGAATTTGGTTCTGGTTGTATCAAATCGCATTAACCTTTTTTTACCAAATTATAGGAGTCCAGATATCATGTTCCACTTTTTTATTCCACTCATGTTTGACTGCATTGGATGAATGACATGTGTATATGACATCATCGTGTATACTTGTCATTCATTCTATACAATGGAACATGAAGTGGAATAAAAAAGTGGAACAAGAAATCTCAATCCAAATTGTAGGAGCACAGTGATTACCCATTGATGCACAGACGGCATTAGTGGTTCTATATAGAGTTTTAAATGGTAAATTTAGCTTGTAAGTTACAGGTGTAAATTCAAGATTTTTTCATTATTATTGGTAGAATTATTGTGGTATCAGGAGTTGCAGTAGTGATCAAGGTTAGCTTCGGTATGAAATTCTGGTGTATGAGTTTTCTGTGTATTCAATCAAAAATTAGGGTGGATATGAGATGACTGTGGATGAACGAGGCAGCAGTTCTAGGAATTATGGGGGAAACCACAGCCTCTACCCTTCGGGTGCGCCGTGCGCACTGGGTAGACACTCGGTTTGACGCAATAGCCTGCTAACCCATATAGTATAATCTTTTCTTGTCATCATTTTGGGTTGTTGTATGTTGCATTATCTTTACTGATTTGATGTCAGTAACAATAATATCAAGTTTGGCGTTGCTCTGCATTGATGTCACTGGAGTTGGTATTTTGGGATAATTACAAAAAAGTACCCTTGAGGTTCAGCCTAATCACAAAAAACCCAGTTATTTTTCAAAACTACAAATAGTCAAATACCCCCTTGGTATTTATTTCTATTTTACAAATTGTACCCTCAAGAAGGGTATTTGTTAAGCAAATACAAAACTCAACGGGTTGTTTGTAATACCTTAAGAGGGTATTTGTAATTTTGAAAGAAAACTAGACTTTTTTTTTTTTTTTTTTTTTTGTAATTAAGCTAAATCTTAGGGTAGTTTTTGTAAGTATCCCTTGAATTTTTGTTGCAGTGGGAATTTCTCGAAATACTTGTATTGAATGTCCTTGAATGTTCCGAATTCTTCCCGTGATCTTCATTCTTTTTTGGTCCTAGTAGGACGTTTTTTATTCTCTCCCTTTCGTCTGTATATTAGTGAAATGCTTAGTGCGTCGTGCTCTGGAATTTTCAGGGAAATGATCCAGCATAGGCCATACACCCAGAAAGTCGACGTATATAGTTTCGGGATTGTGCTGTGGGAACTCATCACAGGGATGCTTCCTTTCCAGAACATGACTGCCGTTCAGGCGGCATTTGCCGTTGTGAACAAAGGCGTCCGCCCAACCATTCCAAACGACTGTCTTCTCGCTCTAAGTCAGATCATGACACTTTGCTGGGACGCTAATCCCGATGTTAGACCTTCGTTCAGCGAGGTTGTCAGAATGCTCGAGGCTGCTGAGACTGAGATCATGACGACTGTCAGAAAGGCTCGTTTCAGGTGCTGCATGAGCCAACCGATGACTACAGATTGATGCAGAGAAGAAAATTACTAGATTAAAAAAGAATTGGAAAAAAGGAGAAACATATTTTGTGTCAGCTTTGTGTATGTATCAGGCTTAAATTTCTTTCTTCAGATAGAAAAAAACGAAAATATGAGACGGTTTATTGTAACTGCTTGTTTTGTGTTGTTCCGCCTCTAAAATTGTGGATTTAAGATGCTGAATCAGTGGGTAGTAGAAGAGATTTGATGTGTATTTATGTGGCTCTCGTGTTATAAATTAAAAGTAAACCGCTTTAGTTCCATTTTAAGCGTTGGTGTTAATTTCTGAATCATTTTGTCAAATGCTTTTACCAGATTCATTTTAATGGTTGCACGCGTGGACGAAAGGATGATATGCATTTGATTAGGGGTGGTCAAATGGAACCGAAATCGGGTTCCAAACCGAATCGAACCAGAACCGTGGTCAATGGTTCCAAAACCAAATCGAACCGAACCGTGTAGGCGGTTCGGTTCCTGGTCTCAAAAACCGTAGAACCGGTGGTTTTAACCGTCGGTGGAACCGTGATAGAACCGTGATGAAACCGTTTTTTTAAGGTTAAAATCAACAATTTTTTTTGGTAAACATATGCTAGGAGAAATGTTAAATGTTTATTATGATGTTTTATATTTAAACTTCACAGACACGTTTTAGACCAAATGTTGTTTGAAAACTACGTGAAATTTGATTATTTTATACTCTAATAGTATATATAGATAGTTTAACATTATTATTAATATTAAGTATAAAATTTAATTGAATATTAAGTCCAGGTCTTTTTCTTTTTTTTTTTCTTTTTTTTAACTGAAATTGATAAACTATTTTTAAAAAATAAAAAAATTATCAAAAGATAAACAAACGGTTCGGTTTTAACCGAAACCGAAGGCAGTGGAGAAACCGGGTTCGAATGGATGGGAACCAAACCGTGAGAAAACGGTTCGATTATGGTTCTCCCAAAATGAGGAACTGGGCCGTGATTCGGGCGAACCGTGGTCACCCCTACATTTGATGGGCTAAATTACAAAAATATTCTTGAGATTTGGTCTTATATTAATAATAAAAAAAAGAAATAACATGCTTATTTTGTAAAATTACAAGTAATGACGTGACATTTGTCTCGGTTTTATAAATTACAAATACTAAGTTGATTAATGGTTGAAGGCAAAAATGTTTTTTTAGTCCACTAAGCGGACGACTTGAGAGATTTAGTCCATACTTTTAAAAAATTTTGAAATTGGTCCACTAAGTGGCAAAAATTCGGATTTTTAGTCCAGTGACCTGCTATTGCAGGTAACAATCCTATGTGGATTTTTTTTTCTTTTTGTTTTTTTTTCTTGCCTCAAAATATGAATTTTTTTGTTGATGTGGCATTTTGGAGGGAAAAAATATTATTTTCAATGTAAATTAGGTAAAAATATAATATTCATTATGAATAAAATAAAAATAATTTACAGAATATATTTAAATTAATTGTTAATTTGAAAAACGAAAAATAATTAATTTTTTAATTTACAGAATATATATAAATTATTTGTTAATTTACAAAATATAATATTCATTATGAATAAAATAAAAATAATTTGCAGAATATATTTAATTTTTTTATTAGTCGAAAAACACAAAATATTTTTTTTTTAAAAAAAATCGATGAAAAATAAGAATAATGTTAATATAATTTAAATATTTTGATTTAATAAATATATTCAAAATATTTTAAACTTTATTAACATTATTCTTATTTTTCAAGAAATTTTATAAAAAAGCTGTATAAGAAACTTTGAATTATAAAAAAAACAGTATAAAAAACTATGTAAATTTTAAAAAAATGTACAAAAACTATTTAATTACAAAAAATCTGCATAAAAGATATTTAAATTTTAAAAAACTGTATAAAAACAATTTAATTATTTCTCTTTAATTGTAAATATAAAATATTATTTATACAATTAAATAATTTATAATTTAAACATATGATATAAATAATTTTTTATTTTATAATTTCGAATATATTTCTCCAATTAAAATATCTTAAATTTTATTAACATTATTTTTGTTTTTCATGGATTTTTTAAATTTTTTTTTCCGTTTTTCAAATTAACAAATAATTTAAATATTAACATTTTTCATGGATTTTTTAAATTATTTTTTGTTTTTCAAATTAACAAATAATTTAAATATATTCTGTAAATTATTTTTATTTTATTCATAATGAATATTATATTTTTACCTAATTGACATTGAAAATAATATCTTTTCCCTCCAAAATGCCACATAAACAAAAACAATTCATATTTTGAGGCAAGAAAAAAAGCAAAAAAAAAAAAAAATCCACATAGGATTGTTACCTGCAATATCAGGTTACTGGACTAAAAATCCGAATTTTTGCCACTTAGTGGACCAATTTCAAAATTTTTTAAAAGTGTGGACTAAATCTCTCAAGTCGTCTACTTAGTGGACGAAAAAAACATTTTTGCCAATGGTTGAATGTCACCTATGTTTATGGATTGTGTTAGATTGTGTTTAGGGCTGAAAACCCGAAGTAAAGACAAAAAACTTTAAGTAGGCCTACTCGGAGTTTTGGTCCTTTTTTTATTTTTGATTTTGAATTTAGTCATTTAATTGAGAAAAATTCAGATTTTTGGTCCTATGACCGCCTACAACAGATAAACTTTACCTGTTGGCTGACATGGATTTTTTCTTAAAGTATGTTTTTAAGGAAAAAAATATTGAGGTGGCAATATATGTTGACTGAGGTGGCAACATATATTTTTAAGAATTTAAGTTTTCCTTTGTCATGTTTTACTTTTTATCAAAATTTTCCCCCTTCTTATGTGAATTTCAACACCGAAGCTCTCTCTTTCTTTGAGTTTCATCAATGGCCGCCCACTCTCTTGCTCCTTGTCGCTGCTGCTGTCTCTCCTCTCTTCTTCTTCTTCTTCTTCTTCTTCTTCTTCTTCTTCTTTCTTCATCCAAAACAAAGCCCAGATTTTTAAATACTTCCTTTACCTGCGAGAGAGGAGGAACTTGGAGGGAAAATAGGGAGGTGGGTGACTGCCGACAAGAGGTGGAGGAACTGGTTGGAGGAGGGGACCAAAGTGATGGGCACAGAGCCGTTCCTATGTTTTGAAGGGCCTTGTGCGGAAAAAAAATGGGTCCATTGTATTCATATAAAAAATTAAAAATAACTAATTAATCAATATTACGAAAAATAATTTCATTGGTCATAAAATAATGAAACATTATATTTTAATTTCAATGTTTTTAATTTTATTAAAATATAATGGTACTATAAAGATACTTCGATAATCTATTTTAAAAGAAAAATTATCAATACATTAGTCAAAGAAAATAGATTTCCTTACATTTTTATCTGCAAAGTCATAAACTCAGTCTTTCATGATCAAGTTTATCTGAAAATTCACTCTCAATTGAAATCAACGATAAGAAATTGAGAAATAACCTTAAACAAAATAAAATATATATACTGAGAACACAATATAACTTTAAACAAAATAAAATAAATATACAATTCACGTTAATAGCGAAAATAGTACAACTACATATAGTTAAATTTTTATTTGATTGTTTTATTGGAGATAGAAAACTCTATTTTTGGTTGGGTTATTTTTTGTAGCAAGAAAAATTCAAACCCAAGACCTTCACATACAAGAGAAGCGCATAAACAAGTAGACCATCCAACTCTTTCTATTAAATTTACGGTGTTTAAATTACATATATATATTGTAAACCATTAAAAAACATTAAAAAAATCTAGGGCCGAAGGCCCTCGCAGAAAAGGGGTCCATTGCGCCGCCGCCGCCTTGAAATCCCGGGGGTGACGACGGTTGGGCGGTGAGGAGAGGTTGCGATTCTGAAGTTCTTCTCATTTACCTTTCTTCTTCTTTTTTCTTCTTTTTTTTTCCTAATTTTACATTTACTTAGTTTAATAAAGTAATATGTTGAAATCATTTTTCAATACTTAAATATCAAACTTTTTTTGAATTACTTGTTTTTTAGAAATTAATACATAATATATAATGTTAATCATTTTATTTATTTATTGTTGAATCAAATATTTTAGCTAATTTCAATGTTTTTTTAATTGTACAATATAGATTATTTATGTATTTAGTAAAAAAATGTATTGTTTATATTGGAAAGCCAAAAACAAAAATACAAGAGAAAAGAAATTAAAAAAATAAATTTTAACATCTATATATTTATATCAATCTGGTTGTTTGAAATATAATTACTAATTTTTCTTATTATATTAAATTTTATCAATATTTCTATAAGACTGTTTTGTCCAAATAAAATGCCAAGTTGACTTTGGTTCTTCTTTCCCCTATAAATTTGTCCACATAAGCTGCCAACTCATATTTTTTACTTCAAAATTAAGTTTTTTTAGAAAACTAATGTCATGTCAGCCAACAAGTAAAGTTTACCTGTTGTAGGAGGTCACATGACCAAAAATCTAATATTTTCCCACTTAAAGGACTGAATTTAAAGTCAGAACAAAAAAGGACCAAAACTCCAAGTAAGCCTACTTAGAGGACGAAAAAAATAATTTTGCCCAAAGTAAATTAACTATACTCGACTTGAGAGTGATGATTAAAAGCTCGTTTGAGCTATGTTCTTTAACATATTAAAACAAATTAAACATATATTTTTGTTCAAGATGTGAAGCTCGGATCGAAGCTCAACTCGATTAGTGAAAAGTATTAAAATGTGTCAAACTATAAAATTATTCGATCTCGATTTGCGTTTGGCTCGACTAATCAATTGATGGTATCTGATTATATTGGTAAAACTAATCAAATTGACAGTAATAATTTTTTTTAATCACTATCATGGATAATGTATTTGTAGAATCAAGCTATCTTGGCACCAACACTTGATGTACCTGATTCTATAAACGAACATATGACTTCATCATGAACGACGGAGAATGTAAGATATACTTGTGCTCGACAACCCGTGCAAATAAGATTAATGTTAACCTATTGTCAGATATATAAACACTAGAGTTTTTGAATATAATTAAGTGTTTTTGAGTGCTGAATCACGAGTTAAATTTGAAAGTTGGAACTCCAGTGGTGTTGTTGAGGAAGATAGATTATTCACTTGGTTCGCTCAACAACACTAGCTCGGTTGGTCGTTACAAAGCTTGGTAATCATGATTTGAGGCATAATTCATCAAGAAGCAATGCTGATGAACATGTATCAATTTCTCGAATGCCAGTGTCCCCATCTGATCCGAGGTTGCCTTTTAAGGTCCAATAAAGACAATTTTCTTTGATCATTTTTATATGAAATGATGATCAACAAAAGTTAAGAACAATATCCGTTGGACTTCTTTTGAAAAAGTCAGTATTCAGCTATGGTCAATTATACGTTGTTGTAGTCAGAGTGACTAATCGTAAGGGTTTAGAAATGATGATTTGTGATGATGAGAATTAGCGTAGCACTGTAAACGAATCGAATCGAGTCTTGTGAAGCCCCGATTTTTCCGAGCTATTAATTGATCCTTATTGTCGTTTATACTTTTGATTGACTATTTTACCGCGTCATTTTGACGGGTAATTTTTAATAATACATATATTTTGTACTTTATTTCATTTTATTTAATTACTTGTGATCATGATCATCATTATTACCATTTTTGTATTTATTAGTCACCTTAGAATTTTAAGAGACTATTTATTTTAGAGACTTTTACCTTATAGAATTAAGATTTTGATTTAGATTAAGTGATCATGAGACTTATAAGTGATCAAGGAAATCACTAATTATTTTGGAGATTGATATATTTCATCTATTATCATCAAATTTGGGACAAAAAAAAAATATATGGAATTACCATAATGCCATTGTAGTGGACGGCCATGGTGGATATTTTTGGAGTAAAAATATCATCCAACTCTTGTACACCTACACCTTATATTAGTCATCTTGTGTATAATTATACCATTAATTCAAACATTATACACATCATCTCTCACATTACTTCTTTAATCTTATTTTTGCCAACATGTTGGAAGTCTTCCAACATTCCATTCAAACCAAGTCTTGCCCATACCTTTGACCCTCAAATTGTCTCCCATGCATGAGGCAAAATGCAAGACACAATTTGAAAAAATTCCTCTCCCCCTCCCTCACTAGGTGGACGGCCAAAATGGCCATTTTGTGCCAAATTTCATTTCATTTTTCTTCAACACATTCTAACACTCAAAGCCTTTCTCCTCCTTCTCTCTAAAAACTCCCAACTTCTCTCTATTCTTCCTCTCACTTTCTTCTTCAATACTTAGAAAATTTTCAAGATTTTTCCTCCCTATTCTTCAAAAAAATCGAACCAAACTATACTACAAGGTAAGAAATTTTATCTTCAATCCATTTTTGATATCACATAGTTAATCTCTTCCACCTTCTTAACTTAAGTTGGAATTTGGTTTGGAGGTACATTTAGAAGACCTTGAAGATTAGAGATTGACAACATTTTTGAAGAAGGACTTCAAACTTGAAGAACAACTAGTAGAGCAATTTGGACTACAAGGTAAGAATTGAGTACTAGACCCCTTCTTTCTTCTTCTTTCTAATTTTTTTTCAAATTTTAACACCCCTTTTTCATTTTTGAGAAATAGGGGCTGACCTTAGGTGATTTTGGAGTTGAGCCAAAATTTCCAATTTTTAAGCTTCAACTAATCTCCAAACACCTACTACACAAGGTAAAGTGTAGTCCTTCTCATTTCCTTATTTCCTTCTTTTCTCCTTAATTTTTCTCTCATTTTCTAACTTCAAATTTTTGATATTTTTTTGAATTAGGGGCTGACCTAAGAAGCCTCATCCAAAAATTGTGAAATTATCCTTTTATTTCACAATTTCCAATTTTAAGGTAGGTGGAAAAATATTTTCCAACTATTAGGTGTTTTATTAAAATGCATGTAGAAAATTTGATCATGAGCCTTGAGATATATATAATCTATGTATTTCATGTCAATTTTATGTATCAAGTCATGAAAATTCTCAAGAGTTGCTCAAAATTACTATTTATTGAATTTTAGGTGCATGCATGTGCAATTTAATATTTTAATTGATGAATTCTTGTATGTATTGGACATGCATGTGTATAATCTTTAAAATCTATGTTTTGGATGCCTTATAACCTGGAAAAGTCGAGCATAATTGATTAAATTTCAATTTTGGACTTAAAAATGTAAAAATGGAAAGTTGGTGGACTAAATTGCAAGAAAATGAAAGTTAAAGGACCCCTCTGCAAATTTCGAAATTTGGGACTGTACTCAGGTTCAAAAATGACTTTTGGACATTTTAATAAAGTTTTAAGAGTTTTAAGATAAATAAAATCAACCTTTAAAAGCCCAAGGTCTAAATTGTAAAATTTTGAAAGTTTAAGGGCTACTTTGCAATTTTTAAAACTGTACTAGACCTAAACTTTAAAATTTGAAATTTTTACTATTAAGGTACTGGGAATTACATATTTTAAAAGTATTCCAAAAATCCAAGTGGTTAGGGCTTGGAAAGCAATTTTACTAAAATTGATGGACTAATGTGTAAAATACTAAACTTAAGGACCCAAATGAAATTTCCAGGACATATGCAGCCCATGCACCTGGAAATACTAACTTAACTATAACTTAATTATATTTTGGACCCAAGGTTCAAATTTCATGACAATTAGACCCCTAAAAGCCTTAAAGGCAATTATTTCAAAATGGGACAAAAATGATATTTTCAAAAGTTAAAGGACCTACACATATTTATTTTAAAAACTGCTTTTTTCCCAATATCTCACTAATCTTAATGACATTTTCCAACTGGAATCACATTAATAGCCCTTCCGGTTTGTGAGTTCCGATTATTTTAAACTTAAGGTCCGAATTGGCAATTTTTACAAAACCATTAGAAGCAGAGAAAAAATTCGAAAGTCTTGGATTCGGCAGAACGTGAAGAGTCAAGGAAAATCTAGTAAGAAATTTTGTGTTGAAAGTTGCAAATGTGTATGCATTAATTTCTGCAACTTTTTCTACATTGTGCAGATTTCGTTACATAAGCAAATTTTGTTCCTTTTTTTTTTTTAATTTTTCTGCATCTTATTTTTTTGCATGTTATTTTTAGTTGTTTTAGGAGATTTTTTTCTTTTTTCCGACGTTTCTTTGTTCAAGGTCATGTGTTCTTGTGTTGTGTGTAAGTTTTTCTTCACTTAATGTTTTGTATAGTTAGTAGTGTATAAGGTTTTTTTAGTTGGTTTTTTTTTTCCGGAGTCGAACATGCAACAACGGGTTATACATTTTTTGATTAAATCTTAAGTTTGTAGTTGTTTAGATTAATTTTTTTTGTTTGATGTCTTGTTATAATATTTTTGTGAGGAAAAAATACTAACCCCCCTAAACTATGCGGTTTTTTACGCTTTACCATATGAACTAATTTTCTTTACACTTTACCCTACAAACTACATAAGTTTTGCACTTTACCCTACACCAGCCATCACCGGTGGGATATTCTCCGAATATTCAGGCACATGGAGGGCAAGATTGTCTTTTTCCTAAAATTCAAACATAAGTTGTTGCAAACCATATGAACTCTGTTAAGAATTTCACTTTGCCATCGGAACTTTGCGCAATTTTCACTTTGCCATATCAAATTTTTTTAAAAAATAAAAACGTGTGCATACATTTATTTATTTATCCTATTTAGTACATAAAAATAATAAAAAATAAGTTTAAACAATATAGTGAACTGAATCAAAACAAAAATTTAAGTATATACTGAATTTATTTTTATATTATTATGTATATATTTTCATGTATATTACTTATTTTTGTATGATTATGTATTATTTACATACTAAACTAAAGAAATAATAAATAAATATAATAATTACGATTACAACATTTATTTTTCAATTATAATTTTTTTGCAATATTTTAATTTACCGAAATATCAAACCGGAATACGAAAAAATTTCGGTAAAAAAATTGAGTTGAACTCATTATTTTGGTATAATATTTGGTAAAATGATTCGTACCAAATTTGTGGTCCGATTCACGATTTTTAGTCGCTCACCAAATACCTATTGAAATTAAGCGTTATTCGTTAGAATATGATATCAATGTAGTATGGTAAATTGACCAAAGTTGTTTCACGAGGAAAGTTTTATCGGTCATGTAATTATTTGAATTTATGAAAAATAGAAATAATTCCTAAACACAATAATAGAGTTTTGAATATGCAATGAAGAATCGGACTAGGAAGTAAAAGTAGATCTCTAAAGCAACTTCATAGTAGAAAGTTGTGATAAAATCAATATCAAAAATGTCTAAACCATGACATAATTCAAAGATGTATAAACCATGCAAAATAAATCAATATCAATGATGTATAAACCTGCTTAAATCCTAAATCGTAAACCCTAAAATTATATCTTGGATAATATACTTTATTGAGATAAATATTTATAAAATTTATTTCTAATGAATAAAAATATGAAAAAGATACATACACGTACACACATACATAGTTTTTTATAAATTTCTTTTAAATTGATATTGCAAAGTGAAACGTGTAAAGTTCATATGACAAGTGAAATTCTTAACAAAATTAAATGACGGGAAAGTGTAACAATTTCGTGTGAATTTTACGTAAAGATGATTTTGCCCTCACATTGAGGGTGGTACCAAAATATTCCAAGAATATTCCACCGGCGATGGCGGCGTAGGCAAAGTGCAAAACTTGTATACTTTGTATGGTAAACTCGTAAAAAAATTAGTTCGTATAGTAAAGTGCAAAAATCGTATAGTTTGGGGAGTTTATTGTTTTTCCTCTAGTTTTGTTGCATGCTTAGCAATTTTTAGTTGCATGTGTATTGAAAAGTGTCTATTTTATATACAATATTTATTCATTAGTCTCGATGACTTATAGATACATCATAATTAAATTATTTATATAATATAATACAATTATTTATGCATCATTTTTACCATATTTATTCATTAGTCTCGATGACTTATAGATACATCATAATTAAATTATTTATACAATATAATATAATTATTTATTCACAATTTGTTTTGCAGGGGGCAAGGATAGCAAACTGAGGTTGTCAACGATGGCTAAGTCTAAACAAAAGAGGGAGAATTCGCTAGGAGAAGATGATGGAGGTAATGGAGAGGGTAGTTCGGTACCAAAAGGGCGAAGGGTGGGAAGTCTGAAGGCAAGAAGGCGTGCAAGTTTTTTTTAGAAATTTATGAGTAGGTTTTAGTTTTCAGTTTTTCTTATTTTTATGTTTGATGTGTAGGTTTTGTAATTTTGTTGTATATTTTATCACTTTTCGTTGCATACGTAATTTTGTTGGGTGAATGCAAGATATGTAATTTTGTTGCATATTTAGAACTTTTCGTTGCATATGTAATTTTGTTGGGTGAATATCAAGATATGTTGCATATTTTCCTTTGTTGACCAGGAGATATTTCAAGCCTCTCTTTTTGGGTTGTTAGTTGTGCCTATTGGCATAAAATTAACATTAAATATACACCAAAACAAGATGAAAAATGCATCATAATATTTTGATTTTATGTTTATAAATTATGAAAATCGTATTATTCATTAAATATGCAACATAATATTTGAACAAGACATCGTTATAAGATTAAATATGCACGGTAGATTAAATATGCAACATACTATACGCATCAATACATCAATATACTATTAAATATGCAATATTAATTATAACACCAACACAAAGTCCAATTTTTGGGTTTATATATTTTGCATTTATGCATCATTACCTTCAAACAAAATATACAACATATTATATGTATACATGCATCAATATATAGTTAGGTATGCATAAATTCAATATCGTTGGGACCAAAAAAAATTCATAAACACCTAGAAGTAATAATAAGTTTGTACGCTAACATTTATGATTTATTTACGCAAATTTTCGAACAGTACCATATGCACAATAATACAACTATATATACATCAAGATAATGCTAACAATGCAATATTTATGAGAATCATAAATACCTAAAAATATCGAACAAAGATTTTTGGGACTGGTATACGAATTTGTATGCTTCGAATCATTTTTATAATTAACCATGCAACATATTATACGTATGCATGCATTAATATATAGTTAGATATGCATAAATCCAATATCGTTGGGACCAAAAAATATTCATAAATGTGAAGCCCCAATTTTTCCGAGCTATTAATTGATCCTTATTGTCGTTTATACTTTTGATCGACTATTTTACCGCGTCATTTTGACGGGTAATTTTTAATAATACATATATTTTGTACTTTATTTCATTTTATTTAATTACTTGTGATCATGATCATCATTAATTCTATTTTGCATTTATGATCACTTGATTGATCATTATTACTATTTTTGTATTTATTAGTCACCTTAGAATTTTAAGAGACTATTTATTTTAGAGACTTTTACCTTATAGAATTAAGATTTTGATTTAGATTAAGTGATCATGAGACTTATAAGTGATCAAGGAAATCACTAATTATTTTGGAGATTGATATATTTCATCTATTATCATCAAATTTGGGACAAAAAAAAAATATGGAATTACCATAATGCCATTGTAGTGGACGGCCATGGTGGATATTTTTGGAGTAAAAATATCATCCAACTCTTGTACACCTACACCTTATATTAGTCATCTTGTGTATAATTATACCATTAATTCAAACATTATACACATCATCTCTCACATTACTTCTTTAATGTTATTTTTGCCAACATGTTGGAAGTCTTCCAACATTCCATTCAAACCAAGTCTTGCCCATACATTTGACCCTCAAATTGTCTCTCATGCATGAGGCAAAATGCAAGACACAAATTTGAACAAAAATTCCTCTCTCTCTCTCTCTCTCTCTCTCTCTCTCTCTCTCTCTCACTTGGACGGCCAAATGGCCATTTTTGTGTCAAAAATCCATCTCATTTTTCATCTAACACATTTACTCTCAAGCAAAAATCCTCCTCCTTCTCTCTAAAAACTCCCAACTTCTCTCTATTCTTCCTCTCACTTTCTTCTTCAATACTTAGAAAATTTTCAAGATTTTTCCTCCCTATTCTTCAAAAAAATCGAACCAAACTATACTACAAGGTAAGAAATTTTATCTTCAATCCATTTTTGATATCACATAGTTAATCTCTTCCACCTTCTTAACTTAAGTTGGAATTTGGTTTGGAGGTACATTTAGAAGACCTTGAAGATTAGAGCTTGACAACATTTTTGAAGAAGGACTTCAAACTTGAAGAACAACTAGTAGAGCAATTTGGACTACAAGGTAAGAATTGAGTACTAGACCCCTTCTTTCTTCTTCTTTCTAATTTTTTCAAATTTTAACACCCCTTTTTCATTTTTGAGAAATAGGGGCTGACCTTAGGTGATTTTGGAGTTGAGCTAAAATTTCCAATTTTTAAGCTTCAACTAATCTCCAAACACCTACTACACAAGGTAAAGTGTAGTCCTTCTCATTTCCTTATTTCCTTCTTTTCTCCTTAATTTTTCTCTCATTTTCTAACTTCAAATTTTTGATATTTTTTTGAATTAGGGGCTGACCTAAGAAGCCTCATCCAAAAATTGTGAAATTATCCTTTTATTTCACAATTTCCAATTTTAAGGTGGGTGGAAAAATATTTTCCAACTATTAGGTGTTTTATTAAAATGCATGTAGGAAATTGATCATGAGCCTTGAGATATATATAATATATGTATTGCATGTCAATTTTATGTATCAAGTCATGAAAATTCTCAAGAGTTGCTCAAATTTGCTATTTATTGAATTTTAGGTGCATGCATGTACAATTTAATGTTTTAATTGATGAATTCTTGTATGTATTGGACATGCATGTGTATGATCTTTAAAATCTATGTTTTGGATGCCTTATAACCTGGAAAAGTCGAGCATAATTGATTAAATTTCAATTTTGGACTTAAAAATGTAAAAATAGAAAGTTGGTGGACTAAATTGCAAGAAAATGAAATTTAAAGGACCCCTCTGCAAATTTCGAAAATTGGGAATGTACTCAGGTTCAAAAATGACTTTTGGACATTTTAATAAAGTTTCAAGAGTTTTAAGATAAATAAAATCAACCTTTAAAAGCCCAAGGACTAAATTGTAAAATTTTGAAAGTTTAAGGGCTACTTTGCAATTTTTAAAATTGTACCAGACCTAAACTTTAAAATTTGAAATTTTTACTCTTAAGGTACTGGGAATTACATATTTTAAAAGTATTCCAAAAATTCAAGTGGTTAGGGCTTGGAAAGCAATTTTACTAAAATTAAGGGACTAATGTGTAAAATACTAAACTTGAGGACCCAAATGAAATTTCCAGGACTTATGCAGCCCATGCACCTGGAAATACTAACTTAACTATAACTTAATTATATTGCGGACCCAAGGTTCAAATTTCATGACAATTGGACCACTAAAAGTCTTAAAGGCAATTATTTCAAAATGGGACAAAAATAATATTTTCAAAAGTTAAAGGACCTACACATATTTATTTTAAAAACTGCTTTTGTCCTAATATTCCACTAATCTTAATGACATTTTCCAACTGGAATCACATTAAAATCCCTTCCGGTTTGTGAGTTCCGATTATTTTAAACTTAAGGTCCGAATTGGCAATTTTTACAAATTTGGGGCCAATGTGAGAATTCTACAAAATCTCGACCTCAAAATTTTAAAAACCTGAATCTCTGGACAATTTGGAGAATTTAGGAACTGACCTCTTAATTTTTCAAGGTCGGGATATTTATTTATTTAATTTTTAACCCCAAAGGTGTTGGTTTTTACAAAACGGGGCTAAATTACAATTTTTCTTTTATAAAGGACCTAACTCAAATTATTTTCTCTTTTACTAAAATAGCCCTGGACCCTCTGACTTGAAGATTTAATTAAAGTATTTTACTTTCCCAAAAACCCTTGACTTATCGGATCAATTTGACCGATTAATACCCGATCGCGGAGCGACTTCCTCGCCTTGCGATTTTGAATCTATAACGGGACCTATGTTCCACCTAATCTTTCAAGATATCGAAGGTTGCTTATCCTTCCGATAATCATCTTCATCCACAAACTCCACTAACGCCAAAATTGCTACTCGCGAATTTTCAAAAATTTTCCGAATCGCTTCCTCGAATCAATAATACTGATTGCACTGGTTGGTATGCGTACTTGTATTTACTTTCGCATGAGTCAACTTGGTGTGTCGAGCTCACGGTCGGAATGGATACGTCGGGGATGGAACAAGGCAGCTCATTTGCTATTCCACTCTTAGGCCCCATCGCCCTAATCCCCGCAATCGAGGGACGGAGTTTGTCCAAGGGAAGCGGGTCGTAGTACTTGAGGTATAATCATGATTATGACGATCCGAGCCTTGCAAGCTCATCATTGTAGATTTTGTCTTTGCCTATGGAGCGATAAGGTGCGGTCTTGGACCATCTGCTGGGAGTTACAAGGAAGAACGAAGGAATCGTTTGTTTGATCCACACGATTCCGGAGTTATCGGACCGTTTGGTTGGCGCTACAAACCGTATGCAATCGCTACTTGTTTTGCATTGGTTGGCGCTACAAACCGTGACGCAACCATTAATTTCCTTGCATGGGATTGGCGTTACATTTTAAAACGCAATCCTACTGTCTTCGATGAATCACATAGTGCTGTGTGACCATGAATGTTTTCTCAAATCGTATAAGTATATTACTTAAATATATTTATCACGACGCTTGTGGATGTGTGTGAATTCATGCATCATACTCACGCGTTTTTCATATAACTGTTTTCTCACATTAATTATATTGCGCCACACTTGCATACGATCACTCCATCCACTGAGATTTCTGTCTCATCCCCACCTATTTTCTAACCTTAGAATGAGGATTTCGTTGAAGATGCGGAACCGCCCGGATTGAGACCTTGTATTCTCGCGTGTTGGATTTACTACTTCTTGTTGTTGATTGGACTCTTTTCTTATGTTGTTGTCGGACTTTTGTATTTCTTTCCATCCCGGTTTGTAAATCAAGGGCGTAGGACCCTTTGACTTTAAGTTGCTATATTTTGTTGATTTTCGGGATGTAATATGGATTGTGGATCGTAGATCGTAAGTTGTATTCGTATTTGTTATTTTATTTCCGCTGCTATTTAGACTCTGTTTCATTGGGTTCTTGTTGATATTTGTCTGGACTGTTTGGTTATTTTATTTAAGTTGTGGATCGTTGTCGCGTCCCGTTTGGGCGTGACAATAAATGCCGGGGATACAAATTTATTTATGCAAATTTTGGAACATTACCATATGCAAATTTTTGTTTTTTTGGATAGAGATTAGAGTTTTTTGGAGGGGATTATCATTGATTGCACCTCCTAAATTATAGAAATAGATATGGTAAGTTAGAATCATGCAAATCTTGTTAGTTGACCAATTTTTATTGATTGACATATATGCCCTCACTCGAAAATCATGATATGTAATGCTACTATATTTCATGTTTCAATCTCAACCATCCAATGATTAATTATAACGGTTCAGATTAGGTCTCATGGTCTCACTGCAAGAGATGGTCTCACAAGAACCAACCCCTATATATATATACTCAACAAAGTATTAGATAAATATTTTTATCATGATTTTGATGATTTTGTTTAAATGAGTTTTTATACCAAAACAATGCCCCCAAATGTTGGCCAAATACTTCAAAATATTTTAAATAATTTTTACCAATTTTTTGGAGTATATAACTTTATTTTTGACAAAAATCGGACAACACTTTTGTTTTGAGATCAACCGGTTGCCCTAGAGGCTATCCCGTGCCTGAAAGCCAAAAATTGAAACAGAAATGAACCAAAATAATTTTTAGTGGTGGTCGACCAGTGTCTGAATGTTGGCTTTGTTGAAAAACTGATTTTGTATCAACATATTGTGAGGTGGACCGGTCCAGGTGGAGGCGGACCGGTCGAAGTGATGGTCGACCGGTCCAACCCCCCTTGGATCGGTCCAACCACTTGATTTATTAGTCTAAATCTCAGATTAACTTTTTAAACGTTCTAATTTTCAATAGGTCAACCGGTCAACCTATGTTTTTTATAGCAACATTCTATCCGTTGCTTAGCCATTGTCTAATATGATTTACTTTTTATTTCTTAACCATTTTTGTAGATATTTTGATCCCTATTTTTGTAGACAAAAGTCAAGATGGAGGAGCCTATGTTGTAGATTCAATCTTGAAGACTCTCCTATAAATAGATGAAGGCTTTGAAGGATCAAAGAGAACTACACAAGCAATACAAACACAAGCAAACTTCTTGTTCTTAACTTTCATATTCTTGTTGTATTTAGCCTAAGTCTTTCACTTGCACATCTTGAGTACTAGGCTTGATTATTGATTACACTTGCACTTCAAAGTTGTGTACTTCATTTGAGTTGTAATCTTGAATTATTTTCAATCATCCAAAACAAGACATCCTTATTAGTATTCTTGTGGTAAGACATACACTGGGTGATTTTAGGTGTTGAAGAGTGTGGTACTCTTCATAGGTGTAAGAAGATTGTGGTAATCTTAATAGGTGGTGTTGTAAGAAGAGTGATGTGCTCTTCAAAGTAAAGGTTGTATCTATTAATAATTTTTTTTCTTTTTCGAAATCCACTTCGAACATATTGGAGTGGTAGAAGATTAGGCCCTACGTGGGTTGAACTTCTATGAATCATTGTGTGTTGTTTACATTTAAGCGCTTTTATTTTTTGGTCTTCATTCTCATATTCTAAAACGAGGGCAAAAATCGGGATAATCTATTCACTCTCCCCTCTAGATTATCATAACCACTTGGACTAACAAGTAGTATTAAAGCCAAACTCTTTTGCAAGGTCGTTTAATCTTTGCGAGTAAAGAGGAGATCCATGGCTACGAGCGAAAGCTACTCACCACCGGCGCATCCACCAACAAGCCACCACTATTCGACGCCAACAAGTATGCTTTTTGCAAATGTGTATGCATTAATTTCTCGCAACTTTTTCTACATTGTGCAGATTTCGTTACATAAGCAAATTTTGTTCCTTTTTTTTTTTTTTATTTTTCCGCATCTTATTTTTTTGCATGTTATTTTTAGTTGTTTTAGGAGATTTTTCTTTTTTCCGACGTTTCTTTGTTCAAGGTCATGTGTTCTTGTGTTGTGTGTAAGTTTTTCTTCACTTAATGTTTTGTATAGTTAGTAGTGTATAAGGTTTTTAGTTGGTTTTTTTCCGAGTCGAACATGCAACAACGGGTTATACGTTTTTGATTAAATCTTAAGTTTGTAGTTGTTTAGATTAATTTTTTTGTTTGATGTCTTGTTATAATATTTTTGTGAGGAAAAAATACTAACCCCCCTAAACTATGCGGTTTTTTACGCTTTACCATATGAACTAATTTTCTTTACACTTTACCCTACAAACTACATAAGTTTTGCACTTTACCCTACACGGCCATCAGGTGGGATATTCTCCGAATATTCAGGCACATGGAGGGCAAGATTGTCTTTTTCCTAAAATTCAAACATAAGTTGTTGCAAACCATATGAACTCTGTTAAGAATTTCACTTTGCCATCGGAACTTTGCGCAATTTTCACTTTGCCATATCAAATTTTTTTAAAAAATAAAAACGTGTGCATACATTTATTTATTTATCCTATTTAGTACATAAAAATAATAAAAAATAAGTTTAAACAATATAGTGAACTGAATCAAAACAAAAATTTAAGTATATACTGAATTTATTTTTATATTATTATGTATATATTTTCATGTATATTACTTATTTTTGTATGATTATGTATTATTTACATACTAAACTAAAGAAATAATAAATAAATATAATAATTACGATTACAACATTTATTTTTCAATTATAATTTTTTTGCAATATTTTAATTTACCGAAATATCAAACCGGAATACAGAAAAAATTTCGGTAAAAAAAATTGAGTTGAACTCATTATTTTGGTATAATATTTGGTAAAATGATTCGTACCAAATTTGTGGTCCGATTCACGATTTTTAGTCGCTCACCAAATACCTATTGAAATTAAGCGTTATTCGTTAGAATATGATATCAATGTAGTATGGTAAATTGACCAAAGTTGTTTCACGAGGAAAGTTTTATCGGTCATGTAATTATTTGAATTTATGAAAAATAGAAATAATTCCTAAACACAATAATAGAGTTTTGAATATGCAATGAAGAATCGGACTAGGAAGTAAAAGTAGATCTCTAAAGCAACTTCATAGTAGAAAGTTGTGATAAAATCAATATCAAAAATGTCTAAACCATGACATAATTCAAAGATGTATAAACCATGCAAAATAAATCAATATCAATGATGTATAAACCGCTTAAATCCTAAATCGTAAACCCTAAAATTATATCTTGGATAATATACTTTATTGAGATAAATATTTATAAAATTTATTTCTAATGAATAAAAATATGAAAAAGATACATACACGTACACACATACATAGTTTTTTATAAATTTCTTTTAAATTGATATTGCAAAGTGAAACTGTGTAAAGTTCATATGACAAGTGAAATTCTTAACAAAATTCGTACGGGAAAGTGTAACAATTTCTGTGTGAATTTTACGTAAAGATGATTTTGCCCTCACATTGAGGGCTGGTACCAAAATATTCCAAGAATATTCCACCGGCGATGGCCGGCGTAGGGCAAAGTGCAAAACTTGTATACTTTGTATGGTAAACTGTAAAAAAAATTAGTTCGTATAGTAAAGTGCAAAAAATCGTATAGTTTGGGGAGTTTATTGTTTTTTCCTCTAGTTTTGTTGCATGCTTAGCAATTTTTAGTTGCATGTGTATTGAAAAGTGTCTATTTTATATACAATATTTATTCATTAGTCTCGATGACTTATAGATACATCATAATTAAATTATTTATATAATATAATACAATTATTTATGCATCATTTTTACCATATTTATTCATTAGTCTCGATGACTTATAGATACATCATAATTAAATTATTTATACAATATAATATAATTATTTATTCACAATTTGTTTTGCAGGGGGCAAGGATAGCAAACTGAGGTTGTCAACGATGGCTAAGTCTAAACAAAAGAGGGAGAATTCGCTAGGAGAAGATGATGGAGGTAATGGAGAGGGTAGTTCTGGTACCAAAAGGGCGAAGGGTGGGAAGTCTGAAGCCAAGAAGGCGTGCAAGTTTTTTTTAGAAATTTATGAGTAGGTTTTAGTTTTCGATTTTTCTTATTTTTATGTTTGATGTGTAGGTTTTGTAATTTTGTTGTATATTTTATCACTTTTCGTTGCATACGTAATTTTGTTGGGTGAATGCAAGATATGTAATTTTGTTGCATATTTAGAACTTTTTCGTTGCATATGTAATTTTGTTGGGTGAATATCAAGATATGTTGCATATTTTCCTTTGTTGACCCAGGAGATATTTCAAGCCTCTCTTTTTGGGTTGTTAGTTGTGCCTATTGGCATAAAATTAACATTAAATATACACCAAAACAAGATGAAAAATGCATCATAATATTTTCAGATTTTATGTTTATAAATTATGAAAACTGTATTATTCATTAAATATGCAACATAATATTTGAACAAGACATCGTTATAAGATTAAATATGCACGGTAGATTAAATATGCAACATACTATACGCATCAATACATCAATATACTATTAAATATGCAATATTAATTATAACACCAACACAGTCCAATTTTTGGGTTTATATATTTTGCATTTATGCATCATTACCTTCAAACAAAATATACAACATATTATATGTATACATGCATCAATATATAGTTAGGTATGCATAAATTCAATATCGTTGGGACCAAAAAAAATTCATAAACACCTAGAAGTAATAATAAGTTTGTACGCTAACATTTATGATTTATTTACGCAAATTTTCGAACAGTACCATATGCACAATAATACAACTATATATACATCAAGATAATGCTAACAATGCAATATTTATGAGAATCATAAATACCTAAAAATATCGAACAAAGATTTTTGGGATGGTATATAATTTGTATGCTTGAATCATTTTTATAATTAACCATGCAACATATTATACGTATGCATGCATTAATATATAGTTAGATATGCATAAATCCAATATCGTTGGGACCAAAAAATATTCATAAATGTGAAGCCCCAATTTTTCCGAGCTATTAATTGATCATTATTGTCGTTTATACTTTTGATCGACTATTTTACCGCGTCATTTTGACGGGTAATTTTTAATAATACATATATTTTGTACTTTATTTCATTTTATTTAATTACTTGTGATCATGATCATCATTAATTCTATTTTGCATTTATGATCACTTGATTGATCATTATTACTATTTTTGTATTTATTAGTCACCTTAGAATTTTAAGAGACTATTTATTTTAGAGACTTTTACCTTATAGAATTAAGATTTTGATTTAGATTAAGTGATCATGAGACTTATAAGTGATCAAGGAAGTCACTAATTATTTTGGAGATTGATATATTTCATCTATTATCATCAAATTTGGGACAAAAAAAAATATGGAATTACCATAATGCCATTGTAGTGGGACGACCATGGTGGATATTTTTGGAGTAAAAATATCATCCAACTCTTGTACACCTACACCTTATATTAGTCATCTTGTGTATAATTATACCATTAATTCAAACATTATACACATCATCTCTCACATTACTTCTTTAATGTTATTTTTGCCAACATGTTGGAAGTCTTCCAACATTCCATTCAAACCAAGTCTTGCCCATATATTTGACCCTCAAATTGTCTCTCATGCATGAGGCAAAATGCAAGACACAAATTTGAACAAAATTCCCCTCTCTCTCTCTCTCTCTCTCTCTCTCTCTCTCTCTCTCTCTCTCTCTCTCTCACTTGGACGGCCAAATGGCCATTTTTGTGTCAAAAATCCATCTCATTTTCATCTAACACATTTACTCTCAAGCAAAAATCCTCCTCCTTCTCTCTAAAAACTCCCAACTTCTCTCTATTCTTCCTCTCACTTTCTTCTTCAATACTTAGAAAATTTTCAAGATTTTTCCTCCCTATTCTTCAAAAAATCGAACCAAACTATACTACAAGGTAAGAAATTTTATCTTCAATCCATTTTTGATATCACATAGTTAATCTCTTCCACCTTCTTAACTTAAGTTGGAATTTGGTTTGGAGGTACATTTAGAAGACCTTGAAGATTAGAGCTTGACAACATTTTTGAAGAAGGACTTCAAACTTGAAGAACAACTAGTAGAGCAATTTGGACTACAAGGTAAGAATTGAGTACTAGACCCTTCTTTCTTCTTCTTCTTTCTAATTTTTTCAAATTTTAACACCCCTTTTTCATTTTTGAGAAATAGGGGCTGACCTTAGGTGATTTTGGAGTTGAGCTAAAATTTCCAATTTTTAAGCTTCAACTAATCTCCAAACACCTACTACACAAGGTAAAGTGTAGTCCTTCTCATTTCCTTATTTCCTTCTTTTCTCCTTAATTTTTCTCTCATTTTCTAACTTCAAATTTTTGATATTTTTTTGAATTAGGGGCTGACCTAAGAAGCCTCATCCAAAAATTGTGAAATTATCCTTTTATTTCACAATTTCCAATTTTAAGGTGGGTGGAAAAATATTTTCCAACTATTAGGTGTTTTATTAAAATGCATGTAGGAAATTGATCATGACCCTTGAGATATATATAATATATGTATTGCATGTCAATTTTATGTATCAAGTCATGAAAATTCTCAAGAGTTGCTCAAATTTGCTATTTATTGAATTTTAGGTGCATGAATGTACAATTTAATGTTTTAATTGATGAATTCTTGTATGTATTGGACATGCATGTGTATGATCTTTAAAATCTATGTTTTGGATGCCTTATAACCTGGAAAAGTCGAGCATAATTGATTAAATTTCAATTTTGGACTTAAAAATGTAAAAATAGAAAGTTGGTGGACTAAATTGCAAGAAAATGAAATTTAAAGGACCCCTCTGCAAATTTCGAAAATTGGGACTGTACTCAGGTTCAAAAATGACTTTTGGACATTTTAATAAAGTTTTAAGAGTTTTAAGATAAATAAAATCAACCTTTAAAAGCCCAAGGACTAAATTGTAAAATTTTGAAAGTTTAAGGGCTACTTTGCAATTTTTAAAATTGTACCAGACCTAAACTTTAAAATTTGAAATTTTTACTCTTAAGGTACTGGGAATTACATATTTTAAAAGTATTCCAAAAATCCAAGTGGTTAGGGCTTGGAAAGCAATTTTACTAAAATTAAGGGACTAATGTGTAAAATACTAAACTTGAGGACCCAAATGAAATTTCCAGGACTTATGCAGCCCATGCACCTGGAAATACTAACTTAACTATAACTTAATTATATTGCGGACCCAAGGTTCAAATTTCATGACAATTGGACCACTAAAAGCCTTAAAGGCAATTATTTCAAAATGGGACAAAAATGATATTTTCAAAAGTTAAAGGACCTACACATATTTATTTTAAAAACTGCTTTTGTCCTAATATCCCACTAATCTTAATGACATTTTCCAACTGGAATCACATTAAAATCCCTTCCGGTTTGTGAGTTCCGATTATTTTAAACTTAAGGTCCGAATTGGCAATTTTTACAAATTTGGGGCCAATGTGAGAATTCTACAAAATCTCGACCTCAAAATTTTAAAAACCTGAATCTCTGGACAATTTGGAGAATTTAGGAACTGACCTCTTAATTTTTCAAGGTCGGGATATTTATTTATTCAATTTTTAACCCCAAAGGTGTTGGTTTTTACAAAACGGGGCTAAATTACAATTTTTTCTTTTATAAAGGACCTAACTCAAATTATTTTCTCTTTTACTAAAATAGCCCTGGACCCTCTGACTTGAAGATTTAATTAAAGTATTTTACTTTCCCAAAAACCCTTGACTTATCGGATCAATTTGACCGATTAATACCCGATCATGAGCGCTTTCCTCGCCTTGCGATTTTGAATCTATAACGGGACCTATGTTCCACCTAATCTTTCAAGATATCGAAGGTTGCTTATCCTTCCGATAATCATCTTCATCCACAAACTCCACCAACGCCAAAATTGCTACTCGCGAATTTTCAAAAATTTTCCTGAACTGCTTCCCTGAATCAATAATACTCGATTGCTGGTTGGTATGCGTACTTGTATTTACTTTCCTGCATGAGTCAACTTGGTGTGTCGAGCTCATAGTCGGAATGGATACGTCGGGGATGGAAGGCAGCTCGGCTGCTATTCCACTCTTCCGCCCCATCGCCCTAATCCCGCAACGGAGGGACGGAGTTTGTCCAAGGAAGCGGGTCGTAGTATTGAGGTATAATCATGATTATGACAGATCCGAGCCTTGCAAGCTCCCATTGTAGATTTTGTCTTTGCCTATGGAGCGATAAGGTGCGGTCTTGGACCATCCCGCTGGGGAGTTACAAGGAAGAACGAAGGAATCGCTGTTTGATCCACACGATTCCGGAGTTATCGGACCCGTTTGGTTGGCGCTACAAATCCGTATGCAACTGCTACTTGTTTTGCATTGGTTGGCGCTACAAATCCGCACGCAACCATTAATTTCCTTGCATGGGATTGGCGTTACATTTCCGCACGCAATCCTACTGTCTCGATTTGAATCACATAGTGCTGTGTGACCATGAATCAATTTTCTCAAATCGTATAAGTATATTACTTAAATATATTTATCACGACGCTTGTGGATGTGTGTGAATTCATGCATCATACTCACGCGTTTTTCATATAAACTGTTTTCTCACATTAATTATATTGCGCCACACTTGCATACGATCACTCCATCCACCGAGATTTTGTCTCATCCCCACCTATTTTCTAACCTTAGATGAGGATTTCGTTGAAGATGCGGACCCGGCCCTGGATTGAGACCTTATATTCTGCGTGTTGGATTTACTACTTCTTGTTGTTGATTGGACTCTTTTCTTATGTTGTTGTCGGACTTTTGTATTTCTTTCCATCCCGGTTTGTAACCGAAGGGCGTAGGACCCTTTGACTTTAAGTTGCTATATTTTGTTGATTTTCGGGATGTAATATGGATTATGGATCGTAGATCGTAAGTTGTATTCGTATTTGTTATTTTATTTCGCCGCTATTTAGATTTCTGTTTCATTGGGTTCTTGTTGATATTTGTCTGGACTGTTTGGTTATTTTATTTAAGTTGTGGATCGTTGTCGCGTCCCGTTTGGGGCGTGACAATAAATGCCAGGGGATACAAATTTATTTATGCAAATTTTTGGAACATTACCATATGCAAATTTTTGTTGTTTTTGGATAGAGATTAGAGTTTTTTGGAGGGGATTATCATTGATTGCACCTCCTAAATTATAGAAATAGATATGGTAAGTTAGAATCATGCAAATCTTGTTAGTTGACCAATTTTTATTGATTGACATATATGCCCTCACTCGAAAATCATGATATGTAATGCTACTATATTTCATGTTTCAATCTCAACCATCCAATGATTAATTATAACGGTTCAGATTAGGTCTCATGGTCTCACTGCAAGAGATGGTCTCACAAGAACCAACCCCTATATATATATACTCAACAAAGTATTAGATAAATATTTTTATCATGATTTTGATGATTTTGTTTAAATGAGTTTTTATACCAAAACAATGCCCCAAATGTTGGCCAAATACTTCAAAATATTTTAAATAATTTTTACCAATTTTTTGGAGTATATAACTTTATTTTTGACAAAAATCGGACAACACTACTGTTTTGAGATCAACCTAGGTTGCCCTAGAGGCTATCCAGGTGCACGAAAGCCAAAAATTGAAGCAGAAATGAACCAAAATAATTTTTAGTGGTGGTCGACCGATTAATCGAATGTTGGCTTTGTTGAAAAACTGATTTTGTATCAACATATTGTGAGGTGGACCGGTCCGGTGGAGCGGACGGTCGAAGTGATGGTCGACGGTCCAACCCCCTTGGATCGGTCCAACCACTTGATTTATTAGTCTAAATCTCAGATTAACTTTTTAAACGTTCTAATTTTCAATAGGTCAACCGGTCAACCTATGTTTTTATAGCAACATTCTATCCGTTGCTTTAGCCGTTTGTCTAATATGATTTACTTTTTATTTCTTAACCATTTTTGTAGATATTTTGATCCCTATTTTTGTAGACAAAAGTCAAGATGGAGGAGCCTATGTTGTAGATTCAATCTTGAAGACTCTCCTATAAATAGATGAAGGCTTTGAAGGATCAAAGAGAACTACACAAGCAATACAAACACAAGCAAACTTCTTGTTCTTAACTTTCATATTCTTGTTGTATTTAGCCTAAGTCTTTCACTTGCACATCTTGAGTACTAGGCTTGATTATTGATTACACTTGCACTTCAAAGTTGTGTACTTCATTTGAGTTGTAATCTTGAATTATTTTCAATCATCCAAAACAAGACATCCTTATTAGTATTCTTGTGGTAAGAATACACTTGGGTGATTTTAGGTGTTGAAGAGTGTGGTACTCTTCATAGGTGTAAGAAGATTGTGGTAATCTTAATAGGTGGTGTTGTAAGAAGAGTGATGTGCTCTTCAAAGTAAAGGTTGTATCTATTAATAATTTTTTTTCTTTTTCGAAATCCACTTCGAACATATTGGAGTGGTAGAAGATTAGGCCCTACGTGGGTTGAACTTCTATGAATCATTGTGTGTTGTTTACATTTAAGCGCTTTTATTTTTTGGTCTTCATTCTCATATTCTAAAACGAGGGCAAAAATCGGGATAATCTATTCACTCTCCCCTCTAGATTATCATAACCACTTGGACTAACAAGTAGTATTAAAGCCAAACTCTTTTGCAAGGTCGTTTAATCTTTGCGAGTAAAGAGGAGATCCATGGCTACGAGCGAAAGCTACCTCACCACTGGCGCATCCACCAACAAGCCACCACTATTCGACGCCAACAAGTATGCTTTTTGGAAAGACCGAATGGAATACTCTCTACAAGGTTGCGGCTTCGATATTTGTAATGTGGTTACTGAAGGGATAGCTTAACCAACCAAGAAATTGGGGGATGGAACCACAACCTCAAGAGCCTCTTGGAATTTGACAATAATGACAAGAAGTCATTTTCACTAAACGGTAAGGCCTTAAATATTTTGCATTATCCTCTTACCGCCACTGAATATAATAGTATTAGAGGAATAAGGTCCGCACATGAAGTATGGGAAAAATTTGAAACCATCTATGAGGGCACAAATAAAGTAAAACAAGCAAGAAAAACCATGCTTGTTAAAGATTTTGAAAACTTCATTATGTTTGAGGGTGAAAATATTTCAAAAATGGTGGAAAGGCTTGACAACATAGTCAATCTTCTTGTGGCACTTGGGAAAGTCATCTCCGAAGAAGAAAAGGTAACAAAGGTCATGAATGCTCTTCCCGGTTCTTGGTCCGAAAAAGTAATGGCGGTTACGAAAGCTCAAAATCTTGAAACTCTCAAGTTTGAAGAGCTTATTGGAAATATTCTCATCTACGAAGTATATCCGTGAAGCCCTCGATTTTTATTCGAACATGTACTTGTCTCACGTATCGTCTTTGTACTATTTGACTATTCTATCGCGTCGCTTTGACGGGTAAATATTAATGATAAATATATTTTATATTTAAATTCTTTTATTTATTACTTGTGATCGTAATCATTTATTAATTTTATTTCACATTTATGATCACTTGGTTGATCATCATTATTATTACTTGTGTATTTACTAGTCACCTTAGAAATTTAAGAGACTACTTATTTTAGAGATTTAAACCTTATAGAATTAAGAATTCGATTTAGAATAAGTGATCATGAGACTTATAAGTGATCAAGGAAATCACTAATTATTTTGGAGATTGATATTATTCATCTATTATCATCAATTTTGGGACAAAAAAATATATATATGGAATTACCAAACATCCCTTAAGGGACGGCCATGATGGTATTTTAAGTGTAGAAATATCTCCCAACTCTTGTACATGTACACCTTGTGTATTCATCTTGTGTATTTTTACACCATTAATTCAAACCTACATCTTAGAATAATCCTACAATCTCAACCACCCAATTGGTCAAACAAGACAAATTTAAAAATTCCCCCTAAACTTAGCATTTTGGCTAATTGTCCCTAATAAAGTTGCCTAAGTATTACTTTACTCCCTAATTTCCTCAATTATTACTCTAACTTATCATCTAATCAAACAAGACAAAAAAAAATTTTACCCCTCTCCCCCCTCATGGACGGCCAAATGGCCATATTGGGGATCAAATTTTGTTTCAATTTTCATTCTTCCCAACTCTAAGACTTGAAGATCGTCTCAACTCTCTCAAAAAATCCTCCTACATCCCTCTGCACATTTTCTTCTTCTTCTTAACACTTAACCAAAAAATACAAGAAATTCCCCTCTTAAACTTCACAAACAATTCGAACCATATACTACACAAGGTAAGAAATTTTCTTCTTCAATCTATTCTTATACCTTCTAGCTCACCTCTTTCACCTTCTAATTTAAGTTTGATTTTTTTTGATTTTGAGGTATACCTAGAAGACCTTTGAAGATATTAAGAGACTTGTCATCTTGAAGAAAAATTGTGAAGAAATTGGACTATAAGGTAAGAAATGGAAATTTTAGTACCTTCTTCTTCTTCTTCTTCCCTATTAATTTCGAATTTTAACACCAAAATTATAAATTTGAGGTGATTAGGGGCTGACCTTGGAGCTTTGGTTAAGAGGTGATCAAGTTATTAAGAGACTATCAATTTTTGACTACAACTTTCAACTACACAAGGTAAGTGTGGTACCTTTGGCCTATTCATCCTCTTTTTCCCTCCATAGTTCAATTCTTCATTTTCTAACTCAAAAATCCTTGTATTAATTGACTTAGGGGCTGCCTTAAGTGAAGATTAAAATCCTCAAGGTTTAGTGACATATCACTTTACACCAATCAACCAAACAAACAAGGTGGGTGGAAAAATTCTATAAACTTCTAGGTGTTTTATTTAAAAAAATGGATGTAGTATTTTGATTTTGAGCACTTGAGATATATATTATGTATTGCATGCTATTTTCTTGTATCAAGTTCGAAAAAATATGGCATACATGTACACTTTATTGTTATACTTGATGAAATTTTGTACGAGAATAATATAAATGTGTATGACTCTTGAAATCTATGTTTGGAATGATTTATAACCTGGACAAGTCGAGCATAATTGATTAAAATTCAACTCTTGGACTTAAAATGCAAAAATGGAAAGTTGGTGGACTTAATTGCAAGAAAATAAAACTTAAGGGGCCCCTCTGTAATTTTCAATTTTTGGGACTGAACTCAGGTTCATAAATTATGCTTTGACATTTTAATAAAGTTTTAAGAGTTTTTAGATAAATAAAATCAACCCTTAAAAACCCAAGGACTAGATTGTAAAATTTTAGAAGTTTAAGGGCTATTTTACAATTTTCGAAACTGTACCAGATCCTAATTTTAAAATTTAAAATTTTAACTCTTAAGGGACTGGAAATAACATATTTTAACTGTATTCCAAAAATCCAAGTGTTTAGAGCTTGGAAAGTAATTTTATAAAAATTGAGGGACCAAATTGTAAAAGATTAAACTTGAGGACCAAAATTCAATTTCCAGGACTTATGCAGGCCATGCACCTGGAAATACTAATTTAACTATAACATAACTATATCTTGGACCCAAGGTTTAAATTTCATAACAATTGGACCCCTAAAAACCTTAAAGGCAATTATTTCAAAATGGGACAAAAATGAGATTTTCAAAAGTTAAGGGACCTATACTTACTTATTTTTAAAACTGCTTTTGTCCCAATATCCCACTGACCTTAGTGACATTTTACAAATGGAATCACATTAAAATCCCTTCCGGTTTGTGAGTTCCAATTATTTTAAACTTAGAGCCCGAAATGGCAATTTTAACAAATTTGGGGCCAATGTGAGAATGTTATAAAAACTCGACCTCAAAACTTTAAAAACCTAAATCTCTGAACAATTTAGAGAATTTAGGAACTGACCTCATAATTTTTCAAGGTCGGGATATTTATTTATTTAATTTTTAACCCCAAAAGAATTGGTTTTTTACAAACGGGGCTAATTGAAAATTTTCTTTTTACAAGGACCTAACTCGAATTATTTTTATTTTAAAGAAACAACCCTGGACCCTCTGACTTTACTTATTGATTAAAATATTTTATTTTCTCAAAAATCCTTGATTTATCGGATCGTCTTGACCGATTAATACGCGATCGTGGGCGACTTCCTCATCTTGCGATTTGAATCTATAACGGACTTATGTTCCACCTAATCTTTCAAGATATCGAAGATTTCTTATCCTCCCGATAATCATCTTCATCCAAATAACTTCACCAATCTTTGAGGTGGTACCTCGGCCCGATCGGTTCCAGGTTATGGACGAGGCCGCTAGTGATGATGACGGTGACCTCACCGAGTAGATAGCTTCTATGCTAGATTTTAGCCGACGCTTATTTCCATCTGTTGTATTTTGCTTTCCGTTGTACTTTGATCAAGTTGTATCCTGACTCTAGTTTATCTTCAATTCTATATTCTGTTGTATGAACTCATTTGGTGTATTCAAATTTCACATCAATGAATATACTTTTTCTACTTATTCTATGTCTTGTGTATTGCCGTTCTGATATAACTTGTTATATGCGAGTACTTATTGAAATCATTCCTTTCTGAATTGTAGCTAAACTACAGATACATGGCTGGAAACCGTGGACGCGGGAGACCCCGCCGTGTTCCCCAAAGGTATGAGGGCGCACCGGGGAAAGGGTACCCTCCCCGAACTACCACCACCTCTCCCTCGATCGCAGGAGATAACTTGACCGCAATAGCCCCGCAGATCTTGGTCTTCATGAGGCAACAAGCAGAGCCTCAACGATGTATTCCCGAGCCTGCTAGAGAGGCGAATGATCGCACTTTGGAGCGATTCTTGCAATTTGACCCACCAGCTTTATTAGGAGAGCCTGATGACTTAAAGGCAGAAGAATGGATTGGGAAACTGGAGAATATCTTCAATGCTCTCCAATACTCGGGGGAACAAAAGGTTACGCTCGCCGTGTTACGACTAGAATCATTGCTAGAGATTGGTGGAGAGAGCGAGTTGAGAGAAAATGGGAACATGACCAAGTAGATAGGGCGTGGGAAAATTTCCTGGTTGAATTCAATGAGCAAAGACATTCCCAAGTCGTGAAGAAGGCACGCTGGATGAGTTCCATAAGTTGAGACAGGGAACATGTCCGTAGCCCAAGATCACAGTCCTCCGAGTTTCATCAATTGTCCAAATACGCCTCGGGGACAATCAAGATAGAAGAGGACAAATTATATAAGTTCACACGGATGAAGCTAGAACTTCAAAAGTAGCTTCCGACTATTGAAATGACAACCTACTTAGCCGCGGTAAAAGCGCTCTCCATCGAGTTGGGATCGAACCATATTGGGATGATTCAAACAGAGTAGGCCATCAAAAGTCTCAAGAGGACAACGTGGGACAACCATCTAAGCGACTGCTAAGTTTGAAGGGACTAGTTAATGAGACGGATAAAGGAAAAGGACAGTCTGACAGAGAAAGCCGGGTCAAGTGTGTACACATTGCGTAAAGCTGGGGCATACTTGCCAATGATGGCGTAAGCGTAAACAGGGAAGGTGTTTACTGCTGTGGTAGTAATCAACACCAGGTGAAGGATTGCCGAAATATGAAGACCGGACCAAACAGGTGCAACCACGAGCCGGGTAACGGCCAGGGTAATCGGCAAGGATGCCCGCTGAGCATTTGCACTAGCCGGACATGAGGCTCCGGAGGCAACGGGGCGTGGTGGAAGGTAGACTTCTAGTATCTAGCCACTACGCTAAAGTACTATTTGACCCTGGATCAACGCATTCATTTGTCGCACCACATTTTGTACACAAGCCGCATGCATGCAAGGAACATATGCCTATAGTCTAGAAGTATCAACTCCTATGGGCGCAAGCTAGATAACAGATATTATCTATAATGAATGCGAAGTTAAGATTGATGAGATAAATTTTCCTCCCGATTTGATTTTATTACCTATATCCGAATACGACATAATTTTGGAGATGAGTTTGTCCGCACACCATGCACAAATGGATCGCCATCGCAAGTCCATTAAGCTATATGAACTGTAAGCCAGTAGAAATTTCGGGAAGAGCACGAGTTAATATTGCCCCAATCATTTCAAAGCAATGAAAGCGAGGAAGGCGATCACTCGAGGGGCACAAGGGTACTTGGCATTTGTAATTAACAAACCCAAGGTTGAGACACAAATTAATCAAGTACCTATAGTATCGGAATATACGAATGTATTTCCACAAGAACTCACCACTGTCCTTCCAGATAGGGAAGTTGAGTTCACCATTGAGGTATTACCAGGAACCACCCCAATCGCCAAAACGCCGTATAGAATGGCTCCTGTTGAGATACAAGAGTTGAAGACTCAATTACTGTGTGATGGATGTGAGATTTATCCGACCAAGTGTCTCCCTGGGGAGCACCGGTACTATTTGTCAAGAAGAAGGATGGCACATTAAGACTGTGTATAGATTATTGCGGTCTTAATAGCATGACCATCAAGAACAAATACCCCCTCCCGAGGATAGATGAACTGTTTGACCAACTTCAGGAGCGACGGTGCACTCAAGTTTGATTTACAACAAGGATATTATCAATCAAGATTCGTGAAGAAGACGTTTCAAAAATGGCATTTCAAACCGGATATGGACACTACGAGTTTGTAGTAATGCCTTTCGGTCGACAAACGCACCAACAATGTTTATGGATCGATGCATCGAGTCTTTCAACCTTATTTGGATCAATTCGTAGTGATATTCATTGATGACATACTCGTATACTCTAAGTCTAAAGAGGAGCATGAGCGTCATCGAAAATTGTTTTAGCAAGTGTGAATTTTGGCTTGGTGAAGTCGCATTCTTGGGACACATAGTATCCAACCTTTGGGATCGCCGTAGATCCTTGAAGGCAGCAGGTGGTTGAATGGAAACAACCCGAGTCAGACGGAGATCGAAGTTTCTTAGGACTATTTGGATATTATCGAAGATTTATCCAGGATTTCTCCAAGATAGAAAGGACCACTAACTCGGTGACCCGAGAAGCAAGTCAAGTTTGAGTGGAATGACAAGTGTGAGGCTAGTTTCAAGAGTGAAGAACGACTTACTACGACTCAGTCTTAGCCCTTCCAAAGGGAATGTAAAACTTTGCCGTCTACAAAAGTGATGCATCAAAGGAAGGACTAGGAGCGTGACTCATGCAGGAAGGAAAGGTCATTGCTCACGCATCACGGAAACTCAAGCCGTATGAAGCCAATTACCCAACGCATGACTTGGAATTGGCAACAATAATGTTTGCATTAAAGAAATGGAGGCACTATCTCTACGGAGCAACATTCACGGTTTATACAGATCATAAGAGCCTAAAGTATCTATTCTCTCAGAAGGATCTCAATTTGAGGCAACGGAGATGGATGCAGTTAATAGAAGACTATCACTTTGATATTCAATACCATCCCGGGAAGGCTAACGTAGTAGCCGACGCTTGAGCGAGTAAAGGCGAGTTTAGCCAGGTGATCGATGATTCGAGAGTGGAAATCATTAGAAGAGTTGAGCACTTAGAATCCAGGCAAGAACCAATACTCAAATTTTGTGTGCTAACATTTCGGTTAAACCCGACCTCATGAACAAGATCAAAGCAAAGACAAGAGACGGATGTGCAACTTCAAAGAAAAAAGAGAAGATACTTAAAGGAGAGGGATCATAATTCTCGGTACATGAAGATGGGATCATCAGATTTTAGAATCGAGTTTGTGTCTACCGAGTGATGAGCAGATTAGGAGTAATTCTAGCGAGAAGCATACCGTTCGAAATACACTATACACCCTGGAGGAAACAAGATGTATAAGGACTTGAAACGACATTTACGGTGGGTGAACATGAAGAACCAAGTAGCGAGTTTGTTGCGAGATGTTTGACTTGTCAACGAATAAAACAGAACACCAACGACCATCCGGTTTATTACAACCGTTGAGAACTCCCCGAGTGGAAATGGGAACACATAACGATGGACTTCGTGACGGATCTACCGAGGACCATTGAGGCGATGATCTATATGGGTAGTCGTGAGACCGACTCACGAAATCTGCACACTTCTTACCCATGAAGAAAACCGGCGACTTACGTAAACTTGCGCAAATTTACATCCAGAGATCATTATTTGCATGGAGTGCCATTCAACATAGTGTGTCGGCGAGAGACCCGAGGTTTGTCTCCGGATTCGGAAATGCTTACATGAGGAATGGGTACTTCGCTAAGTTTCAAAGAAACAAAGACACATCTCGCAACCGATGGCGATCGAGGCGAACAATTCAAACCCTGGAAGACATGTTGCGAGCCGCACATTGGATTTCCAAGGAAGTTTGGATTCGCACTTACCATTGGCCGAGTTCACTTATAATATGATTATCGTGCCACGATTGGGATGGCACCTACGAAGCCTTGTATGGACGAAAGTGTAGATCCTCTACACACGGGAGATTGATGACCAATGGACTCAAAGAGAAATGGAAGTCACCCCCGATTCCAAAGGTCGACTTAGTTCAGGAGACCATGGAGAAGGTCAAGTTGATCAAGGAACGGATCCGTACAGCTCAAAGCCGCCAAAAGAGTTATGCGGACAAGAGGAGAAAGAACTTGGAATTTGAAGCCGGAGATGAAGTATTTCTTAGACTCTTGCCACAAAAAGGATTGATCAATCCAAAGAAAGGAGGTAAATTGAGTCCGAGATATATTGGACCTTACAAGATTTTGCAGAGGATCGGAAAATTGGGCTACAAACTTAAGTTACCAGCACAGTATGCGGGAATGCACGATGTATTCCATGTATCGAGATTGAAAAAGTATCAACCAGATCCTGAGCATATCATCACTCGTGATGCTTCTCCTCTAATGGAGAATTTATCTTACACCGAGGAACCAATCAGAATCATTGACGTGAGATATGTCGGTTTGCGTGAGAGAGAGATTCAATGGTTAAAGTTGTGCGGCGAGAACCACAACCGAGACGAAGACGCAACATGGGAGATGGAAGAAGACATGAGGAATCAATATCAGAACTATTAAGAAGAGAATTTGGGGACCAAATTCTTTTAAGGAGGGGAAAATGTGAAGCCCTCGATTTTTATTCGAACATGTACTTGTCTCACGTATCGTCTTTGTACTATTTGACTATTCTATCGCGTCGCTTTAACGGGTAAATATTAATGATAAATATATTTTGTATTTAAATTCTTTTATTTATTACTTGTGATCGTAATCATTTATTAATTTTATTTCACATTTATGATCACTTGGTTGATCATCATTATTGTTACTTGTGTATTTACTAGTCACCTTAGAAATTTAAGAGACTACTTATTTTAGAGATTTATACCTTATACAATTAAGAATTCGATTTAGAATAAGTGATCATGAGACTTATAAGTGATCAAGGAAATCACTAATTATTTTGGAGATTGATATTATTCATCTACTATCATCAATTTTGGGACAAAAAAAAAATATATATATGGAATTACCAAATACCCCTTAAGGGACGGCCATGATGGTATTTTAAGTGTAGAAATATCTCCCAACTCTTGTACATGTACACATTGTGTATTCATCTTGTGTATTTTTACACCATTAATTCAAACCTACATCTTAGAATAATCCTACAATCTCAACCACCCAATTGGTCAAACAAGACAAATTTAAAAATTCCCCCTAAACTTAGCATTTTGGCTAATTGTCCCTAATAAAGTTGCCTAAGTATTACTTTACTCCCTAATTTCCTCAATTATTACTCTAACTTATCATCTAATCAAACAAGACAAAAAAAAAAATTTACCCCTCTCCCCCCCTCATGGACGGCCAAATGGCCATATTGGGGATCAAATTTTGTATCAATTTTCATTCTTCCCAACTCTAAGACTTGAAGATCCTCTCAACTCTCTCTAAAATTCCTCTTACATCTTTCTACACATTTTCTTCTTTTTCTTAACACTTAACCAATAAATACAAGAAATTCCCCTCTTAAACTTCACAAAAAATTCGAACCATATACTACACAAGGTAAGAAATTTTCTTCGTCAATCTATTCTTATACCTTCTAGCTCACCTCTTTCACCTTCTAATTTAAGTTTGATTTTTTTTATTTTGAGGTATACCTAGAAGACCTTTGAAGATATTAAGAGACTTGTCATCTTGAAGAAAAATTGTGAAGAAATTAGACTATAAGGTAAGAAATGGAAATTTTAGTACCTTCTTCTTCTTCCCTATTAATTTCGAATTTTAACACCAAAATTATAAATTTGAGGTGATTAGGGGCTGACCTTGGAGCTTTGGTTAAGAGGTGATCAAGTTATTAAGAGACTATCAATTTTTGACTACAACTTTCAACTACACAAGGTAAGTGTGGTACCTTTGGCCTATTCCTCCTCTTTTTCCCTCCTTAGTTCAATTCTTCATTTTCTAACTCAAAACTCCTTGTATTAATTGACTTAGGGGCTGCCTTAAGTGAAGATTAAAATCCTCAAGGTTTAGTGACATATCACTTTACACCAATCAACCAAACAAACAAGGTGGGTGGAAAAATTCTTTCAACTTCTAGGTGTTTTATTTAAAAAAATGCATGTAGTATTTTGATTTTGAGCACTTGAGATATATATTATGTATTGCATGCTATTTTCTTGTATCAAGTTGGAAAAATCCTCAAGTGTTGCTCAAAAATGCGATTTATCGAAAAAAATAGGGCATACATGTACACTTTATTGTTATACTTGATGAAATTTTGTACGAGAATAATATAAATGTGTATGACTCTTGAAATATATGTTTTGAATGATTTATAACCTGGACAAGTCGAGCATAATTGATTAAAATTCAACTTTTGGACTTAAAAAGCAAAAATAGAAAGTTGGTGGACTTAATTGCAAGAAAATAAAACTTAAGGGACCCCTCCGTAATTTTCGATTTTTGGGACTGAACTCAGGTTAAAAAATTATGTTTTGACATTTTAATAAAGTTTTAAGAGTTTTTAGATAAATAAAATCAACCCTTAAAAGCCCAAGGACTAGATTGTAAAATTTTAGAAGTTTAAGGGCTATTTTGCAATTTTCGAAACTGTACCAGACACTAATTTTAAAATTTGAAATTTTAAATCTTAAGGGACTGGAAATAACATATTTTAAGTGTATTCCAAAAATCCAAGTGTTTAGAGCTTGGAAAGTAATTTTATAAAAATTGAGGGACCAAATTATAAAAGATTAAACTTGAGGATCAAAATTCAATTTCCAGGACTTATGCAATCCATGCACCTGGAAATACTAATTTAACTATAACATAACTATATCTTGGACCCAAGGTTCAAATTTCATAACAATTGGACCCCTAAAAGCCTTAAAGGCAATTATTTCAAAATGGGACAAAAATGAGTTTTTCAAAAGTTAAGGGACCTATACTTACTTCTTTTTAAAACTGCTTTTGTCCCAATATCCCACTGACCTTAGTGACATTTTACAACTGGAATCACATTAAAATCCCTTCCGGTTTGTGAGTTCCAATTATTTTAAACTTAGAGCCCGAAATGGCAATTTTAACAAATTTGGGGCCAATGTGAGAATTTTATAAGAACTCTGTCACGCCCCAATGTTTTTGTTATACTATAAAATAATACCCAATAAATTACATCTCCACATATTCCTTGGCTTATACTCAAGGAGAGCTATTATCTAAAGTACAAATAATTAAAAACCATAAATACAATGGAAGTCTATGAATACATACAATTTTAATAGAGTTGCAATTAATTTATCTTTATAAAATAGTTTAATGTCATGAAGTTCATGAAATAGCTAATACCATGAAATTTATGAAATTATTAGCAAAAATAATTTCTTTAGGAAAATGACATTTTACCCATTTTTGGTTCGGATCTTCGTTTGGGCAGGAACAATCAAGCACTAATCCTTGCTAGGATCGATTCCGACAATGACTTTTAGAGACGACTCACGATGGCGATTTACTACGAGATTGTAAATGCGAATATGTAATATATTTACAAATATGAAAAAGAACTGATGTTTTTTTGATTTCCTAATGAACTGAAAAACAATAGAAACATTCTATTTATAGTTTTCAAAAAGCTTTTGCCAGCGCCGACGAGAGAAAAACAGTTGCGCAAATCAATTTAGGCCAAAAAGTTGATTCTTTGACAATCGCTATAAAAAGCCGCCGCAAATCAAAAGTCAAGCCAGGCCGTGCATAAATCAATAAGCGGCTCTTTGCCGCCGACAAACCGCTACAAAAGTTCCGCAAATCAAAGTCAGCTTTGAAGGCCGCCGCCCAGCTACATAAATTAATAAGCGGTGCCGCATACCGCCGAATTTCAAATCTGTGCCGCTTTGCCGCACCGCCGCATAAATTAATAAGCGGTGGCCGCATGACCGCTTACTAAAATTAATTAAATAAATTCTTAATTAGCAACAATATCATAATTAATATTTAAAGAAATGAAATTTTCAAAATCTCAACTATTCCATTATTTCCACCGTGATTATATTACAAAGTTATCCAGGAAGTGCGGTGTCGAAACTCGACCTCAAAACTTTAAAAACCTAAATCTCTGAACAATTTAGAGAATTTAGAACTGATCTCATAAGTTTTCAAGGTCGGGACATTTATTTATTTAATTTTTAACCCCAAAGGAATTGGTTTTTTACAAAACGGGGCTAATTGAAAATTTTCTTTTTACAAGGACCTAACTCGAATTATTTTTATTTTAAAGAAATGCCCTGGACCCTCTCGACTTTACTTATTGATTAAAATATTTTTTTCTTAAAAATCCTTGATTTATCGGATCGTCTTGACCGACACGCGATCGGGGCTTACTTCTCGCCTTGCGATTTCGAATCTATAACGGACTTATGTTCCACCTAATCTTTCAAGATATCAAAGATTGCTTATCCTCCCGATAATTATCTTCATCCAAATAACTCCACCAACGCCATAATTACCTTACGCAAATTTTCGAAAAACTTTTCATGAATCGCTTCGAATCAATATACTCACGCCTGGTTGACTACCCGAACGTGTATTTAATTTATCGCCGAGTCAACTTGGTGTGTCGAGCTCATAGTCGAGTGGATACGTCGGGGATGGAACCGGCAAAGACGGCCGCTATTCCACTCTCCTCGCCCATCGCCCTAATCCCGCAACCGAGGGACGGAGTTTGTCCAAGGGAAGCGGGTCGTAGTACTTGAGGTATAATGATTATGACAAACCGAGCCTTGCTAGCTCCATCGTGGATTTTGTCTTTCGCTTATGGAGCGATAACGTGATGTGTCTTGGACCATCTTGCTCGGGGAGTTACAAGGAAGAACGAAGGAATCGCTATCTCGATCCACACGATTATGGAGTTAATCGGACCCGTTTGGTTGGCGCTACAAACGCACGCAACCGCTACTTGTATTAAATAGGTTGGCGCTACAAACCGTGACGCAAATCGCTACTTGTCTTGCATAGGATTGGCGTTACAAATCCGCACGCAATCCTTTGTCCGCTGGACCATAGTGCTGCTTGACCACGAATCGTTTTCTTAATCAGATAAGTATATTACTTAAATATATTTATCACGGCGATTGTGGAATGTGTGTGAAATCATGCATCATCTCTCACGCGTTTTCATACAACTAAATTTCTCGCATTAACTATATACATATCGCCACACTTGCAAACAATCACCCCATCCACCGAGATTTTGCCTCACCCCCTCCTCGTTTTCTAACCTTAGAAGATGACTTTGTCGAAGAAGGTTGAACCCGCCATGGATTGAATTCTCATGTTCCGCCTGTTGGACTTACTTCCTATTGATATCTATGTTTGGCCGGACTTTCTTTTTATTTTTTTGTTGGACTCTTTTATTTTCTTTTGCCATTTTGGATCGTAATTTAAAGGCGTAGGACCCTTTGACACTTGCCTTTGGTGATATGATGTGTACTTTATTTCCTAGTTCGGGATCGTAAGCTATTTGGTTGTTGGGATGTATTTGTAATCGTGATGTACTTGTAGTTTTCGCCGCTTTAGACCTTGTTTCACTTGGAATTATTGCATCGTTTTCTAGAATGTTGGGTTTATTTTTGTTTAAGTGATTGATCGCCATTCGTCGCGTTTGGGGCGTGACAATATCTCAAGGAGAGAAAAATTCCAAACCATCCATCTCTCAATCTAGTATGCAATCTATTACTAAAGGTTTATCATCTTTTTCAAATAATATACATTATATTAGCGAAGAAGATGATGAGGAGACGACCGCTCTTGTCAGGAAATTTTGCCAAGTTTGTAAATAAAAATAAGGCAAGAAAGTCAGAGACAACTCGTGTTTCAAATGCAGAAACCGGGCACTACATAACCGATTCCGAAATTAGTGGAGGATGAGAAAAAGAAGAAAAACCTTTTCCTAAAAAGAAGGCTCTAAATGCAAAAGCTAAGACTTGGGATGAGCTCCTTGCCACATTCGATGAAGAAGAAGAAGCCGAACATGGTCTCATGGCCATAGACACGAAAACAACGAGCACGCGCTCTAACTCTTCATCTTCTTCTTTAATTGATGAATTACAATGTGATTATGATGAGTTGCAAAATGAATTTAGTGATATGATTTGTAAATACAAAACTTTGAAAAATGAGTATAAAAAGCTTAAATTAGAAAAGGATAAATTATTTATTTCTTATGAATCACTTGATCATGTTAATACTATTACTCTTGCCAAAGTTCATGCTCTCGATTCCAAAAATAAATGCTCACAAAAGAAATTAAAAATTTAAAAGTGCAATGCTTCAATTTGAGTACGGATAAAGTTACAAAAATTCTTGGTGAACAAAGAATTGAGCATTCCAAATTAGGACTTGGTTACAAACCTTTTCTAAGAAAAATGACCAAGCTTCGACTTTCATGCGTCTAGTAGTCCTAACATTATTACTAGCTTTTATTCTTTGTAAAAATAGACATTATGCAAATGATGGTAAATTGAAAGATAGCTTTAGTCATTTTTGTAGATCCAAGTGTCTCAAGACTAACCCCATGGACTCAAAATTATAGGGTACCTAAAAATAATTTATTTGTAGGTGCTAATGGCTATAACAATTCTGGAAGATTCAAAATGGCTCGTGCATATCGGGTGTTCACGCCATATGACCAGGAAGGAGAGAACATTTTACTAACATCAAGCTCCAAGAAGAAGGTATGGTCATGTTCGGGAATAGCAAAGGAAGAATTCTTGGAAATGGAGAAATTGGTAACTCTTTTTCTTTCTCTCTTAGTAATGTTTTATTAGTTGAAGGGCTTAAGTTCAATTTGATAAATGTTTGCCAACTTTGTAGAAAATGCAATCTTTACAAAATTTGCACAAGCGATTTGGTTAGTCAAAATGTTTCTTGTCTTGTCGCCAATAATGATTTAACAAGTTTATGGCATAGGCGACTTGGACATGTTGGATACAAAAATTTGCAAAAGATTTACAAAAACCAACATGTAAAAGGACTACCCAAATTGAATTTTGAAAACCTTGACATGTGACACATGTCAAAAAAAACAAATTAGTTAAAAGTAGTTTTAAGCCCAAAAATAAAATTTCCACAACCAAGCCTCTACAATTACTTCATCTTGATTTGTATTGGGATATTGGCAATCGAAAGTCTAAAGTGGAAACATTACACATTTGTCATAGTTGATGATTTTTTTCTAGATACACTTGGGCTATTTTTCTTGCAAATAAAAGTGATGCCGCTAATGAGTTTGCTAAGTTGTGTAGACTTATAGAGAATGAAAAACGATACGATTAAGTCTATAAGGAGTGACCGAGGAGGAGAATTTGATGGTGACTTTAGAATATTATGTGAAACCAAGGGGTATGCACATAAATTTTGGCTCCGAGAACTCCACAACAAAATTGTGTTGCCGAAAGAAAAAACCGAACTCTTCAAGAAATGTGCCGGTCCATGTTGAATGAATTTTCACTTCCAAAATATTTTTGAGCTGAAGAAGTCAACACCACTTACTATGTCACAAACCGGGTATATCTTTGTCCTAAATTAAATAAAACACCATATGAGCTTTGAAAAGGAAAGAACTCCAAATATTTGTTATTTCAAAATATTTGGTTGCAAGTTGTTTTATTTTGAATACCAATGATCAATTAGACAAACTTGATCCTAATGCCGACGTGAAGGAATTTTTATGGGGTATTCGACAAAATGTAAGGCATATCGGGTTTATAATAAAACAAGCATGGTGGTCGAAAGAGTCTATTCACGTCAAATTCAATGAAGCCTCGGGTGTTGAAAGGATACCTAATGATTAAAGTGACGAAGAAGATAAAATTGAACCAATTATTCCAAATGACATTCAAAGTGATCAACCTTCCACATCAAATGATTAACCTTCAACTTCCAATGTTCCACAAGAAGATAAATATGATAACTCGGATCTTCCGTTGCATTAAAATTCAAAGATATCATCCAAAAGATCTCATAATTAGGGATCCTCCGGACAAAGTTATGACTAGAAGAAAATTTACTAAGAAATCTCTCATTTCTCAAAAAGAGCCAAAAAATGCAAAGGAAGCCATTAAGGATGAATTGGTTTCTAGAAATGCAAGAAAGAGTTGAACCAATTTGAATGGGATGATGTTTAGGAATTGGTACCTTGTCCTCCATCACAAATGATAATTGGCACAAAATGGGTATTCTCAAAAACAAACTCGATGACCAAGGCAACATCGTTCGAAATAAGGCAAGGTTAGTGGCTCAAGGGTATTGTCAAGAAGAAGATATTGACTATAATGAAACATTTGCACCTTAGCACGTTTAGAAGCAATTTGAATTTTACTTGCCTATTCTTGTTTTAAAAATTTCGACTTTACCAAATGGATGTTAAATCCACCTTTTTAAATAGTTTTATTCAAGAAGAAGTCTATGTAAAAAACCCGTGGGGTTTAAAAATTTTTCGAGCCCAAATGATGTTTGCAAACTTAAAAGGTCTTATATGGTTTAAAATAAGCACCCGAGCATGGTATGGTAGACTTAGCTCTTTTTTTTTTTTTAACAAAATGGCTTTTCAAGAGGTAAAGTTGATACTAATCTCTTTGTTTTTTAAAAAGGGCAAGATTGTTTATGGTACAAATTTATGCCGATGACATTATATTTGGTGCTACTAATGAGTCTCTTTGTAAGAAATTTTCTAAGCTCATGCAAGGAGAATTTGAGATGAGCATAACGGGAGAGCTCAATTACTTTCTTGGACTTCATATAAAATAATGCCAATAAGGCATTTACATATCCCAATTCAAGTATACAAAAGAACTTCTAAAGAAGTTCGAATTGAAGAAGGAAGGACCATTGCTACTCAATGACAACCAATATCAAGCTTCACAAAGATGAAAAAGGCAAGTCGATTGATGAATCAAAATATCGAGGTATGATTGGTAGTTTACTTTACTTAACCACAAGTAGACCCGATATTCTTCATGTTGTATGCTTATCTCGCTTTCAATTTTAAAACAATCCCAAAGAATCTTATATGAGTGTTGTTAAAAGAATTTTCCGATATTTGAAAGATTTATTTCATATGGGTTGTTTTATCCAAAGAATGATTTTTTTTCTTAAAGGATATAGTGATTCGGACTATACGGAAAATATTGATGATCGCAAAAGTACTTCTGGATCTTGTCAACTTTTAGGCGATTGCCTAGTATCTTGGTTTCAAAGAAGCAAAATTGTGTATCCTTATCAATGGTCGAAGCCGAATATATTTCCGCGACCTTTTGTTGCACTCAACTTCTTTGGATGAAACAAACCTTAGTGGATTATAAATGTTCTTTCGAAAATGTTCCATTTTTTGTGACAATACATCCACTATAAAATTGCTCAAAATCCGGTTCATCATAACCGAACAAAACATATTGATGTTCGACACTATTTTCTAAGGGATTCTGTTTGTAAACGAAAAATTGAGATGTGCTTTATTCCATCACAAGATAAACTCACGGATATTTTCACAAAATCTTTAGCCGCCGAGTCTTTTATTTCAATTCGAGCTCGTTCAGGCATAATGCATATCTAATAAGATCTATGATTGCATTTTGTGCGTTTTTAAAACTTAGGGGTGAAAAATAGGTGAATTTCATAATATGGTCCAAATTTAAGAAAATCTATCATTTTAAGACCGAAATTTTAATCTTCTCAAATCAAGATCCCATTTTTATTTTTTTTCTCAAATTGGGCTCTCCCTCAAATTTTGGGTCCTCACTTTAAGACCCAAAATTCCAACCTTCTCAAATCAAGACCCAATTTGTTTTTCTCAAATCAGGCCCTCCCCCAAATTTTGGGCTTTCAATTCAGGTTTTAAAATTTAACAAAAAGAGAAATATTAGTGTAATCTATCACGTCAACTACAAAAATTATTTTTCTTCCTCTTTTCATTTTTTCGCTCATTCTTTTTTACCTAATCCATACTTATTATCAATTTTGTTTAACGTGTAGAAACCAAGACCTATAAATATAAATGTATATAACTAACAAGATAAAAAAAGCCATGAAATATTTATCGGTTACTAAAAAAAATAAGATATACCAAATTATAAATGAAATAGAAACAAGAAAATATTTTGAGTTACTAAAAAATAAGATATCCAAATTATGATTGAATTTTACAGTTTAAAACAAGTATCGATTAGGAAAAAGGAATGAACAAAATAAAAAGAGAAAGAAAATTAATTTTTGTGGCCGGTGTGATAGATTACATTAATATTTCTCTTTTTGTTAAATTTTAAAACTGAATTGAATCCCCAAAATTTGGGGAGGGCCTTATTTGAGAATAAATGTGAAGCCCCGATTTTTCCGAAGCTATTAATTGATCCTTATTGTCGTTTATACTTTTGATCGACTATTTTACCGCGTCATTTTGACGGGTAATTATTAATAATATATACATTTTGTATCTTATTTCATTTTATTTAATTACTTTTGATCATGATCATCATTAATTCTATTCTCATTTATGATCACTTGATTGATCATTATTACTATTTTTGTATTTAATAGTCACCTTAGAATTTTAAGAGACTATTTATTTTAGAAACTTTTACCTTATAGAATTAAGATTTTGATTTAGATTAAGTGATCATGAGACTTACAAGTGATCAAGGAAATCACTAAATATTTTGGAGATTGATATATTTCATCTATTATCATCAAATTTGGGACAAAAAAAAATATATATGGAATTACCAAATTGCCCTTGAAGTGGACGGCCAATATGGATAATTTTGAGATAAAAATATCATCCAACTCTTGTACACCTACACCATATATTAGTCATCTTGTGTATAATTATATCATTAATTCAAACATTATACACATCATCTTATACACCAATTCTTTATTACTATTTTTCCCAACTTATTCTATTCTTCCCAACATTTTTCTTATTTTTCTCAACATTCCAATTTGACCCATACCTTGACTCACCTTTTGTCTCCATGCAAGAGACAAATTACACGACACAATTTGAACAAAATTTTCTCTCCCTCTCTCACTATGTTGACGGCCATATGGCCTAATTACACAAAAATTTCATCTCAAATTTCACCAACACATTTGATCTTCCAAATCAATTCTCCTCCTTCTCTCTAAAAACTCCCAACTTCTCTCTATTCTTCCTTTCATTTTCTTCTTCTATACTTAGAAAAATTTTCAACATTTTCCTCCTATTCTTCACTAAAAATCTAGCCATCATCATACAAAGGTAAGAAATTTTATCTTCAATCCATTTTTGGATATCACATTGTTCATCTCTTCCACCTTCTTAACTTAAGTTTGAATTTGGTTTGGAGGTACATTTAAAAGACCTTGAAGAATAGAGCTTGACAACATTTTGAAGAAGGACCTCAAAGCTTGAAGAAGAAGAAAATAGTAGATAAATTAATTACAAGGTAAGAATTGAGTACTAGACCCTTCTTCCCTATTCTTTCTAATTTTTCCAAATTTTAACACCCCTTTTTATTTTTGAGAAATAGGGGCTGACCTTAGGAGATTTTGGAGTTGAGCCAAAATTTCCAATTTTTGAGCTTCAACTAGTCTCCAAACATCTACTACACAAGGTAAAGTGTAGTCCTTTTCATTTCCTTATTTCTTTCTTTTATCCTTAATTTTCTCTCATTTTTCTAACTTCAAATTTTTGATATTTTCTTGACTTAGGGATGACCTAAGAAACCTCATCAAAAATTGTGAAATTATCCTTTTATTTCACAATTTCCAATTTTAAGGTGGGTGGAAAAATATTTTCTAACTTTTAGGTGTTTTGATTAAATGCATATAGAAAATTTGATCATGAGCCTTGAGATATATATAATCTATGTATTTCATGTCAATTTTATGTATCAAGTCATGAAAATTCTCAAGAGTTGCTCAAAATTACTATTTATTGAATTTTAGGTGCATGCATGTGCAATTTAATGTTTTAATTGATGAATTCTTGTATGTATTGGAAATGCATGTGTATGATCTTTAAAATCTATATTTTGGATGACTTATAACCTGGAAAAGTCGAGCATAATTGATTAAATTTCAATTTTGGACTTAAAAATGTAAAAATGGAAAGTTGATGGACTAAATTGCAAGAAAATAAAAGTTAAAGGACCCCTCTGCAAATTTCGAAATTTGGGATTGTACTCAGGTTCAAAAAATGACTTTTGGACATTTTAATAAAGTTTTAAGAGTTTTAAGATAAATAAAATCAACCTTTAAAAGCCCAAGGACTAGATTGTAAAATTTTGAAAGTTTAAGGGCTACTTTGAAATTTTAAAACTGCACCAGACCTAAACTTCAAAATTTGAAATTTTTACTCTTAAGGTACTGGGAATTACATATTTTAAAAGTATTCCAAAAATCCAAGTGGTTAGGGCTTGGAAAACAATTTTACTAAAATTGAGGGACTAATGTGTAAAATACTAAACTTGAGGACCCAAATGAAATTTCAGGACTTATGCAGCCCATGCACCTGGAAATACTAACTTAACTATAACTTAATTATATTTTGGACCCAAGGTTCAAATTTCATAACAATTGGACTTCTAAAAGCCTTAAAGGCAATTATTTCAAAATGAGACAAAAATGATATTTTCAAAAGTTAAAGGACCTACACATATTTCTTTTAAAAACCGCTTTTGTCCCAATATCCTACTAACCTTAGTGACATTTTCCAACTGGAATCACATTAAAAGCTCTTCCGGTTTGTGAGTTCAATTTTTAAAACTTAAGGTCCGAATTGGCAATATTTACAAATTTGGGGCCAATGTGAGAATTTTACAAAATCTCGACTTTAAAATTTTAAAACCTGAATCTCTGGACAATTTGGAGAATTTAGGAACTGACCTCTTAATTTTTCAAAGTCGGGATATTTATTTATTCAATTTTAAACCCCAAAAGTGTTAGTTTTTACAAAACGTGGGGCTAAATTACAATTTTTCTTTTATAAAGGACCTAACTCAAATTATTTTTCTTTTACTAAAATAGCCCTAGACCTCTGACTTGGAGATTTAATTAAAGTATTTTTATTTTCTCAAAACCCTTGACTTATCGGATCAATTTGACCAATTAATACCCGATCATGAGCGACTTCCTCGCCTATGCGATTTTGGATCTATAACGGGACTTATATTCCACCTAATCTTTCAAGATATCAAGATTGCTTATCCTTCCGATGATCATCTTCATCCAAATACTCCACCAATGCCATAATTATCACTCGCGTTTTTTCAAAAATCTTTCTAAATTGCTTCCCTGAATCAATAATACTCGATTGCCTGGTTGACTACCCGCACTTGTAATTACTTTCTGCCTGAGTCAACTTGGTGTGTCGAGCTCACGATACCGGAATGGATACGTCGGGATGGAACCGGGCAGCCTTTGCGCTATTCCACTCTTCGGCCCATCGCCCTAATCCCGCAAATCGTGGGGCGAAGTTTGTCCCGAGGGAAGCGGGTCGTAGCACGAGGTATAATCATGATTATGACATCCGAGCCTTGCAAGCTCCTTTATGGATTTTGTCTTTGCCACGGCGATAAGGTGCAGGTCTTGGACCATACCGACCGGGAGTTACAAGGAAGAACGAAGGAATCGCTGTTCCGATCCACACGATTCAGGAGTTATCGGACCGTTTTGGTTGGCGTTACATTTCCGTATGCAACCGCTGTTTTGCATTGGTTGGCGCTACAAACCGTACGCAACCATTATTTGCCTTGCATAGGATTGGCGTTACACTTCCGCACGCAATCTACCCTTGTCTTGATCGAATCACATAGTGCACAGTGTGACCATGAATCAATTTTCTTGAACTCGTATAAATATACTATGTATTATTTTATCACGACGCTTGCAAATCGTGTGTGAATTCATGCATCATACTCACGCGTTTTCATATAATTTGTTTTCTCACATTAACTATATTCGCCACACTTTCGCATACCGATCACCCCATCCAGCGAGATTTTTGTCTCATCCATTTTCAAACCTTAGATGAGGATTTCGTTGGAGATCAACCGAGCTCACGGATTGAGACCTTGTGCTACGCTTGTTGGATTTACTACTTCTTGTTGTTGATTGGACTATTTCTATGTTGTTGTCGGACTTTTGTATTTCGTTCCATTCCAGTTTTGGAATCGAAGGGCGTGAGACCTTTGACTTTAAGTTGCTATATTTTGTTGATTTTCGGGTTGTAACTTGGATGATGGATTGTAGACTTTAAGTTGTATTCGCACTTGTTATTTTAATTCGCCGCTATTTAGACTCTGTCTCATTGGGTTCTCGTTGATATTTTTGAATTTTGTTTGGTTATTGTATTTAAGTTGTGGATCGATTCGCCGCGTCCCGTTTGGGCGTGGCAATAAAAATAAAAATTGGGTCTTGATTTGAGAAGGTTGAAATTTTGGGGTCTTGAAGTGAGAACCTAAAATTTGAGGGAGAGCCCAATTTGAGAAAAAAAAAAATTGGGTCTTGATTTGAGAAGGTTGAAATTGTGGGTATTGAAATGATAGATTTTTCTTAAATTTGATCATATTATGAAATGCTCCGGTGAAAAATCGCATTTTTAACTCATTCAAAATTTGGGATAAAACCTAACGAAAGCACATGTACCGTCGACCATGCCCTGACCCCGGTCAAGCTAATGGTCAAACCAAGGTCATTTCGACATTTAAATCGCTTTGTCCTCTCGGTCTGTTTATCCATCTATTTTCCCTATTTCGCAAACTCCTTCGCCCATTTCACACAATCCACTTAAAATGATTTTTTTCTTGCAAATTCTATGTTATTGGACTTGTATAATGCGTATATCTTCCATATTATCATCTTCTCCGATCAATTGGTAAGTTTAATTCTCTTTAATCTCAATTGGGTTGAACCATTGAGAATGTGCTTTTACTTGATGAATTGGTGAACTTCTTGTATGATTGTGTTAGGAATTATAAATGTTGATGAATTATGATTGTATAATTAGGATTGGTGTTGAATTTTTTTGGGCATGTTTACATTTATAAATGCTATATACAACTTCGATTTTATCCTTATGCATGCCAAGTGATCGATAAATATCACATGCTGAATATTTCATCTTTTACATGAATCTCCACGATTTCAAATGTCTTACATATTTATAGAGATCATGTTCTATCAATCAAATGGGCTTCTACAAATTTTTTTCTCAAAATTTCCTTTACAATTTGAATTTTAAGCTTTATATTCAAAAGCATGATAAGTTGATTCAATATGCACTTTGATATGTATTTATGATATTTTTATCGTGCTAATAGTCTTTTGATGATTCCAAAGGGGAAAAAATGGAATAAGCTCATAAGCATATGTTTAGATCAAAGAAGTTTAGAAAAAGCTCATGAAAAAAGCTATAAGTTGCGATAAAAGCCAAAAGCGAGGAAACTTGGTCTAATGGATGCATAATGGACTTTACATATGATTAATGAATTCTTTTTTATAAGGGAGCTTTTAAACTCTTGAATTTCGTTTATAATGTAAAAGCCGAGCTTTTAACTTTTAGTTGATTGCTTCTATGCCTATTTTTGTGTAGCATGTTGATAGGGAGATTTTTTATGAAATGTTTTGAAAACTCTTTGCTCCTATCCTTATGTTTTTAATCATGATAAGTGTTGCTTAAAAGCGGATAGTTGATTTTGGCCTAAAAAAATGTGTTTTGTTTTAAAATCGATCTCCTAAATTTATTTTGGTTTATAATCATCAAGGGGAGTTTGTTGATACATGTTCTTATCATGATTTTGATGATTTTGTTTAAATGAGTTTTTATACCAAAACAACATCCTCAAAGGTTGTCCAAATAAGAAAACATTTTAAATAATTTTTACCATTTTTTGAAGTATTTCTTGAACTTTATTTTTTGACAAAATCGGATAATAATTCTATTTGAGGTCAACCGACGCCTCTAGACGGCATCCGTGCCTGAAAGTCAAAACTTGAAATAGAAACGAACTAGAAGGATTTTTTAGTGGAGGCTTGACGTGTGTCTGAATGTTGACTTTGTTCAAAAACTGATTTTGTATCAAAATATTGTGAGGTGGACCGATCCATATGGAGGCCGATCGATTAGTGATGGCTTCCAAGTCCAACCCCCATTGACCGGTCCAACTCCTTGATTTTTATTAGTCTAAATCCAGATTAACTTTTTAAATATTCAATTTTCAACAGGGCGACCTCGTTTTTGAAAAATTCTATCCGCCGCTTAGCCATTATCTCATTATGATCTACTTTTTATTTCTTAACTATTTTTGTAGATCTTTTGATCCCTCTTTTGTAGACAAACCGAAGACGGAGGAGCCTATGTTGGAGATCCAATCTTGAAGACTCTCCTATAAATAGAAGGCTTTGAAGGATCAAAGAGAACTACACAAGCAATACAAACACAAACAAACTTCTTGTTCTTAACTTTCATATTCTTGTTGTATTTAGCTTAAGTCTTTCACTTGCACATCTTGAATACTAGGATTGATTCTTGATTACACTTGCACTTCAAAATTGTATACTTCATTTGAGTTGTAATCTTGAATTGTTTTCAATCATCCAAAACAAGACATCTTTTATTAGTGTTCTTGTGGTAAGAACATAATTGGGTGATTTTAGGTGCTGAAGAGTGTGATACTTTTATTGGTGTAAGAAGATTGCGGTAATCTTCATAGGCAGTGTTGTTGTAAGAAGAGTGAGGTGCTCTTCAAGGTAAAATGTTGTAATAGTTTGGTATCTATTAATAAACTTTTTCCTTTTCAAATCCATTGGACATAACGGGTGGTAGAAGACAGGCCCTAGGTGGGTTGAACTCTATAAATCATCGTGTGTTGTTTACATTTTCACACTTATTTTTTGGTCATCATTATCATATTCGAAAAAGATGGTGAAAATCGAAAATCGGATAATCTATTCACTCCCTCTCTAGATTATCGTAGTCACTTGAACTAACACAAAGTATATACAATATAATATTTAAAATATATACAATTTGAAGAATATATTTACAATTATATATATAATATTTCAATTTTTAGGCATTTCAAGCAATATTTATACATTGGTTATTATTTCAAATACAATACATGGATACATACATTTATATATGTGTGTTTATTATTTCAACATTTCAACATTTAATATACTTGTACATTGGTTATTTTTTAAAATATAATAGATAAATACATATAACTATATATATAACTTATATATTTATTCATGCATTTTCAGAAGATAGTTTTTTATTTATAAATATGTTGTCCGGATTTATATCATATTATTGATTTTTGGAGTATTGAAAGTTATTTACGGATTTTGTAGGCATTGTTTGGATTTTTTGGAAATTATAATAGATATTTTATATTTTATAGATTTTTGGTAGAAGACGCGTCAATATATAATTGTCCAATGAAAATAATATTTTGAAGAAAAAAAATAATAATTTGGTAAAATAAAAGTTTGATAAATATCAAATTTCAATTCAAAATATGCACGAAAAAACTTACTAATTATAAAAATATAAGCATTCATATTATTTTCTTAGAGAGTGATCTTCATTAATTTTTGGAAATGGGAATATAAAATATTTAAGATGATGGAGTGAAAAATCAGATTTTCTTAAATAAGAAATTACAATGTTTTAAATTTGGAAATTATAATTCAGCAGTAATAAATAATATTACTTTAATCATTAAAACTTGCCAAAATCTTAGCATTTTTTTATTATATGTTATCGATAGAATTAAATTATTATTTTTATTTCAATTTTTTTTTAATAATAATTGAGTATTTTTCCAGATTTAGAAAGGTGGAATGGGCGAAAATTTTAAAGTTACTATTAGAAGAATAGTCTCTTTATATATATATATATATATATATATATATACAACCGGGCAAATTGAATCGCAAAGCATTGATTGGTTAACTAAAGCAACTCGCTATTATTTTCGATTCAATGGGTTAGGTTCCACTGGACTTTTTCATAGTCGAAGGGTGTCCCACTACGATCTTTCTCATTGTAAGGAAGTAGTAACAAATAGAGATCTGCTCTCCTGCGATTAAACGCCATTGTAGCCCGAAAAATTCATGGGACACTCGATTTGGAGATGATTGAGAAAAAATGTTGCATACTTAATGAAATGCTTTGGATTTGATGTGAGGATTTGTATAAAATATTTCAAATAACTTCATATCGTAATACAAATTTACAAATTCGCTATAATACTTAAACAAATAGCTAAAAT